>OZ030013.1:74067388-74386257 GCA_964023405.1 Apodemus agrarius | reverse complement strand
CCAGTACAGTACTTTTAAATTGTGCATTTTATAATTTCATTTTCTTTCTTTTTTATTTTCTTCTTTCTTTCTTTCTTTCTTTCTTTCTTTCTTTCTTCCTTCCTTCCTTCCTTCCTTCCTTCCTTCCTTTCTTTTTCTTTCTTTCTTTCTTTCATCATCAAAATAATTTATAATAGGTAAATGCCTCTTAAATATATGTGATATCTTCTGAAGCTCAAAGTAATATGCACTCAACCATTTTTTAAAACCTATTTGGAATATTAAACATGGTAGAAGTAGAAAAATCTCATACGAAGTCCTCTATGAAAGGAAATTGTGGCAAATTCCTTATTAGATGGAAACTGTTCCATCTCCAAGGGAGAATACACTGTGTAATTGTGGCCTCACCGAATGAATTCAGTAGTGTTATTTCCAATTTCAACAATATCTCTAGTTTTGTAGGTTTTTCTTAATTCTTGATACTTAGTAGTATTAAGATGTCAAACTATTCATTCACTCATTGCCCACTGACAATAGGGATACATGGGATACATATCTTCAAGAAAGTTAGGATATATTATCATCACTATAATACATGAAAGTTTTAGACATCAAAGTGTTTATCCTATCACCGTGTATATATATATTTTTTATTTTCTGTCTTTTTTAAAATAATATTTTATTAATTCCTTGATAACTCCATAAAATGTATTATGGTTATATTCACATATAGTCCCCAACTCACATCATACCATTTCTCCACCCTCAGTTCCATACCTTCCCACCTTAGGGTTTTCTGTTCTTCCCCCACCCCCTATTGAGTTCAGTTTGTGTTTCCCAACTACTCTTGGAATTTGGGCCCGCCCAGGAGAATGGCCCACCCACCTGGGGTCACATCATTAAAGAAAAGTGACTCCCTTTTCTAGAAGCTATCAAATATCAATAGTGGCTCAGCTAGATGGGATTTCATGGCCCCTTCTCCTACTCCATGCTGGGATTTTGAGCTTTCAAAAGTTTTCTGCATGCTGTCATGATCACTGTGATTTCCTATGGGCAACTGCTTTGTTACATCTGGAAAATAATGTTTCCTTTTTTTCAATTTTTATTTTCTATATTCTATGTTTACATTCCAAAGGCTTTCCCCTTTCCAGTTCCCCCTCCCTATGTCCCATAATTCCTCCCCCCCAACTATTCCCCAGTCATTCCCCCTCCCCCCATGGTTTCTCTACAAAACTGGATCCAATCTTTCCAGGCCCAGGGTCCTCTCCTTTCTTCTTGGGAATCATTTGACTTGCTAATTGTGCCTTGAGTATTTAGGGCTTCTGGGCTCATTAATATCTACTTATCAGTGATTGCATTTCATGTGTATTCTTTTGTGACTGGGTTAGCTCACTCAGGATGATATTTTCCAGGTCTAACCATTTATCTACAAATTGCATGAATTCATTATTTTTAGTTGCTGAGTAGTATTCCATTGTATAAATATACCACATTTTCTGTATCCATTCCTCCTTTGAGGGATATTTGGGCTGCTTCCAATTTATGGCTATTATAAACAAGGCTGCTCTAAACATAGTGGAGCATGTGTCTTTATTGTATGCAGGGGAATCCTCTGGGTATAAGCCCAGGAGTGGTATGCCAGGGTCCTCTGGAAGGGACATGCCCAATTTTCTGAGGAACTGCCACACTGATTTCCAGAGCGGTTTTACCATTTTGCAATCCCACCAACAGTGGAGGAGTGTTCCTCTTTCTCCACATCCTAGCCAGCACTTGTTGTCTCTTGAGTTTTTAATCTTAGCCATTCTGACTGGTGTGAGGTGGAATCTAAGGGGTTGTTTTGATTTGCATTTCTCTGATGACTAATGATGTTGAACATCTCTTAAGGTGTTTCTCGGCCATCCGAATTTCTTCTGGTGAAAATTCTTTGTTTAGCTCTGTGCCCCATTTTTTGATAGGGTTATTTGGTTCTTTGGGGTCTAACTTCTTGAGTTCTTTGTATATATTGGATATTAACCCTCTGTCGGATGTGGGGTTGGTGAAGATCTTTTCCCACTTTGTTGGTTGTCGTTTTGTCCTTCTGACAGTGTCCTTTGCCTTGCAGAAACTTTGTAATTTTATGAGGTCCCATTTGTCAATTCTTGACACTGTATATTTTTATAATTTAAAATACCTAAGAAGGAGCCATAAGTTTAGCAGCATGAATTAATTTTGCTTCTCTTCAATGATTGGATTTTGTAGTGGGGTCAATAGTATTTGTTGGCATTATCCACATTAATGCCCTGCATGGCACAGTAACCCTCTGTGATTAGTAGTGGCTGACACATGTTGGTAGCAGTCAACTACTTTCTTAATTAGACTTAAGTACTGCTCAAAAAGAGGAATACCATGCTTGGAACTGGACACCCAGCTAACCACTCAGTGCTAGTGAAGTCATGGTTATTTAAGGAGAATTTACAACTGCTGATTTACTACACAAGCCTAACCACTAGAAACAATTTACAGATATTTTTCCTTTTGCTCACAGGTAACTGTACTCTTTCCCATCATCAAGGAAACATATCTTTGCAACAAATGGAGACCTTTACAGAACATTACAACCAACCACAACATAGAGTTGTGGAGCCTAGTCCCATTGGAGATACCTTCTTTCAATTTTTTAACAGAGTTTTTTTTTTCAGCTAAACATTGCGTGTGTGTGTGTGTGTGTGTGTGTGTGTGTGTGTGTGTGTATTACATGCATTCCTGGTGCTTATGGAGGCCATAAGAAGGCATCTTATCCCCTGGATCTGGAGTTACAGGTAGTTGTGAACTGCTATGTGCATGCTAGGGATTTAACTGAGTTCTTCTGCAAGACCAGTAAGTACTTCTAACAGTCAAGCTATCTCCAACCATACTCTTTTAATTTTTAAGATAAGACCTATTAAAATGGAATCTGGAGAGATGGGTTGGCAATTAACAGGACTTCCTGCTCTTTCAGGGGACTGGAGTGAAGTACCAAAATCAGGAGGCTCACAACTTTACATAGCTCTAGGAAATCCTAAGCACTTCTGCCTCAATGCATACCTCCATCCCATGCACAGACACACCCATAAACACTCAAGTATACAGCAAAGTAACAATAAAAGAAACCCTTTAAAATCATATATATGAGTTGGAGAAATGGCTCAGTGGTAAAGAGAACTGTGTTTTCTTCTAGAGGACTGCAGTTCAATTCCTAGCACCCATATGGCAGCTCAAAACTGTCAGTAACTCCAGTTCTAGATCTGACACACTTGAACTGACATGCAGGCAGAACACCAATGTACATAAAAATAAATAAACAAATCATTGAAAAATCTTTTATAAGTCCCAAATTATGTTAAAATAGGCATGCCAGTATCAAGACATTATATCAAGGCAGATATGGTTATTTCCTGATTGTCCAAAGCAGTTATGAAAGTCCCTGAAGTGAAGTTATGTACTGAACTTGTATTCTATTTGTAGCTGTCATTCCTTGTAAATAAGTGTCAACTATTTTAAGAGATGTTAAAGTTATTCAGTCAGAGAGTCATCAGACTCAATGGAGCTGTCAGCACAGAGTCTAGAGGTGCTTAAATCAATCCAGACAGTTCTGAAATTGTTTGGAGACAAGGATAACAGGCTTTGACTATTATACCTGTCTTCATTTGATTTCTGTTGCTATGTTAAATTATTCTAAGAAAAACACCAGTTGACTAGTGCCCACACTTACAAAGTATACTGCCTTGTTATCTTTCATATATAGATCCAAGCTTTGAATATTTAGAATTTTGTTTAAAGTTGACTTGTTGCAGAAGCCAGGAAATTACAATAAAGCCACTAATAGGAGAAAAACTAATTTAATGGAGGGTGAATAGTACAACACATACGAGAATGCAATAAGGCACCAGATATCACTGTAAGAATTCATATGTTCTTAAATGAAAATTTTAGAGCCAGGTGTGTGATATCTTGATATGAGTTACTGTCTAGAGAGGCCCCATAGATATCCAAAACAACATATATTGCCTTTGCTATTGGTTGTGTAAATCAAGTAATTGATAAACTCCTATTGCTGAAGAGGCCACATACTTTGATGTAACACAGAGAAATCAAGTCAGAACTGAGATAGAATATTGTCTTTTAGCTAAAAGACTGCTGGGAGAGGCATATCATCATTGGAATTACTATTAGTACCTGATGAGCAAGATGTGCTCACTGGTGTAATAGTGACGAGGCTGTTTTTAGGGACAAGCAACTAATTTCTCATTGGATTTGAGAAATTTGAGTGGATGATGTACACACTTGATATGTCAACATGTACATATTTTATGTCCATGAAGTACCAAAAATAAAGTATAAAAGTTATGGCCATGAAGTTGTAAAAATAAAAAAGCAAATAAGAAAGAAAATGTTGTGGTTCATCTGATATATATGCATCCTATATAGGAACTGACTGTGGAAGGGCACATTCTGCAGCAACTACAAGAACTTCTGGAGAGGGAAAACCAGACAGGTTGAACAATCATTACCTTGAACTGTAAGATAAAAAGGTTCTCAGCCAAAGGCTACAAATAAATTAATACCAAGAAGAATTAGGAAAAAGATGTGAATAAAGGTGAGAAGTAACATCTGTTTGTAGAGACAAATTCAGTCATTGAGGAAAAAGTTCTATGACCAAATTAAAGGATTGAAGGAACTTGCACAGGAATATGGCAGCCATGAAAGCCAGACTCATGAATGGAAAACTTCAACACTTGAAGGATGGATCTTTTCTGAAGGCACTTATGTGAGCTGGCTGCTAGGAATGCAGTCTTCATGTCCCCAGGAAAGAGTCACAAGTGTCTCAAGGTCCCAAATGACTATCAGCTTTATGTTTCCTACTAGCAGGTATCACTGATCACAATGACACAAAAACATGCTAAGAAAAAGGTAATATTTAATTGATGCAAAGTATGGTACAACCTATGAGTCCTACATGCCAGTTATAATTGCTTCTACTTTTTGGTGGTTGTCCTGTTAATTTGCTAACATTGTTTCAAGACACCAATGACATCTTAAGTGGGCAGCACAAACTCATATTTCCCATTTCTACAAGGTATAAAGAGCAGATTGTAATGATTACACACTCGTAGAGCCAGGTCATAATTACTCTATTTCATAAAAAGTTTAAGAAATGTTTAAAAATTTATTTATTCAATGTGTATTAGCATTTTGCCTAGATCTGTGTTTATGTGCTGTTTGTGTGCCTGGTTCTCACAGAAGACAGAAGAAGTAGTCAGTTTCCATGGAACCGTAGTTACAAGTGGTTGTGAATCACTGTGTAGGTTCCTGGAATCAAACCTTTTTCTTCTGCAAGAGCAATACATGATTTTATATGCTGACCCACCACTCTAGGCTCACAAAGTATGTCACTCAAATTTGAATCATTGAAAATAGACTGGTAAAATCTGCTTCTTGCCATTCAATTTATCATATGGAAAAGACCAGAGCTGAAATCCGATGAGTTGCTCTACTAAAACACTTTCATGTCAAGTAGAACCATAAGAATAATGACAGTCAGTATGTTAATGGCCATTGTTTATGTTTAGATTGACAAGAGACTTTTGAAGTCTGACATGTGTCTTACAATTGATGTTGAAGATGAGAGATTTCTGACTGTGGGAGGAAGACTGTGCAAGAGGCCCTAGTTTAGTCTTTGTCCACTAGGGGGTGGAGTTTCCTAACAGGAGATCATGACCTCTGTGAACTGTAAGCTTCATAGGTTCATTGTTTGGTGTCATTTCATCATTTCTTCATGTGAAGAGTTGAGAATACCACTCTGAAGATGAATACTTCTCCAGCTTTAATGATTGTGATGCTGCTGTTCATGCTTGGTAAGAAAGTGACTTGAATTTGCACTCTTCTAGGATGTCTAAAAAATATTTAATTAATATAATTAAGAGCTTTGTCTTTAATGTGACACAAATACCCTATTCTTTCTCCAGAGAGGACACATGGAAATTCAGTGACCCAGAAGCAAGGTCAAGTGATCCTTTCAGAAGAGGAGTTTCTATTTATAAACTGTACTTATTCAACCACAGGGTACCCGACTCTTTTCTGGTATGTCCAATATCCTGGAGAAGGTCCACAGTTCCTTCTGAAAGTCACAACAGCCAACAACAAGGGAAGCAGCAGAGGTTTTGAAGCTACATATGATAAAGCGACCACCTCCTTCCATTTGCAGAAAGCCTCAGTGCAGGAGTCAGATTCAGCTGTGTACTACTGTGTCATGGATGACACAGTGGCAGAAACCACAGGGGGAGCTGAACACAAACTCTGAGAAGCAATAGCAAGCCTGACTTCTGATCATCTGCCTTTGAATCACCCTGTTTTCCACAGACTGTGCTATGTACCCCTGTATTTCTCTGGTTCATGAAAATCATATAAATGATCTGAGCAGAACAAGAAGGAGATGTTTCCACATCTGGATTTTCATATAGGAAACTGAAACCATAGGACATCTGTGGTTCTTCATGGAGGGTCACAGTGATTTCACAGGAAAGCCATGGAAACAATGTCAGTTGTCATCATCTCCATATGTAAGTCATTATCTTCATACTATTGCATTTCACCTCTGGCCCAAGTTTTTCACAGAGGGCCAAATATACCAGGAAAGGTGTCATCCTGATAATGTGTAACTAATATTATAAAAGGACAAGTATCAGAGGGTTATAGCCTTTCCATATCTCAAGATTTCTAATAAAGGAATGTGGGTAGAAAAGACAGGAAAAATGGAAGCTGGAGCAAATAGATAATCTTCAGATTTTCAATGTCTCGCCTCTCTTCTAAATCCAACATCTCTGAGTCTCAGCTTCAGTGCTATAGCGATACTCCCTTCTTGGTCTCTCCTCCCTCTTGTCCATATTCCCAGAATACTAGATTGATCCTGATCACCCTGATTTCCTTTCTACTGTGGATGTCCTCACTCCACGCCTCTTCTAGCCATCTCCATGTCCAATTGTGAGCACCCAATGGGGAAAAAGCCACATTCTGTGAGGAGCATAGAGAAGTCACAGTTGGAGATAGCAACACCAGCTATAACCAGATGGCAAAAGGCAAATGCAAGAACATCACCAACAGAAACCAAGGCAACATGGCTCCATCTGAACTAAGTTCTCCAACAGCAAGTCCTAGATATCCCAACACACTAGAAAAGCAAGACCTGGATATAAAATCATACCACTTGATGCTGATAGGGGATTTCAAGAAGGACATAAATAACTCCCTTAAAGAAATACATGAGAACATGAGTCAACAGGTAGAAGCCTTTCAAAAGGAAACACAAAAACTGCTTAAAGAAATATGGAAGATGGGTCAACAGATAGAAGCCCATAAAAAGGAAACACAAAAACCATGGAAAGAAATACAGGAGAACATGGGTCAACAGGTAGAAGTCCTGGAAGAGGCAACACAAGAATTCCTTAAAGAATTACAGGAAAATGCAAACAAGTGAAAGAACTGACCAAAACCATCTAGGATTTAAAAACAGAAGTAGAAAAATCTAAGAAATCACAAAGCGAAACAAATGTGGAGATAGAAAACCTTGGAAAGAAATCAGGAGTCATAGATGCAAACATCAACAACAGAATACAAGAGATAGAAGAAAGAATCATGGGATACCATAGAAAGCAGTGAGTCAACAAAAAAAGGCAAAATGCAAAAAGTTTTTAACCCAAAACATCCAGGAAATCCAGGACACAATAAGAAGACCAAACCTAAAGATTATAGGTATAGAAGAGAGTGAAGATTTACAACTTAAAGGGCCGGTAAATATCTTCAACAAAATTATAGAAGAAAACATCCCTAACCTAAAAGGAGAGATGACCATGAATATACAAGAACCCTACAGAACTCCAAACAGTCTAGGTCAGAACAGAAATACCTCCCATCACATAATAATCAAAACATCAAATGTACTAAACAAAGAAAGAATATTAAAAGCAGTAAGAGAAAAAGGTCAAGTAACATATAAAGGAAGACCTATCAGAATTACACCAGTCTTCTCATCAGAGACCATGAAAGTTAGAAGATCCTGGGCAGATCTCATACAGACTCTAAGGACACAAATGCCAGCCAAAATTACTATACCCAGTAAAACGCTTGATCACCATAGATGGAGAAACCAAGATGTTCCATGATAAAACCAAATTTACACAATCTTTCCACAGACCCAGCCCTACAAAGGATAATAGGTGGAAAATGCCAATACAAGGAAGGAAACTACACTTTGGAAAAAGCAAGATAGTAACCTTTCATCAAACCCAAAAGAAGATAATCACTCAAACAAAAAATAACAGGAAGTAATAATTACTATTCCTTAACATCTCTTAACATCAATGGACTCAATTCCCCAATAAAAACACATAGATTAATAGACTGGATACATAAACAGGACCCTATGTTTTGCTGTGTATAGGAAACACACTTCAGTGTCAAAGACAAGCACTACCTTGGAGTAAAATGCTGGAAAACAATTTTACAAGGAAATGGTCTCAGGAAACAAGCCAGAGTAGCCATTCTAATATCAGATAAAATTGACTTTCAACCTAAAGTCATCAAAAGAGACATGGAAGGACACTTATTGCTGGTCAAAGGTAAAATCCACCAAGAAGAACTCTCAATTCTGAACATCTATGCTCCAAATGCAAGGGTACCCTCATTCATAAAAGTAACTTTACTAAAGGTCAAAGTACACATTGCACCTAACACAATAATTGTGGGTGACTTCAACACTCCACTCTCTCAAATGGACTGATCAGGAAAACAGAAACATAAACACAGTGAAACTAATTGAAGCTTTGAACCAATAGGATTTAACAGATATATATATATATATATATATATATATGTATGTATATATATACATATATATATATACACACACACACACATACACATACACATACACATACACATACATATACATATACATACATATACATGTGTATATATATATATATATATATATATATACCATTTCATCCTAAAGCAAAAGAATATACCTTTTTCTCAGCACCTCATGCTACCTTCTCCAAAATTCACCAGACAGACCTCAACAGATATAAGAAGATTGAACTAATCCCATGCATTCTGTCAGATCACTATGGAGTAAAGGTGGTCTTCAATAGCAACAAAAACAACAGAAAGCCCACATACACATGGAAGCTGAACAATGCTCTACTCAATGAAACCTTGGTCAAGGAAGAAATAAGGAAAGAAATAGGAACCTTTTTAGAATTTAATGAAAATGAAGGCACATTATACCCAAATTTATGGGACACAATGAAAACAGTGCTAAGAGGAAAACTCATAGCCCTGAATGCCTCCAAAAAGAAAATGGAGAGAGCATACACTAGCAGCTTAATGGCACACCTGAAAGTCCTGGAACAAAAAGAAGCTAATTCACCTAAGAGGAGTAGAAGGCAGGAAATCATCAAACTCAGGGCTGAAATCAATCAAGTAGAACCAAAGAGAACCACACAAAGAATCAACAAAACCAGGAGCTGGTTCTTTGAGAAAATCAACAAGATAGATAAACCCTTAGCCAGACTAACCAGAGGGCACAGAGACAGTATTAAAATTAACAAAATTAGAAATGAAAAGGGAGATATATAACAACAGAAATGGAGGAAATTAAAAAAATCATCAGATCCTACTACAAAAGCCTATACTCAACACAACTGGAAAATATGGAGGAAATGGACAATTTCTTAGACAGATACCAAATACCAAAATTAAATCAGGATCAAATAGATCATGTAAACAGTCTCATAACCCCTAAAGAAATAGAAGTGGTCATTGAAAGTCTTCCAACCAAAAAAGCACAGGACCAGATGGTTTTAGAGCAGAATTCTATCAGACCTTCTAAGAAGACCTAACACCAATACTCTTCAAACTATTCCACAAAATAGAAACAGAAGAAACACTACCCAACTCATTCTTCGAAGCCACAATTATTTGCTGATACCAAAACCACACAAAGATCCAACAAAGAAAGAGAACTTCAGACCAATTTCCCTTATGAATATTGATGCAAAAATAATAAAATTCTTGCCAACCAAATTCAAGAACACATCAAAACGATCATTCACCATTATCAAGTAGGCTTCATCACAGGATGCAGACATGTTTCAATATATGGAAATCCATCAATGCAATCCACTACATAAACAAACTCAAAGAAACAAAACCACATGGTCATTTCATTAGATGCTGAAAATGAATTTGACAAAATTAGGCACCCTTTCATGCTAAAAGTCATGGAAAGGACAGAAATTCAAGGCCCATACCTAAGCACAGTAAAAGCAATATACAGCGAACCAGTAGCCAACATCAAATTAAATGGAGAGAAAGTTGAAGCAATCCCACTAAAATCAGGGACTAGACAAGTCTGTCCTCTCTCTCCATATGTATTCAGTATAGTACTTGAAGTTATAGCTAGAGCAATTAGACAACAAAAGGAGGTCATAGGGATTCACATAGGAAAGGAGAATATCAAGTTATCACTATTTGCAGATGATATAATAGTATACTTAAGTGACCCAAAAAACTTCACTAGAGAACTTCTACAGCTGATAATCAACTTCAGCAAAGTGGCTGAATATAAAATTAACTCAAGCAAATCAGTAGACTTCCTATACTCAAAGGATAAATGGGCCGATAAAGAAATTAGGGAAATGACACCCTTCAAATGAGTCACAAACAATATAAAGTATCTTGGTGTAACTCTAACCAAACAAGTGAAGGGTCCTTATGATAAGATCTTCAAGCCTCTGAAGAAAGAAAAACAAGAAGATATCAGAAGTTGGAAAAAATTTCCATGCTCGTTGATTGGCAGGATTAATATAGTAAAAAATGGCTTCTTGCCAAAAGCAATCTACAGATTTAATGCAATCCCCATCAAAATCCCAACTCAGTTCTTTATAGAGATAGAAAGAGCAATTCTCAAATTCATGTGGAATAAGAAAAAAACCCAGGATAACTAAAACTATTCTCAACAGTAAAACAACTTCTGGGAGAATCAGTATCCCTAAACTCAAGCAATACTACAGAGCAATAGTGTTAAAAACTGCATGGTATTGGTACAGTGACAGGCAGGTACATCAATGGAATAGAATTGAAGATCCAGAAATGAACCCACACATCTATGGTCACCTGATCTTCGACAAAAAAGCTAAGTCCATCTAGTGGAAAAAAAGATAGCTTTTTCAAAAATGGTGCTGCCTCAACTGGCAGCTAGCATGCAGAAGAATGCAAATCGATCCATTCTTATCCCCTTGTACTTAGCTCAAGTCCAAGTGGATCAAGGACCTCCACATAAAACAAGATACACTGAAACTAATAGAAAAGAAACTGGGGAAGACCCTTGAGGACATGGGCACAGGGGGAAAGTTCCTGAACAGAACACCAATAGCATATGCTCTAAGATCAAGAATTGACAAATGGGACCTCATAAAATTACAAAATTTCTGTAAGGCAAAGGACAGTGTCAAAAGGACAAAATGACAACCAGCAAATTGGTAAAAGATCTTTACCAATTCTACATCTGACAGAGGGCTAATATCCAAGATATTATAAAGAACTCAAGAAGGTAGACTTCAGAGAGCCAAATAAACCTATTAAAAATATGGTACAGAGCTAAACAAAGAATTTTCACCTGAGGAATATTTAATGGCTGAGAAGCACCTAAAGAAATGTTCAACATCCTTAGTCATCAGGGAAATGAAAATCAAAGAAACCCTGAGATTTCACCTCACACCAGTCAGAATGGCTAAGATAAAAAAAAACTCAGGAGAAAACACCTGCTGGTGAGGATGTGGAGAAAAAGGAACAGTTCTCCACTGCTGGTGGGATTGCATGCTAGTGCAACCACTCTGGAAATTAGTCTGGTTTTTCCTCAGCAAACAGGTCATGACACTTCTGGAGGACCCTGCCATACCACTCCTGGGCATATACCCAGAGGATTCTCCAGCATGTAATAAGGACACATATTCTACTATGTTCATAGCAGCCCTATTTATAATAGCCAGAAGTTTGAAAGAACCCTGTTGCCCCTCAACAGAGCAATGGATACAGAAAATGTGGTATATATGCACAATGGAATACTCTTCAGCCATTAAAAGTAATGAATTCATGAAATTCTTAGACATGTGGTTGCAACTGGAGAATATCATCCTGAGTGAGGTAACCCAATCACAAAAGAACACTCATGTTATGCACTCACTGATAAGTGGATATTAGCCTAAAAGCTTGGAATACCCAAGACACAAACCACATATCAAATGATGCCCAAGAAGGAGGAAGAACCAAGTATGGATCCTTGGGTCCTTTATAGAAAGGGGAATAACTACCCACAGAAGGAGATACAAAGAGGAAAGTTTGAGCAGAGTCTGAGGGAAAGAACATCCAAAGACTACCCAATCGAGGGATGCATCCTATATACAGTTACAAAACCCAGGCACTGTTGTGGGTGCCCACAAGTGCTGACTGACTGGAGCCGGATATAGCTATCACCAGGGAGGTTGTCCTAGGGCATGACAAATACAAAGGGGAACACTCTTAGCCAGCCCTTGAACTGAGCACAGGGCCCACAATGGGGGAGATAGAGAAAGGACCAAGGAGCTGAAGGGGTTTGCAGCACCACAGGAGGAACAAAAATATGAGTCACCCAGTACTCCCAGAGCTCCCAGGGACCATCAACCAAAGAGTACACATGGAGCTACCCATGGCTCCACACACATCAGCAACAGAGGATGGTTTGTTAGACACCAAAGGGAAGAGATTGTTTCTGGAAAGACTTGATGCCATAATGTAGAGGAATACTAGGAATGGAAAGCAGGGGTGGGTTGATTGGGGAAGGAGAGATGGCTTATGGGATTTTCGGGGGAGGGAGGAACCAGGAAAGGAGACACTTGAAATGTAAATTAAAAATATACCTAATTAAAAAAAAAGAGGTGGATTAAGGGAGGGACCTGGGAGGGAGATGGGATAAGGGTAAGAATGCGACTGAAGGGATCAGGTATAGGGATAGTGAAGAAAGGAAATCAGCAGTGGGAAGTGAGGCACATCTCTAGGACTTGCCAGAGACCTGGGACAGGGGGATGCCCCAGAGTGTCTATGAGGGTGACTCTACCTGAGTCTTCAGGCAGTGGGCAATATGGATCCTGAGGTATATACTTCTATAGCCAGGCAAAACTCTCAGTGGAGAGATAAGAACACCAATACACTTGCAAATCTTTGGACCTAAAATTTGTCCTTAGGGAAGGTCTTCATCTAAAAGAGTTGCACCTAAGACTCCCAAAGAAGGCTTTTCTCTTCACCTACCCTTTGGTCTGGCCCCTGCTCCACTCAACCTCTGCTTTCTCTTACCTGCCTGCTATGCAGGTGACCTGAGGCAAAATGTAGATGAGGGACTCTGGTTCCTGACTCCCTGTTGAGGCAGTACCAGCAATGCCTGGGTACATAGAAAGGAGACTGGGAAGCACATCATTAGTCCCAGACCCCTATGTTCCCTTTCTGGTCCTGTGTGTAGTGGAGTCTGATGACCTGAAGAGAACCATGGGCTATGGACTTCCCATTCCAGCCTTTGGCCAGCCTCCTCTGGGCCTGCATGCTGGTAGCATCCAGACACCCCTGGTAGAGAGGCAGAATAAAGTATAACAGGAAAGTGCTGTGTGTCTCTAATGGGCTATCCTCCTGCTCTTTTAGGGAAACTGCTAACCTAGTTGCATGAATTTCATTGCAAGTCTCTTATAGGGAGGTGTGCCTCTTATAAAGACCTTGTTTCAAGTTTAGTTTCGTGCTTCTTTTGGGACATTTTTCAAGGTCATGGTGCTTGTTGTTTTCATTCTTCTCACTTGTCCTATAGGTTTTTTGAGACGTGTCCTCTATGGACATCACAGGCGCATCACACCCTCTTGCTTCAGCCTTCCAACTCGGAATCCCTTCTGGGAGTATAAGCATGAGCCACTATGATTATCTCTGTCTTCAGGTTTCATAGTACTTGAGGAATGAATATTGTTATTATTGTCCTGGACAATGTACTCTTCGAAAAAAAAAACTATTTGAGTATGAGCATCTTTCTCTTATTCTGTTCCTTTTGTACTTGTTGATGAAAAGAAAGGTTTGACCAAATTATGTCTTCTGGATGCTGATTATACAGCTCTTGAGTGGGGAAAGATCTCTAGTCAGCTTCTGCAAAGCCTCAGTGCCCATTGTGGGAATGTGTAGGAGGCACAGAGTTCTTTGTGTTCACAGATGCTAGCTCACTTGTGGTAGGAGGACCTGCAATGTGAAATATACATTGTTGTTTCTTCAAAGGAAAAAATGCATAATCTGTTATTCGTCCAGAAGCCTGGATTGAAAGTGTTTAATAGCTTGTTGACTTTTGCACTATCTATGGCCAGAGACCACCCAATCCCTTCCCTCCCCTCATCCCCACCATTGTTATCATTGAACCCATCTTTATGGAAAGTGTCCCTTGGACTTTACAAAGAGTTTCAGTGCTGTCCTGCCCAATAGTTATCTAGCTTATTTTGTTCCTCAGGGAGATTAATGTATGCTTTATTGTGTTCACATGATTGAGTTAACTGCCACCAGAAAAGTTTTCACCAAATTGTTCTGCATTTAAATATACCTAAAGTAAACTATTCAATATCAGCCTACAAAATATGAACCCACATCTGCTTCTAGTCGTGTTGATCCAAACTGCCTGCTTCCCTCTCACATTTCCTAATTCTGCTGGCCATTGAAGTCCCACAGGTCCCCACAGGACAGTTTTTTCATGACTTGTTTCTATGTGTACCTACTTCAGCTCTGGCATAGACATTCCCCTGGTACATATGGTTTGATGGCTAAGTCAGAAATGGAGAGTGAGATAAAGTGAAAATGTTAGTTAGGGAAGACAGAGAAGGAAGAAAGTGGAGAGAAAGAGAGAGGAGGGAGAGTGAGAAAAAGGGAGGGTGAGAGAAATGAAATCTAGAACTTCCACAGATCAATCCCCATGCAGCAGGACTTTATTCCAGAAAAGAGAATAAAACAATTAGTCAAATGAACAAGTTCCCTAGGGTTTACTTGAGGTTAGGTGGTGAATACAGCCCCAGCTCTTTTGTAGCAACCCAGGGAAAGTTCTCTTTAGACACAAGAATGCTCCTGGCATGAAATGGCATGAAGAATTCCAGGCCTTTCTAGATTGTGGTCAAGATAAGTAGTCAACCAGGTCATCTGTAAGTCTTGAAGATGTATTTGAATGAGGGTGTCAAGGGTTGGAGTTATGTTGTATGAAAGGACTTCACTCAGATTTCCATGCTGACATTTCGTAGGTGGTTTTTCAGTCCAGGTGACTGCCTGTGTTTGATACCTATTATTACTGAGAAAGAAGACAAAATCGTTGAGTGTGTACACACATGCTCACCTCTCTTTCCATTCCAACTTGGAGCAAATATCTCTTCAAAACTCCAACTAAACTCTTAAGTGCTGTATTTCTTAGTAGTTAAGTTAGAACAGTTTCTAGTTTGAATAGTACTTTGGTTACTATTATGAGTCCACAAGATGGCAGTGTTTTCTTTGGGATCATCTGGGTCTGGGGAGAAGGAGGGTACAGGAAGAGGAGGAGGGGATAGAGAAAGGGTTGGGGGAAGGCTTGGTGCTTCTGAGGTCATGAAAAGATTTTCTTTTTAGTTGCCAACTTAGAGTTGAGGATTTGTCTTCAGTGAAGAGGGAGGAGGAGAGAATGAAATCCTTGAGTGTTTCACTAGTGGTCCTGTGGCTTCAGCTGAATTGTAAGTTTGGGAATTTCTTTAGGATCAAGGTGTGATATTAGCTCCAGGATTATGGTAGAAACTTTGATGTCCTTAATATTTACTTAGAGGCAGGAAACCCATGGAAAAATCATTCTGGAGTGTTAGCATCCACATGCACACAGTCTACTTTGTCTGATCCTTGTTTTTTTGCACAGGGGTGAGCAGCCAGCAGAAGGTGCAGCAGAGACCAGAATCCCTCAGTGTCCCAGAGGGAGCCATGGCCTCTCTCAACTGTACTTCCAGTGATCGTACTGTTGACTACTTCTGGTGGTACAGACAGCATTCT
This sequence comes from Apodemus agrarius, assembly GCA_964023405.1. Classification (NCBI taxonomy): domain Eukaryota; kingdom Metazoa; phylum Chordata; class Mammalia; order Rodentia; family Muridae; genus Apodemus; species Apodemus agrarius. Next base: position 74,370,153 of record OZ030013.1, on the reverse strand, counting down.
GGAAACAGCCCCAAGGCACTGATATCCATCTTCTCCAATGGTGAAAAGAAAGAAGGCAGATTCACTGTTCACCTCAATAAGGCCAGCCTGCATGTTTCCCTGCACATTAGAGACTCCCAGCCCAGTGACTCTGCTCTCTACTTCTGTGCAGTGAGCGCACAGTGTTCCCCAGCCACCTGCAGCCTGCACCCAAACCTACTGTGCCCCATTTATGCCTGAGATAGAGCACACAATACACAGTGGAGACATTCCGTTTCTATTCTGTATGCAGTGAGAACTAAGATCAAGAGTAGAGAGTGTGTGGTTGGAAAAGCATTTTAACGTTTTGAAAATAAGTAATCCTGAAGGGAAAGACACATTACTGGTTTGGTTGAAATACTTTTCACTTTTCTCACATGCTGATGGATATACTGAAGTATATACACTCTTAATGTGCATTCTTGTTTTGTTGTAAGACAAGCACATGGCAAGAATAATCACATGACATTCCATAAAGACAACCATCAACACTATAGCACTGTGCCTTCTTTCCTTTTAAAATCTTTCAATAAAATTATTTGTTTCCTAATTTTATTTATATATTTTCTTTACTTACATTTCAAACGTTACTCCCTTTACCAGTTTCCCCCACCTCCCAGAAATCCCTTATCCCTTTACCTGACGGTGCCCACACTGCCATGGTAACGAATATCGGGCGTAGGCCTGGGGGATTAACAGAAAACACAGACAGCGGTCATTCAGTAAGGAGAAGGCCAAAGCTTTACTGAGGGACCAGCAATATATACTAGAGGCCAGAGAAAACAACAGGAAAAAACGATTATAGCCATAGGTCAGGCACTTGGGAAGTCCCTACCACACTGGGCGGGAAAGCAGGAATCAAGTGGGATGTTTTGCTCTCAGGAAACCTGTGCAAACTGCTCAGCTGGGGGCATTGAGCTAAGCTCACCAGTTCCCAACATTTACCCCTACCCCTGCTTTTATGAGGGTGTTCCTCCACCCACCCACCCACCCACCCACCCACCCAGTTCTGCCTCCCTGGCCTAAATTCCTCTACACTGGGGAATCTATCAAGCCTTCAGAGGACTAAGGACCTCTCTTCCCATTGATTCCTGACAAGGCCGTCCTCTGCTACATATGCAGCTGGAGCCCTGTGTACTACTTTGTTGGTGACTTAGTCCCTGGGAACTCCATGGGGTCTGGTTGGTTGATACTGTTGTTCTTTCTATGGGGTTGCAAACCCCTTCAGCTCCTTCAGCCCTTTCTCTAACTCCTCCATTGGGGACCCCATTGCTATGTCCAATGGATGGCTGTGAGCATCTGCCTCTGTATTTGTAAGGCTCTGGCAGGGCCTCTCAGGAGACAGCCATATCAGGATCCTTTCAGCAAGTATTTCTTGGCATCCACAAAAGTGTCTGCATTTGGTGACTGAATATGAGATGGATCCCCAGGTGGGGCAGTCTCTGGATGGCCTTTCCTTCAGTCTCTGCTCTATGCTTTGTCTTCCTATTTGCTCCCCTGAGTATTTTGTTCCTTTTTCTAGGAAGACCGAAGCACCCAAACTTTGGTCTTCCTTCTTGAGCTTCATGAGGTCTGTGAATTGTATCTTGGGTATTATGAGCTTTTGGGCTAATATCCACTTATTAGTGAATGCATACCATGTGTATTCTTTTGTGACTGTGTTACCTCTCTCAGGATGATATTTCCTTGGTCCACCCATTTGCCTAAGAATTTCATGAATTCATCATTTTTAATAGCTGAGTAGTACTCTATTGTGTAAATGTACCACATTTCCTTATCCACTCCTCTGTTGAAGGACATCTGGGTATAATATATAAGGCTGCTTTGAATGTAGTGAAGCATGTGTCTTTGTTATATGTTGGAAAATCTTTTGGGTATATGCCCAGGAATGGTATAGCTGGGTCCACAGGTAATACTATGTCCAATTTTTTGAAGAAACGACAGACTGATTTCCAAGTGGTTGTACCAGATTGCAATCCAAACAACATTGGAGGAGTGTTCCTCTTTCTCTACATCCTCACCAGCATCTGCTATCACCTGAGTTTTTTTTTTAATTTTAATTTTCTATATTCTATGTTTACATTCCAAAGGCTTTCCCCTTTCCCAGTTCACCCCCACCTTACATCCCATAATTCCTCTCCCCCCAACTATTCCCCAATCATTACCCCTCCTCCCACGGTTTCTCTACAAAACTGGATCCAATCTTTACAGGCCCAGGGTCCTCTCCTTTCTTCTTCTTGGGAATCATTTGACTTGCTAATTGTGCCTTGAGTATTTAGGGCTTCTGGGCTCATTAATATCCACTTATCAGTGATTACATTTCATGTGTATTCTTTTGTGATTGGGTTAACTCACTCAGGATGATATTTTCCAGGTCTAACCATTTACCTACAAATTGCATGAATTCATTATTTTTAATTGCCGAGTAGTATTCCATTGTATAAATATACCACATTTTCTGTATCCATTCCTCCTTTGAGGGATATTTGGGCTCCTTCCAATTTCTGGCTATTATAAACAAGACTGCTATAAACATAGTGGAGCATGTGTCTTTATTGTATGCAGGGGAATCCTCTGGGTATATGCCCAGGACTTCACCTGAGTTTTTGATCTTAGCCATTCTGACTGGTGTGAGGTGGAATCTCAGGGTTCTTTTGATTTGCATTTCCCCGATGATTAAGGATGTTGAACATTTTTTAGGTGCTTCACAGCCATTCAATATTCCTCAGATGAAAATTTTGTTTAGCTCTGTACCCCATTGTTTAATAGGGTTATTTGATTCTCTGGAGTCTAACTTGAGTTCTTTGTATATACTGGATACTAGCCCTCAATCGGATATAGGTTTGGTAAAGGTGTTTTCCCAAACTGTTGCTTTCCATTTTGTCCTATTGACAGTGTCCTTTGCTTTACAGAAGCTTTGCAAGTTTATGAGGTCCCATTTGTCGATTTTTGATCTTAGAGCGTAAGCCACTGGTGTTCTGTTCAGGAAAATTTCCCCTGTGCCCATGTAATTGAGGCACTTCCTTGCTTTCTCCTTCATAAATTTCAGTGTATCTGGTTTTATGTGGAGGTCCTTTATCCATGTGGACTCAAACTTTGTAGAAGGAGATAAGAACGGGCAATTTGCATTTTTCTATGTGCTGACCTCCAATTGAACCAGCACCATTTGTTAAAAGTGCTGTCTTTTTTCTACTTAATGGTTTTAGCTCTTTTGTCAAAGATCAAGTGACCATAGGTGTGTGGATTCATTTCTGGGTCTTCAACTTTAGTCCATTGACCTTCCTGCCTGTTACTATATCAATACCATACACTTTTCATCACAATTGCTGTGTAATACAGCTTGAGGTCAGGGATGCTGATTCACCCAGAAGTTCTTTTATTGTTGAGAATAGTTTTCATTATTTTTTTTTGTTATTCCAGATAAATTTTCAAATTGCTCTTTATAACTCTGAAGAATTGAGTTGGAATTTTGGTGGGGATTTCATTGAATCTGTAGACTGCTTTAGACAAGATGGCCATTTTTGCTATATCAATCCTGCCAATCCATGAGCATGGGAGATCTTTCCACCTTCTGAGATTTTCTGCAATTTTATTGAGTATTTTAGTATGTATGTTCAGGAGGGAAATTTGTCTGTGGTTCTCTCTCTCTTTGTTGAATATTTGTGTGGTTTGGATATCAGTATAACTGCAGTCTCATAAAATAATTTGGCAATGTTCCCTTTGTTTCTATTTTGTGGAATAATTTGCAAAGTAATTTCATTAGCTCTTTTGTGAAGATCTGGTAGAATTCTGAGCCAAAACTTTCTTGACCTAGGCATGATAAGTTTGGTAAGTGTTAACTATGAAGAATCACGAGGTCATACTTTAAAACTCTGTAATCTCCACAAAATTAGAAAAAAACAAAATGTATAATTTCTCTTTCTCTCTCTCCTCCCCTCTTTCTCCCTCTCCCTCTTCCTCACTCCCTCCTTCTCCCTCTTCCTCCCTCCCTCCCTCTCTCCCTCCCCTCCCCTCCCCTCCCCTCCCCTTCTCCTCCTCCTCCTCCCCCTCCTCCTCCTCCTCCTCCTCCTCCTCCTCCTCCTCCTTCTTCTCTCTCTCTCTCTCTCTCTCTCTCTCTCTCTCTCTCTCTCTCTCTCTCTCTCTCTCCCTCCAGACATGGTTTTTCTGTGTATCCTAGGCTATCCTGGAACTCACTCTGTAGACCAGGCTGGTCTTGAACTCAGAGATCCTCCTGCCTATACCTCCTGAATGCTGGTATTAAAGTCATGCATGACCACTGCTCAGCACTTTGTGTTTTCTTTATTGCTTCTATGTCCAAGTCTTGAACAGTTTTATTCATTTTCAACTGTTTTTTGCTTTTTCTTAGTTTTCTTTAAGGAATTCATTAATTTTGTCCAGTTTGTTTAACTCTTCCTTAACTTCTTTAAGGGATTCATTCATCATCTTCATAAAGTTTGTTTTAAGATCTTTTTACTGTGCATCAGCAGTGCTGGGTATATTTAGTGCTTGCTGTAGTAGGATATCTGGGTTCTGGTGGAGACATATTACCTTGGATGCTATTGATTGTACTCTTACACTGGCTTCTAGGCATCTGGATTTTGGTTGATTATAGGTCTAGGTGCTGATTACTGAGTTTGTCTTTGTCGGTTGTGTGTGTTTTTTTGTTTGTTTGTTTGTTTTTAGTTTTTTTGTTTGTTTGTTTTTTTTCGAGACAGGGTTTCTCTGTGTAGCCATGGCTGTCCTGGAACTCACTCTGTAGACCAGGCTGGCCTCGAACTCAGAGATCCACCTGCTTCTGCCTCCCAAGTGCTGGGATTAAAGGCGTGCGCCACCACAGCCCAGCTGGTTGGGTGTTTTTTTCCCCTTTATTTCTGATTCCTTCATGGTCTTTTGGCCAATGTGGTCTGTGGTTAAGCAGGGAGCTTCTACCAGATTTGGGAGGATGGGACACTTTGACAAGGAGGGGAGGGGAATTGGAGGTAGTATGTATATTTAATGAGGGGGTGGGTCCATGAAATGGCAGCCTATCTGGAGTTCTGGTGGCTGGCATTGCCTTTGTCATTTGATTTCTTGAGAAAGCAATTCTGAATGGTGTGAACTATAATCTCGAATTAGTTTATCTCACATTTCCCTTATGACTAAGAATGTTCAATGTTTCATTATCAGTCATTTGTATTTCTTCTTTTGAAAACTCTGTTTGGTTCCACAGCCCATATTTTCGGTTGACTATTTTTTACTGTTTAGTGGTTTTGTCCTCTATCGGATGAAGAGCTGGCAAGGTTTTCTCCCATTTTTTGTTTGTCTCTTTGCTCAGCTGTCTCATTTGCTGCCTTCCTGTATATGTTTTCATTAATTCATTTGTTCTTTTGAGATAAGTTTTTTTTTTGAGCCTAAGCTGGCCTAAAACTCTTGATCCTCCTGTTTTACCATCCTGAGATCTGGTATTACAGGCATCTGCCACCATAAGTACCTACATTTATTAATTTTTAAATTGAAGTGCTGAAAATTTCCTTGAATTAGTATGTTCATCCTGGTGCTCACTGAAGGTTTACCACAAGTCAATTCAATAGTTCTGTTTTTTTTATTATCATGCATCAATACATAAATATCTTATCATTTAGTAACAGATCTCTCTCTGAGTTAGTAATGGACTTTTCCCCACTTAGTCTCTCAAGACACTGTTTATGTAGTCTACACATTCTGAATAATTTTGATAGGAGGGATTGGATATTTTATTTACGTTTGTTCACAGGCACACTTACTAATAGGATGCATCATAATTAGGATTTTCTGTACATTCTCAATATTTAGAAATGGAGACTCTAAACACATATCTCCAAACAATGGAAGAACAGTTTAAACACTCCAAAGCATATCCTCAGAAGTCATTATATTTTACTGTAGGTGATAGATGGGATGAATAATCTTTCTTATTATTCTTTACTTTTTTCCATTTTATGTACATTAGTATTTTACCTACATTTATGTCTGTGTGATGTTGTCAGGTCTCTTGTAAATGAGGTTGCAGACAGCTGTGAGCTGTCATGTGGATGCTGGAAGTTGGTCCTCATGTCCTCTGGAACAGCAGTTAGTGCTCTTAACCACTGAACCATTTCTCTCTCCAGCCCCATGGGATACTTATTCTTAATTAAGGCTATGGCCACTGCTGAGTTTTTCATGCTCCAGTGGATGGCCCCATAATAGACATATGGGTAATACTAACTGGACTTAGTGGGTTATAGAAAAAAAAAACATGAAGTTTCTCCATGAAGAGGGGAGCTTGTTGGGGAGGATATTTATGGGAGAATTAGAAATTGGAACCTCGGAGTAGAAATGATACTTCATTATGTTTCTGTGTAACATTTTCAAAAATAAAGAAAAATTTAAAGAGCAGCAGCTATCTCTTCTCAGCCTTTTGGCTAAGATCAAGTGTAAAGAGCAGCAGCGAGGAAGAGTAAAAAGTCGATGACCAATAAAATATTTAAAACTTTACTCAGATTTTTACTGTATAATTTTTTGGCATTATAGCATTTTGCAAGAATCCAGGATAAGGATCCAATTAGAATATTGATTATGTTACTAAGAGTACTATGGTGGTGGTTTGAATGAGAATATTCCTCATATTCTCATGGTTTGAATACTTGGTTCCCAGGTGGTATCGTTGTTTGTGGGAAGTTTAGGAGATGAGGACTTGCTGAGGAAGTTAGTCCCTGGGGCTCGGTTTTGAGAGTTACAGGCTCACCCTACTTCCAGTTCACTCTCTGCTTCATGCTTGTGGCTGAGGATGTGATTACTTGGCTTCCTGCTGGAGCTGCCATGCCTGCTGCGTGCTCTTATATGTTCTTCCCATATCCTTCTGGAACTGTAAGCCAAAATAAGGTCTTTCCTATGTTTCTTTTTCATAGGTATTTTTTTTTAATCACAGTAACAGAAAAGTAACTGATTTAGGATCACTTGTAATGGGATTTAGTACAATAAAAATTTTAATACTTGTTTCAGGATTAAAGAAATAGCACATTGCCTTAGATTGAGTTTCTCAGGAAGAGAATCTGAACTTGGAATTCATAATTGAGGAAAGCAGGCTGATATGGAAGGGGCTGGACTTGGTACTGGTTCAGCTATTGCTTTGACTTAGCCTGATCTTTCAGGTTACTCCAGGGCTTGAATTCCACCACACAGATATTCACACTTTGAGGCAGTGGGCCTTTGTGGAATTGAGGAATGTTGTCCTTTGTGATAAGGGATAAAACTGCTTTTGACTGTGTTCTTTCTTGAGGAAGAGCTGTGTCATATTGGACAATGATGGTTCTCATTGCATATATTAATTTTGTAGAGAGGGAGCAACATAGAGTCAAGAGCAGCTATTTATCACAGTACCTGAAGAATGGCTACACCTGAGAAAGAGGAACTAGGCTGAGTACTTACAGAGTCGAATCTTAAGAAGAATCCATCCAGACATATGGGCAGAACTCAGTGAACAACAGGTGTTCTAATTATTATATTCTTATATATGTAAGTACACTGTAGCTGTCTTCAGACACACCAGAAGAGGGCATCGGATCTCCATCACAGATGGTCATGAGCCACCATGTGGTTGCTGGGATTTGAACTCAGGATCTCTGGAAGAGCAGTCAGTGCTCTTACCCACTGAGCCATCTCTCCAGCCCAAATTATTATATTCTTATTAGATCAGGAAAGGACCAGGATAATGTAGAAAAGAAGCAAGGAAACAGCTCCAACCTCAATAGGACCAGATGGTCCTTTAGTAGAGCGAATGAAAGGTAATAGCCTTTCTGTGCAACTGGAGATTGTGTACCATGACATGGGGTTGAAGGGTTAAGTTTTTGTAGAGTTTAAACAAGGAAGGTCCAGTGATGTTGGGGCCCTCTGGCCTTAGTTCCCTTTGTGCACTCTCAGATAGGAACTGTTTGTGTTGACAGCTTTCCTTGAGCAGGGGAGGCTGTGGTTTTAGATAGGAACCATCTGTGCTAGCAGATAGCTTTGAGTGTGGAGGATTCTAGCCAGCCAGAAATATTTTCACATTTAAGTTCTAACTTCAGTTTTATTCTTAATCTAGTTCATACAGTTGGTCTTGTTAGTCTTGAAGTGCCCAGTTTAGATGAAATAACTTTTTTCACCATGAAACCATGACAATTTTTTAACTCATTTATGATCCCTGAGTCTTTTCAGATTTCTTGTGGAGGAAAATATCATGAAGATTCACTAAGCACCAAAGCTCATAGTCAGAAATGTTAGCAAAGAAACTTAGCAACATGACTGTCAACTTGTGCTAAACTCTCTTCCCTTCTTCTGGAAGGTCAGCTCTATGATGAGGACAGAACACAATTTGTCTTCTGGGAGATTAGAGTTCGATTTCCCAGGTGAAAAGAGGTCCTAACTTTGCAGTCAGTGTAGAGATCCACAGTCAAAATTGAGATTTATCTGACTTGAAGGAAAACTAGCAGACATTGGTTTTGGAGAGAATAGAGTGAAGCAGGAACAGTGCCATTCAAACGATGAAAAGCTTCCTAGTATGTTATATTATGGAGAACATAGCATAGAGAATGAAATAGAGGAGGCCTGACTTAGGCCCAACTCACACACTACTCCCTACTGCTGGAAATGGGATGCAGCAGAGTTAGCTGAGGATTAGATTATCCAGCAGTCATTTTGAATATTCTATGTATCAGAGTTCTATGATACAGTTCTGTTCTTTCTGATTTGGTGCTGGGATCTCTTCTAAATATGTCATAAGTACTCTATGAGGAATTTGTGCAGTGCGAATGCACATGAGTGACTCTGTTATGCTTTGTGCTTTGGTCTGACTCAAAGAAGAAGCAATGAGTCTCAGGCATTCTTAAGTATATTAGAAGTCTTCAGGCTGAAATAAAATACAACTGGGAGAAATACAAATAGAATTTTGAGTAGTTTGGTTAGATGGTAATAATTATGTTAGATCACAAGGTTTTCTGCTTTATTTTCAGGGATTTTCAATATAAGAAAGCCTTAGGTTTTCACTTTTAGTAACAAATGGATGATTAAAGCCAATAGCATTGACTTGAGAAAAATAAATCTCTTGTTGACAAAAATGATCTAAGTAAACATAATGAATTATTTTTTCAAAGTGAAGTTAATCATGAACTTCCATGTTTTATATATATATATATATATATATATATACACATATATGTGTGTGTGTGTGTGTGTGTGTGTGTGTGCATATGCATATGCATGTGTATGTGTGTGTGTGTGTGTGTGTGCATATGCATATGCATGTGTATGTGTGTGTGTGTGTGTGTGTGTGTGTGTGTATAGAAAAAGAAACTATTGTCTATGCTTAAAACATTGATAACATTTTGCCAGTCTTGGTTTAAATTTAAGGACAAAGGAGGAGATAGCACTATCCTGTCACTGTTGTCCCCATTTCCCCCCTCAGTTTCTTCATGAAAGAGGACATCTAGCAGGGTGTGCATTAGGGTACACACATGAATGAGCAGGCTTTGTACTGGATCACAAGAGCAAACACTGACAATCCAGTTACTCCTTTCTTTGCCTGTATCCAATATCAGTCTAAAATAGCTCCCAATAGAATACTTGTTCCTCTCTAAAACTACATGGTCTAGGCCTCCACTAGATAAGTCTTCACAGTACACTTATTTCTATGATCCCAATAGAATGGCCATAAGTTTTGCTTCCAGAATTCAATGCCCTTTTAGTCCAATATACTGAATCCTTCTAAACAGAAAGAAGAATTCCAGGTCTTTCTAGGCTTTGGCCTAGATAAAAAGCCTTGAAAATGGATTTGAATGGAAGTAACAAGGGCTGGAGTTATGCTATAAATAAGACCCCATTTAGATTTTCATGGCTGATGTTTCATAGTGATTTTTTTAAGTGTACATGACTGACTGTGTGTAATACTTATTACTACTGAGAAATGAGTCACCATCTGCTGAGTGTGTGCACACACGTTCACCTCACTCCCAACCTTGACTTGGAGAAAATAGCTCTTGAACAATCTAGCTGAACTGTCAAAAACTTTACTTTTTAATAGTTATGTTAGAAGAGTTTGACTAGATCTAGAAAGAACAATTCTCAAATTCATCTGGAATAACAAAAAACCCAGGATAACTAAAACTATTCTCAACAATAAAAGGACTTCTGGGGGAATTAATATCCCTGACTTCAAGCAGTACTACAGAGCAATTGTGTTAAAAACTGCACGGTGGGTGGGAACTGGGAAAGGGGAAAGCCTTTGAAATGTAAACATAGAATATAGAAAATAAAAATAACTAAAAAAAAAACTAAAAAAAAAGAATAAACCAGGACAATAACAAAAAAAAAAATGAAAAGGGGGAAGAAACAAAGACCCTGAAGTCCCAGGAGCTCAATTCTATACTGCAGAAATATTTAAAGTGTTCATTCAGCCAAGAAAAGGTCCCTGACATTTAAGAACCATATTTATGAAGAGTGACAGAAAGAAATTGTATAATAATTATTGCCTTGGTGGAAACATTATTCTGAAACAACGTATCCATCATACTAACAATGAAGACTCCTTCTTTCTTGTTAACAGAACTAGAAGACAGGGGATCGTGGACATTTTATGACTGTTGGCAAGAGTTATGGTTTGAATCTGGCCTCAGATAAGTTTCTTGCCCTCTGGACCTGAGTTCCTTGATTTGACAGATTCTATTGCTCTGCTAGACATCCTATCAATAAAAATACTTGCAAAATTGTAAAAAAAAAAAACTGCATGGTATTGGTACAGCAACAGGCAAGTAGATCAGTGGAATAGAATTGAAGACCCAGAAATTAACCCACAGACTTATGGTCACTTGATCTTTGATAAAGGAGCTACAACCATCCAGTGGAAAAAAAGATAGCATTTTCAACAAATGGTGCTGGTTCAACTGGAGGTCAAAATGCAGAAGAATGGGAATTGACCCACACTTATCTCCTTGTACTAAAATCAACTCCAAGTGGATCAAGGACCTCCACATAAAACCTGACACACTGAAACTAATAGAAAAGAAACTGGGGAAGACCCTGGAGGACATGGGCACAGGGGGAACGTTCCTGAACAGAACACCAATAGCTTATGCTCTAAGATCAAGAATTGACAAATGGGACCTCATAAAATTACAGTTTCTGTAAGGCAAAGGATACGGTCAGAAGGACAAAACAGCCATCAACAAATTGGGAAAAGATCTTCACCAACCCTACATCCGACAGGGGGCTAATATCCAATATATACAAAAAAACTCAAGAAGTTAGATCCAAAAGAACCAAATAACCCTATCAAAAAAATGGGGTACAGAGCTAAACAAAGAATTTTCACCAGAAGAAATTCGGATGGCAGAGAAACACCTTAAGAGATGTTCAACATCATTAGTCATCAGGGAAATGCAAATCAAAACAACCCTGAGATTCCACCTCACACCAGTCAGAATGGCTAAGATTAAAAACTCAAGAGACAACAGGTGCTGGCGAGGATGTAGAGAAAGAGGAACACTCCTACACTGTTGGTGAGACTGCAAGATGGTACAACTGCTCTGGAAATCAGTCTGGCGGTTCCTCAGAAAATTGGGCATGACACTTCCAGAGGACCCTGTCATACCACTCCTGGGCATATACCCAGAGGATTCCCCTGCATACAATAAAGACACATGCTCCACTATGTTCATAGCAGCCTTATTTATAATAGCCAGAAGTTGGAAGGAGCCCAGATGTCCCTCAAAGGAGGAATGGATACAGAAAATGTGGTATATTTATACAATGGAATACCTCAGTAATTAAAAATAATGAATTCATGCAATTTGTAGGCAAATGGTTCGATCTGGAAAATATCATCCTAAGTGAGTTAACCCAATCACAAAAGAATACACATGAAATGCAATTACTGATAAGTGGATATTAATAAGCCCAGAAGCTCTGAATATTCAAGGCACAATTAGCAAGTCAAAAGATTCCCAAGAAGAAGGAAGGAGAGGACCCTGGTCCTGAAAGGACTGGATCCAGTTTTGTAGGAGAGTACCAGAATAGAGCGGGGAAAAATGGTGGGGTGGTGATTGGGGAATAGGAGGGGGTGGGGTGGGGTGGGGTGGGGTGGGGTGGAAGAGGACATATGGGACATATGGGACATATGGTGAGGCAGAACTGGGAAATGGGAAAGCCTTCAGAATGTAAACAAAGAATATAGAAAATAAAAGAGAGAGAGAGAGAGAGAGAGAGAGAGAGAGAGAGAGAGAGAGAGAAGGAGTTTGACACTTTCTTTGTTGCCACGGACCGACTCAGTCGGAACACACTCCCGTGGGGAAATCAGGGTCTTTGGTATGCAGGAAGGTACAGGTCCGGCGAATGACAGACAGACACACACAAGATCTGAATGCGTCTGAATGCACTTTACTGTTCTGAGGCAGGTATTTTTATACATATCACAAGTTGATATTCAGTGAAATGTTTACAAAGAATGGTTACCATGAGTATCTGGCACAAGGAAATACAAAATTAGTCAGGTATGAATGTCAGAGATTACACACAAGGTCATTGCGCCCCTCTGTGGTCAATGATGAATTAGTGATTCAAGAGTCAGAGATTACACACAAGGTCATCGCGTCCCTCTGTAGTCAATGATAAATTAGTAATTGGAATTAGTAATTAGTTTTTGGAAACACTATGTATGCTATCTTCCTCAGGCTTATTTTGAAACTTTACTAACTGATGGTTTCCATGTCAGAGTGCCAAAGTCAGCTAACCATACAAATAAATTGTTGGGAGGTTAATTCTTTAATGTATCTAGGTAATAACTGTACAGCTAATTAAAAGCAAAGCAATGGATCTCTAGAAGAAATCATGGCCAGTACTGTAGTTCAAAGAATGAACTCTGAATGAACTGTCACGCCTGGAATGCTCGCACCTCTGGCTGGCAGAGACATCTCGTAAGTAAAAGAACAGGTCAGATAAAGGGTTTACACAGCTTGCCATGAGAAATTTCAGCTCAGCTCTATCTGCAGCCAAGGAGGCCCACAGCGGCATTCCTTGAACAGCCCCAGTAAATATCACGCGGCCTCTGCCTGGATTGCAGCTTGGCTGCGTGAAACTACGGGGTTCAAGAAATGCGCCGTGATATCTCCCGCTTTTTTATTTTTTAATTTTGAGCTCATGAATATCTCTTTTGGCAGCAGAAATGGAGGAGAAGACTAGTTTGAAAATTATTGGAAGGATAAGAAGAAAAAGAAAGATTACCCCTGCAGCCACGGCGACGACAACAATCCAATGTAACCAAGTTACAGGGTTCAGAGACTTCAAACCAGAACTAAAAGCCTGAGCCAAATTCTCTAAGTTAACCGATCCATCTTGTGCTTTACTCATAACCGCAATTTGAGTTTTTAATTGAGCCATATCATGAGAGATATCATTATCTTTCCAAATTCCCAACAAATGATTTTTAGTAAGAGTCCAATTATGTTGCTCGTCATAGATTAATGGCGTTACGCATATGTATCGAAAGCTGGCATGACATCTGGTGGAAAGCTGAACCTTAATATTTTGTATCTCTTGTCCTAACTCTAGAACTACATCCTCTAGAGCATCAATCTTTGCTTCCAATTTCTTATCTATAACCTCTTGTTTTACCAGTGCCAAAGAAACATTCTTACTCAAATCATTAACAAAGTGTGCAGTCTTCATTTCTGAGACTAAAGCAACTGATGAAACTGTAAGTGAAGTTACAATAGCTATCAAGGCACTGATACCTAACATTAAAGCTGCTACAAAACGCTTTGGCCTAATAAGCTCACTAATTCTTGTAACTACCTGTAAAGCCTCATTGTCAAACCAAGCTTCATCCTTTAGATCTACAGGAAGCATTACGTAGGAAGGTCTTTGTAATATCACGATGCGTGAATAGGATTCAATCAACTTATGATCAATACAATTAGTCAAAATACATTCGGAACAGTGAACCTCATAAGAGTGCCCTAATTTAGTAATGATTAAATCTGTATCATTTCCAGCAAGTATACTATAAGGATAGCTCAAACAAGATCTAATTGCTACGGGAAGAGGTCTAGACTCCAGAGGCTTCTTAAAGTAAATTATACTAGATGCAGCAAAAAGTCTAAATAGTCCTGGAAATGTATTCAAAACATCACCTAAAGGAGAATGACTAACATAGATAGGTTCTACCCATCCTGGTGTAAACCACCTATTAATAGGTTCTAAAGTAAACCTTTCAGGTTTATATCCATGATACTGTAATTTTTCACCAAGAAGGAAAGCTCTATAGTTATTATTTGGTGTGGCTACGGAATAATCATAAATCCTCTCTTGATTCTCCCAGGGAGTATGTGCTATAGCCCAACGTTCAAAACCACATTTAAGCCAACTTGGTCTTTCATAAATCCGAGGAAGCTCCCACATCTTATCTTTATCTTTATAGTTCCAGGAACATAAATCTAAAGGGATTTCCTTAAATAACTTCCTAAAGGTTTCATTATGAAAATTAGTCCCCAAAATCTTTAGTTTAATTTCCCACATAAATCTTCTATGATATGGAGGTTCTTTCGCTGGAGATGATTTATCTGGAGCATCAGCAAGGATAGTTTTATAGGCGAGAGAAAGACAACCCATAGACCCTGATCTAGCTAAATCAATGCAAATCGGAGCAGAGTCTGACATCCCCTTATATCTAAATGGAGTAGAGGTTAGATGGGAGGAAAGAGTAGCATGTCCCCCCATAAGTCTAGTATCATTGGTCCATGTCACTCATCATGTCTCTTCCCCACAAGGAAAAGGGGAGAGAAGGAACAACGTAAGGCTGAATCATTCCTGTCTTTCCTTCCAATTCCCATTTTAGGAACTGTGAACTTTGAGCCACATTAAAAGCTGTCCCTAAACCTAACAAAGAAGAAGAAGTCCTCTTACATGGCCAGGATGAAGGCCAATCCTTTCCTGCTATACAAGTCTTATCTGCCCCTGTATCTAAAAGTCCTTGAAACAACTTTCCATTTACTCTAACTGCTTTAAAAGGTCTTTCCATACCAATATTTTGGACCCATGCCACAACATCTGCAGAACCAAACTTCCCTTGTCCACGTTCACGCTTTAAGATTGGATTAGGTAAGTTAAGATAAGGCAGGAGCAGAAGCTGAGCTATTCTCTGCCCCTTATGAATTTGTATAGTTTCTTTTAATGGTCTAATCATGACTTTTATTTCTCCTGTGCTATCACTATCAATCACACCAGGCAGCACCTCAAAATTCTTTTTATAATTTGAACTACGGCCAATTATTAACCCTACAGTTCCCTGTGGCAGAGTTCCCAAGGTAGACGTAGAGACCAAGGAAACACCGTCCCATCTAGAGAATATTACATCATCACAAGAGGCTAAATCTAAACCAGCACTACCAGGAGTAGCTCTAGGCAAATCATGTATAGTAAATTCAGGAGCCTCAGGATTCAGAGGACTCCCTGATGTAACTACAGCAGTTTCCTCTCTTTCGAGTTCGGGGCTGAGAGGCTGCCCCTGATTTAGTTTTTTGATTCCTCCTCCTTCTTTTCCCCATTAAGGGGTGTTCCATCCTTGTGGAACCTAGACTTGCACTCATTTTTCCAGTGCCTGCCTTTCTGGCAACGAGGGCATGCTCCTGGGGGAAGACCCCTTCTATTGGAGTCCCTCTTATTGTTTCCTGGACATTGCTTTTGCACATGTCCTGATTTCCCACATTTAAAACAAGTGGGCTTGGAGGTTTCTTTTCCTCCTTTACCATAAGTCTTTTTAACATAGGCGCTGAGTTCCTCTTTCTTCATAGCTGCAGCGTAGGCCATACCTTGGACTACGGCTGGTGAGGCATCCACGCAGGCTTTCACATAGTCCTGCACTGTTCCTGTCTTTCTAATAGGTCTTATCAAATCTTGGCATAAAGCATTAGCATTTTCCCAAGCCAACTGCTTAAGGAGTATCTCAAAGAACTCCCTGGTTGTACTTTCTGAAGCTTTTAACTCTCTGCTAGCCATCATATGCTTAAACACTGAAAAGAACATTCGTTCCTGCTTTGACTCGGTCTGCCCCATGATATCAGATTACTTGCACTTAACCGGTGATCCTTTACCGGCGGGACCGCGGCTCCCTCGCAAGATCCGGCCTGTTACCTTGAAAGAAAGAAAGAAAGAAGGAAAAAGTTTACCTGCCCAAGGTCCCTGTTCTGAGGCGCCAGCTGCCACGGACCGACTCAGTCGGAACACACTCCCGTGGGGAAATCAGGGTCTTTGGTATGCAGGAAGGTACAGGTCCGGCGAATGACAGACAGACACACACAAGATCTGAATGCGTCTGAATGCACTTTACTGTTCTGAGGCAGGTATTTTTATACATATCACAAGTTGATATTCAGTGAAATGTTTACAAAGAATGGTTACCATGAGTATCTGGCACAAGGAAATACAAAATTAGTCAGGTATGAATGTCAGAGATTACACACAAGGTCATTGCGCCCCTCTGTGGTCAATGATGAATTAGTGATTCAAGAGTCAGAGATTACACACAAGGTCATCGCGTCCCTCTGTAGTCAATGATAAATTAGTAATTGGAATTAGTAATTAGTTTTTGGAAACACTATGTATGCTATCTTCCTCAGGCTTATTTTGAAACTTTACTAACTGATGGTTTCCATGTCAGAGTGCCAAAGTCAGCTAACCATACAAATAAATTGTTGGGAGGTTAATTCTTTAATGTATCTAGGTAATAACTGTACAGCTAATTAAAAGCAAAGCAATGGATCTCTAGAAGAAATCATGGCCAGTACTGTAGTTCAAAGAATGAACTCTGAATGAACTGTCACGCCTGGAATGCTCGCACCTCTGGCTGGCAGAGACATCTCGTAAGTAAAAGAACAGGTCAGATAAAGGTTTACACAGCTTGCCATGAGAAATTTCAGCTCAGCTCTATCTGCAGCCAAGGAGGCCCACAGCGGCATTCCTTGAACAGCCCCAGTAAATATCACACGGCCTCTGCCTGGATTGCAGCTTGGCTGCGTGAAACTACGGGGTTCAAGAAATGCGCTGTGATACTTTGTCAACTATCATGAGCCCACAAGGTGGCAGTGTTTTATAGATCCTGAGCAAAAATCTCAAATGCGGGGGGGGGGGGAGGAAGAGGGGTGGGCAGGAAGAAGAGGGAGGGGTAGAGAAAGGGCTGGAGGAAAGGAGGCTTGGTGCTGTTTAGATGGTGAAGAGTCACCTGTCTGATTGCTAGCAAAGGTGTCTTTCATGTTTCCTAAAGTAGGAGATGTGGAAACTTTTGTATGTAACTATATGAGCTTAGGGTTGAGAATCTGAATCCTCAGTGAAGAAGGAGAGAATGAAATCCTTGAGTGTTTCACTAGTAGTCCTGTGGCTTCAGCTAAACTGTAAGTTTGGGAATTTCTTCCGGATCCAGGTGTGATATGTAAAGTTGTTGTCTGTTCCAGGCTAATGGTAGAAACACAGATAGTTTCATTCTCTAGTTAGGGGTAGAAGGCCCATCAAAAAGCCATTCTGGAGTGTTATACATCTTTTCTTGACCATCTGACTTGTTTTTCTCCACAGGGGTGAGCAGTCAGCAGACAGTGCAGCAGAATCCAGAATCCCTCAGTGTTTCAGAGGGAGCCATGGCCTCTCTCAACTGCACTTTCAGTGATCGTAATTCTCAGTATTTCTGGTGGTACAGACAGCATTCTGGGGAAGCTCCCAAGGCACTGATGTCCATCTTCTCCAATGGTGACAAGAAAGAAGGCAGATTCACAGCTCACCTCAATAAAGCCAACCTGCATGTTTTCCTGCACATCAGAGACTCCCATCCTGGTGACTCTGCTCTCTACTTCTGTGCAGTGAGCACACAGTGCTTCCCAGGCACCTGCAGCCTGTACCCAAACATACTGTGCCCCAAAAGGAGATAGAGCACACACTACCCAGTAGAGACATTCTGTTTCTAGTCTATAAGCAATGGAAATTAAGATAAGAGAGGGCTTCATTGTTTGGGAAAACTTTTTAACCTTTTGAAATTAAGAAATCCGGAAGGGAAATGCACACTTTGGTTTGGTTGAAATATTTTCCACTTTTCTCTTCTCACAGGTTGATGGTTATACAACAGTGTATATACTCTTACTGTGCATATGTTTGTGAGTTGAAAGACAAACACTGGGACTAACCACATGCCATTCTATAAAGACCACCTCACCTCTACACTACTATGCCTTCCTTAATTTTTAAAAGCTTTCAATTAAAAGAATATTTGTTTTCATTTTTTTAAACTAGTTTACAATGCGGCAGGTTTCTCTATGGCAGTTTCATACGCATTTATTTTTTGTTGAGCCTTCTCCAAGCTAATCTCCTTTGTCCTTTTCCAATTCCCTAATCCCACTTAGACCTTCTTGCTCCCAGTCTCCTCTTCCACTTATTTTTTTTTTAAAAAAAGATTTATTTATTATATGTAAGTACACTGTAGCTGTCTTCAGACACCAGAAGAAGGCGTCAGATCTCTTTACAGATGGTTGTGAGCCACCATGTGGGTACTGGGATTTGAACTCATGACCTTCAGAAGAGCAGTCGGTGCTCTTACCTGCTGAGCCATCTCTTCAGCCTCCTCTTCCACTTCTATATCACGTGTTCTATTTCCTCCACACTCATCTTTCTCAATGCTTTTCTCCTCTTGTGGGCACTTCTCTAGTTTCATGGCATCTACACACACTCATATTCACATGAATATATATTGTAAGAGTCCATGATTTGGAGAAGAATGATACTCCAGACTCAGAAATCCAGCATGCTGGGGTCTCCCATTACCAAGATAGAGAGACAACCAACTGAGCTTGCAGGCTCGATTTAAAGCACACTGGAATTCTGGGGTGTGAAGCCTGGAAAGCATTGCTGAGAAATTCTGGAGCAAATGGGCTTTATCTCTAGGCATTCCAAAACTATTATCAGGGCATGAAGGCTGGAGCCTGGGGTGTTTTGCTATTAATAATTGACTTGCCTGGACTTGTTCAGCTCTTAGACCTAGTGTCCTTAATGGCCAAATTGAAGTTTTCCATGGAATCAGCTTAGCCTTCTCAATATAAAAAAAATTAGGAGCTATGTTTGCATGTATTTGTCACTCTGTGTTTGAGTGACCCAGTACAGTACTTTTAAATTGTGCATTTTATAATTTCATTTTCTTTCTTTTTTATTTTCTTCTTTCTTTCTTTCTTTCTTTCTTTCTTTCTTTCTTCCTTCCTTCCTTCCTTCCTTCCTTCCTTCCTTCCTTCTTTCATCATCAAAATAATTTATAATAGGTAAATGCTTCTTAAATATATGTGATATCTTCTGAAGCTCAAAGTAATATGCACTCAACCAGTTTTTAAAATCTATTTGGAATATCAAACATGATAGAAGTAGAAAAATCTCTTACGAAGTTCTCTATGAAAGGAAATTGTGGCAAATTCCTTATCAGATGGAAACTGTTCCATCTCCAAGGGAGAATACACAGTGTAATTGTGGCTTCATAGAATGAATTCAGTAGTGTTATTTCCAATTTCAACAATATCTCTAGTTTTGTAGGTTTTTTCTTAATTCTTAATACTTAGTAGTATTAAGATTTCAAACTATTCATTCACTCATTGCCCACTGACAATAGGGATACATGGGATACATATCTTCAAGAAAGTTAGGCTATATTATCCTCACTATAATACATGAAAGTTTTAGACATCAAAGTGTTTATCCTATCACTGTATATTTTTATAATTTAAAATACTAAGAAGGAGCCATAAGTTTAGCAGCATGAATTAATTTTGCTTCTCTTCAATGATTGGATTTTGTAGTGGGGTCAATAGTATTTGTTGGCATTATCCACATTAATGCCTTGCATGGCACAGTAACCCTCTGTGATTAGTAGTGGCTGACACATGTTGGTAGCAGTCAACTACTTTCTTTTTTTTCTCCAGTTTTATTTTTTTATTGGATATATTCTTTATTTACATTTCATTTCCCTTTTCCTAGTTCCCCACCCCTCAAAGGTCCCATATTCCCTTTTCCCTCCCCCTGTTCCCCCATCTTTCCCTTCCCACTCCCTGTTCTGGTATTCTCCTACACTGATGCATTGGTCTTTCCAGATCCAGGGTCCACTCCTTCTCTCTTCTCAGATATCATTTGGTATGTGGATTGTGTCTTGGGTGTTCCAAGATTCTAGGCTAATATCCACTTATCAGTGAGTGCATACCATGGGCATTCTTTTGAGACTGGGTTAGCTCACTTAGTATGATGTTCTCCAGCTCCATCCATTTGTCTTAGAATTTCATGAATTCATTGCTTCTAATGGCTGAGCAGTATTCCATTGTAAAAATATACCACATTTTCTGTATCTATTCCTCCACTGAGGGACATCTGGGTTCTTTACAGCTTCTGGCTATTATAAATAAGGCTGCTATGAACATAGTGGAACATGTATCCTTATTACATGCTGGGGAATCTTCACACTGGCATTTCTAATGAAAGTCCTCTCATGAACCCAACCTGCTCTTCCAAATTGTATACCAAACAAGAATTTAAAAACATATTTTTAATTTCAAAACAGCAAAAAATACATATAAGTTATAGATTTCTAATCATAAATTGTTTGGAGGGCAAAGAAGACAAGGCAGAAATTATGAAGGAACTAATGAATAGTGTCACAGAAAGATTTCTGAGCACTACATGTGGTCGCAAAATATACCAGCTAAACACAATTTTCTGAAAATGAGAGACAACTCCCTGTGAAACCTGAAAACCCTAATCACAGTTTACAGAAGCAAGAGTCTGAGTCTCAGTCACCACATCCCAGTAAGGGGCAAAGGTGGATAGAAGAGAGGATTCAAAGAAGAATAGCACTGGAAACCATATTTGCAGGAAACAGGTCTGCCTTTGCAACAGTGTAGAGTATGGTGACTGATGACTGCTTTATCAAAACATGACCAAGAGAAAACAGATGCTACCTAGGAAAGGCCAGTCATTTTGCAAAAGTAGCAATGCTAAGCACATGGAACAGGCGAGGATGTGGAGAAAGAGGAACACTCCTCCACTGCTGGTGGGACTGCAAGCTGGTACAACCACTCTGGAAATAAGTCTGGCAGTTCCTCAGAAAACTGGACATGATACTTCCGGAGGATCCAGCCATACCACTCCTGGGAATATACCCAGAAGACTCCCCAGCACGCAATAAGGATACATGCTCCACTATGTTCATAGCAGCCTTATTTATAATAGCCAGAAGCTGGAAAGAACCCAGATGTCCCTCAATGGAGGAATGGATACAAAAAATGTGGTATATATACACAATGGAATACTATTCAGCCATTAGAAACAATGAATTCATGAAATTCTTAGAGAAATGGATGGAGCTGGAGAACATCATACTAAGTGAGGTAACCTAGTCTCAAAAGAATACCCATGGTATGCAGTCACTGATAAGTGGATATTAGCCTAGAATCTTGGGACACCAAAGACACAATTCACATACCAAATGATGTCTGACAAGAAGAAAGGAATGGATACTAGTGCTGGAAAGGATCAAAGCATCAGTGTAAGGGAATACCAGAACAGGGAAGTGGGAAGGGGTGGATGAGGGAGCAGGGGGAGGGAAAAGGGCATGTGGAACCTTAGGGGGGTGGGGAAACAAAAAAGGGAAATGAAATGTAAATATAGAATATATCCAATAAAAATGTAAAAAAATTAAGTATAGGGCCAAAAAAAAAAAAAAGTCAACTACTTTCTTAATTAGACGAGTACTGCTCAAAAAGAGGAATACCATGCTTGGAACTGGACACCTAGCTAACCACTCAGTGCTAGTGAAGTCATGGTTATTTAAGGAGAATTTACAACTGCTGATTTACTACACAAACCTAACCACTAGAAACAATTTACAGATATTTTTCCTTTTGCTCACAGGTAACTGTATTCTTTCCCATCATCAAGGAAACATATCTTTGCAACAAATGGAGACCTTTACAGAACATTACAACCAACCACAACATAAAGTTGTGGGGCCTAGTCCCATTGGAGATACCTTCTTTCAATTTTTTAACAGAGTTTTTTTTTCAGCTAAACATTGTGTGTGTGTGTGTGTGTGTGTGTGTGTGTGTGTGTGTGTATTACATGCATTCCTAGTGCTCATGGAGGCCATAAGAAGGCATCTTATCCCCTGGATCTGGAGTTACAGGTAGTTGTGAACTGCTATGTGCATGCTAGGGATTTAACTGAGTTCTTCTGCAAGACCAGTAAGTGCTTCTAACAGTCAAGCTATCTCCAACCATACTCTTTTAATTTTTAAGATAAGACCTATTAAAATGGAATCTGGAGAGATGGGTTGGCAATTAACAGAACTTCCTGCTCTTTCAGGGGACTGGAGTGAAGTACCAAAATCAGGAGGCTCACAACTTTACATAGCTTTACCTCTAGGAAATCCTAAACACTTCTGCCTCAATGCATACCTCCATCCCATGCACAGACACACCCATAAACACTCAAGTATACAGCAAAGTAACAATAAAAGAAACCCTTTAAAATCATATATATGAGTTGGAGAAATGGCTCAGTGGTGAAGAGAACTGTTTTTTCTTCTAGAGGATTGGAGTTCAATTCCCAGCACCCATATGGCAGCTCAAAACTGTCAGTAACTCCAGTTCTAGATCTGACACACTTGAACTGACATGCAGGCAGAACACCAATGTACATAAAAATAAATAAACAAATCATTGAAAAATCTTTTATAAGTCCCAAATTATGTTAAAATAGGTATGCCAGTATCAAGACATTATATCAAGACAGATATGGTTATTTCCTGATTGTCCAAAGCAGTTATGAAAGTCCCTGAAGTGAAGTTATGTACTGAACTTGTATTCTATTTGTAGCTGTCATTCCTTGTAAATAAGTGTCAACTATTTTAAGAGATGTTAAAGTTATTCAGTCAGAGAGTCATCAGACTCAATGAAGCTGTCAGCACAGAGTCTAGAGGTGCTTAAATCAATCCAGACAGTTTTGAAATTGTTTGGAGACAAGGATAACAGGCTTTGACTATTATACTTGTCTTCATTTGATTTCTGTTGCTATGTTAAATTATTCTAAGAAAAACAAGTTGGGTAGTGCCCACACTTATAAAGTATACTGCCTTGTTATCTTTCATATATAGATCCAAGCTTTGAATATATAGAATTTTGTTTAAAATTGACTTGTTGCAGAAGCCAGGAAACTACAATAAAGCCACTAATAGGAGAAAAACTAATTTAATGGAGGGTGAATAGTACAACACATACGAGAATGCAATAAGGCACCAGATATCACTGTAAGAGTTCATATGTTCTTAAATGAAAATTTTAGAGCCAGGTGTGTGATATCTTGATGTGAGTTACTGTCTAGAGAGGCCCCATAGATATCCAAAACAACATATATTGCCTTTGCTATTGGTTATGTAAATCAAGTAATTGATAAAATCCTGTTGCTGAAGAGGCCACATACTTTGATGTAACACAGAGAAATCAAGTCAGAACTGAGATAGAATATTGTCTTTTAGCTAAAAGACTTCTTGGAGAGGTATATCATCATTGGAATTGCTTTTAGTACCTGATGAGCAAGATGTGCTCACTGGTGTAATAGTGACGAGGCTGTTTTTAGGGACAAGCAACTAATTTCTCATTGGATTTGAGGAATTTGAGTGGATGATGTACACACTTGATATGTCAACATGTACATATTGTATGTCCATGAAGTACCAAAAATAAAGTATAAAAATTATGGCCATGAAGTTGTAAAAATAAAAAAGCAAATAAGAGAGCTGGGCGTGGTGGCGCATGCCTGTAATCCTAGCACTTGGGAGGCAGAGGCAGGCGGATTTCTGAGTTTTAAATTCTAGTTGCCTTGACTTCCAGCTGTGATGGTCTATGACCTGGAATTATGAGTTAAAAGAAATGTTTCTATCGAAGTTGCTTCTGGTATTTTGTCACAACAGAAAAGAAACTAGCTACAAACTGGTCCCAGGGAAGTAGCGCCATTTTTGTTTATCATTAAACTAGAATTTAAAACATCTGGTCTCAATACAGATGCAGATGCTCATAGCCAACCATCGGACTGAGCACACACGAATGGAGGAGTTAGGGGAAGGACTGAAGGGGCTGAAGGGGCCTTATCTGGCATCAATGGGAGGGGAGGCTCTTGGTCCTGTGAAGACTTGATGCCCAAGTGTAGAGGAATGCTAGGGTGGTGAGGCAGAGTGTGTAGGTTGGGTGGGGAGCACCCTCATAGAAGCAAGGTAAGGGGGGTGGGATGGGATAGGGGTTTTTCCCGGGGAGAGGCAGGAAAGGGGATAACATTTGAAAGGTAAATAAATAAAATATTCAATTAATAAAGGTGATGAGCCTGTGATGGAAACTGGAGCCCACTATATAAATCTAAATCCTTCCATAAATTTAAAAGGGAATTCACTGCTCAAAAAAATTAACTAAACTAAACTAAACTAAACTAAACTAAACTAAACTAAACTAAACTAGATGGTCTCATCACTGTGGCTATCAGGAATGCAGAGACATGAGTGTGAGAGTGCCCATCACTCAGCTAGTGTCCTCTATTGCTGAAGGCCCCAGAGCGGCCAATGGTGTTGCTGCTTCCAGGTGGGATCTTTACAAACCTATTAGGCCAATGAAGAAAATTCTGCACAGACATATCCACAACCTTTGCTGATGGTATTGGTCCACTAGGGGGCACTGTAAGCTGCCCAGAAATGACTTTCTGAAGTGCCCAAAGGATTGGGGAGTTACACTGACTAAAGAATATATGAGTGTCAGGTTCTGTAGAACTACAAAACAGAGCCTGGCAATCCACTGTGAAGATGATTTCTCAAGGAGAATTAAAGAAAATAGAATTGTACTCATCATTGTGAGGAGTGAAATTCAATTAAAGATATCTCTACTCCATGATTTCAATTTAAAATTTTTATGATGAAAATCCCCAAGTTCACTGACCTAGGACTAACTCCAATACCAGTGACAGCCCAACTTTTTATTATTTTCTCTCAGAATAGCAGGAAC
The DNA here is from genome assembly GCA_964023405.1 of Apodemus agrarius. Taxonomy (NCBI): domain Eukaryota; kingdom Metazoa; phylum Chordata; class Mammalia; order Rodentia; family Muridae; genus Apodemus; species Apodemus agrarius. The sequence continues at coordinate 74,345,065 of OZ030013.1, read as the reverse complement.
AAGAATAATTAGTCAAGAAGAGAGAAACAAAATAAAACAAAGCAAAAGAAAACCTAACAAGGTACAAAAACAGAAGAAGAAAATGCAGAGAACACCACCGAACTTGACCAACAATGTGTGGGCCTGAAGGGTGCAGAGAGGTGACTGGAGGAGAATGGCAGAGGTCAACAGTGAATCAGGGTGAATGCTGTGTGCATAACCTCTTTGTTTCAACAAATGAAAATGTCATTGGAACCATTGTCTTTGCAGATGTTAATCTGTTGATTTTAAGAACGTGTATTTTGCACTCCATCAAACAGTGATTTCTCAAATCCTGTCAAATTATGGAATTTAAGAAATGGTTTACTCTTGCTACCATTCTGGATACTTTGTGATGTGCCAAGACCTTGGCTCTTCTACTCACATTTACCTTCAAATGTCTCTTGCTTCAACTGTTACCCAAAACCAATAAGCACAACCAATCAACCAACCAACCTACTGACTGACCGAACCAACCAACCAACCAACCAACCAACCAACCAACCAACCAACCAACCAACCAGTTTTCAAGCAGTTAGCTACATGATCTCCTGCTTGAGGGCAAGGTTTTCTTTCACAGCTAGGGGGCAGTTATAGTGAAGCCTCACTGGCCTCCTGTGTGTGTGGTTTTGCCACCTAGATGAAAGAGCTAAGAATTTATTGGTGGAGAGAGGAGAGAGAGAGAGAGAGAGAGAGAGAGAGAGAGAGAGAGAGAGAGAGAGAGAGAGAGAGAGAGAGACCCTGTTGACTTTTAGAAATAAGCCCAACACTTCCTGGAGCTGGGGTGAAGGCATATCAGCAGTTTGACAAGTTCAATGGAGAGGAGCCTAGGAACTCCACTGGGGCTGCTCTTGGTGTTTCTTTGCTGTGAGTTGTGGATCTCCAAGACGGGGTTAGTTATGCTCCAGAGGGGCAGGTGGGAGTCGGCAGAAGATAAAGTTGACATTTCTGGGGTGTCAGTCAGGGGCGAAAACTGCTGAACAATTGTCCTTCATTTAGTTTGTTTTTCTTTCTCTGAGCAGGGGTAAGAGGAATGCAAGTGGAACAGAATCCCCCAGCCCTGAGTCTTCATGAGGGAGCTGGCTCTGGTCTAAGATGCAATTTTTCTATCTCCATGAAAAGTGTCCAGTGGTTCCGACAAAATCACAGAGGCAGCTTCATCAATCTTTTTTACCTGGCTCCAGGAATGAAGGAGATTGGGAGGTTAAAGACAACATTTAATTCTAAGGAGCGCTACAGCACCCTGCACATCAGGGATGCCCAGCTGGAGGACTCAGGCACTTACTTCTGTGCTGCTGAGGCACAGTGCTCCCAGCAAGGCGAGGGCCTGGCCACAAACTGCAGCTGGCTGTGTAGCTAAGGCCCCACCACAGCGAGAGTCTGTAGCAACATTTGCACAGCTGTGGGTTTCCAAGTTTATGCTGCATCTCTGTTACTTCTAGGCAGTCCAGAGTTGCTGATTCCAAGTCATCTGTCACCTCTGCTACCATTGGAAAGTCCAGGGTTGCTGGTTCCAACCTTATGTTGTATTTCTGTCACCTCTGCTAACACTAGAGAGTTCACGGTTACTGTTCCACTTCATTGTACCCCTTCCCTCACAGATTCCCATATTCAGGAGCAAATTCTTATGTATACTATTGGAACAACTGAGAAACATGACAAAGTTCAAAGTATTGTCAGATCTGTTGGCACACTATTAACTGTTCTTAAGTTATATTGTTCTGCAAAAGGCTTTAGAGACATGCTGTTCAACAAACAGACAAGAGACAAAACAATATTTCAGTCAACTGCAGTGCTTTTGAATTTGCAAAAGGTTTGAGACATATCCTTTTGCAGGCCGCACTTGTGCAGATGGTCCACCAAGGTATGTGTGCCACTACTGCACCTGTAGGGTTATCTTGGCATGCTGGTCATTGATCTGGTTCATAACTGGGTATGACTGTTGGTTGCCTTCCACCTTTGGAAACTATGCATCTTTTGGTAGTATGAAAACTAATTCTAAGAGGGAAAAACCATTCAGGCCAGTTCCATCTCTGGGATTTCTGGGCCCTGTTTCTGAAGTGCATGATGTATTTAGCAATAGGATCTTACCTTCTACTTTTGTGGGGTAACCAAGAGCAACAGCAATAAGATGTGCATTGTGGGAATAACTTAGACAGTTCTGACCAACTGCTCAAAAGATGGCTTCTCATGTCTCATGTCTGGTACTGAAGTTTTTGTTACATGATCTTTGGCTTATTGAAGAAGCATTGGCAGCCCAGATGAGAAAAGTTTACTATATGTATATGTGTATGTGTATGTGTATGTGTATGTGTATGTGTATGTGTATATGTATGTATATGAAGGATGTGAAAACAGAAGGTTAGAGGAAGTTAAAGGGGATTACCAGGATACATGTGACTTGATAGGGTAAATGGGAAAAAGAAGTTCATTATAGGGAAGGGGGATTGAGATTAATATAGAAGAAGGGGATGGTGATTAATGGAATAGAATTGAAAGTTCATAAGTAAACCCATACACTTATGGACACCTGATTTTTCCTATTTATTTATTTATTTATTTATTTATTTATTTATTCATTCATTCATTCATTCATTTTACATCCCAATCTCCCAGTACCCCTTCCCGAGTCCTTCCCAAACCCCATTCCCTTTTCCTCTGAGAGGGTGGGGGGCTCTCTGGGTATCTTCTGATCCTGCATACACCCAGTCTCTGTACAGTTAGGCACATCTCTCACTGAGGCCAGACAAGGAAGCTCACTTGGGGAACAGATTACACAGATGACAACAGCTTTAGGGACAGGCCCTGATTCAGTTGTTGGGGGACCCACATGAAGACCAAATGGATCTGCTTCGTATGTGCAGGGGGCCTAGCTCCAGCCCATGTATGCTCTTTGGTTGACGGCTCAGTCTCTGAGAGCCCCCAAGGGTACAGGCTAGTCTGGAAAGCAATTTGGTGGTTTCCTAGAAAATTGGGAATAGTCCCAATTCAAGATCCAGGTGCAACACTCCTGGAAATGTACCTCAAAAGAGCCTCCATCATACCACAAGGATGCTCAACTATGTTCATAACAACTTTGGTCATAATAACCCCAAAGTAGAAACAACCTAGATGTTCCGCAACCAAAGAATGGATAAAGATGTGGCATATAATCACATTGGAGTACTACTCAGCTATTAAAAACAATGATATGAAAATTTAAGGCAAATGGATGGAAGTAAAAGAGATCATCCTCAGAGAGGTAACCTGCACCCAGAAAGACAACATGGTATTATTGTTATAAGTGGATATTAGCCATAAAGAATAGGATAACCATGCTACTACCCACAGACCAAAGAAGCTATGTAACAAGGGAGGCCCACAATGGAAAGATGCTTGAATTCCACTGAGTAGGGGAAATAGAATATATATCAGGGGGTGGTGGAATATATATCAGGTCAATGGAGGAAGGGGGCTAGGTGTTGGAGTACATGTGGATGGGAGCAGGCAGGATCAAGTTGGGGGAGAATGGAGCAACAGAGTACTGCCAGAAACAAAATGGAAATATCATGAGTGCATCCAGAAATCTAGAACAATGGAAATTCCCAGAAATCTATGAGGGTGACCTAGCTAAGACTCCTAGTAATTAGGGATATGGAGCCTGAAATGACTATCTCCTTTAGCCAAGCAAGACTTCCAATGGAGAGTCTGGGACACCTATCCAGCCACAAAACTCTTGGTGCACAATTTTTCCTGCCTACAATATGTTAGGGGTAAAGATGGGGCAGAAACTGAGGGCTTGGAATAGCTTGAGACCCTCGCTATGAGAGGGAGCCAACCCAGAGACTATTAGTGATATTGTGCTATACTTGCAGACTGGAGCCTAGCATAACTGTCATCAGAGAGGACTCACCTAGGAACTGGTGAAAATTGATGCAGAGTCTCACAGCCAAATATTAGGTGGGTCTTGGGGAATCCTGTGAAAGAAAGAGAGAGGAAGGATTGAGGGAGCCAGAAGGTTAAGGATACCATAAGAAAACCTACAAAATCAGCTAACTGGGGTCCAAAGGGGCTTGAACAGACTGAATAGGCAACCAGAGAGCACTCATGGGACTGACTTAGGACCTCTGTGCATATGCAACAGTTGTGTAGCTTGGTCTTCATGGAGGTCTTTTCACATTGGGAGCAGGAGCTTTTTCTGACTCTCTTGACTGCCTATAGATCCCTAACTTTCCTCTAACTGGGTTGCCTTGTTTAGCCTCAATGGGATAAGATGGCCCTAGTTTATTGTAACTTCATATTTCAAGGTTGGTTGATTTCCATGGACATCCTCTCCTCCTTTTAGAAGAAAGGGGGTGGGGTAGATCCAGGGGAGGGAAGATGAGAGGGAAGGATTGGGAGGAGTAGAGGAAGGGGAAATAGTGATAGAGATGTAAAGTAAATAAATAAATTAATAAAAATGATTCATGAAAGTAACATGTGTACACAGGAATAAATATGCAGAAGGATGTCTCTGAAACAGCTGCAGCGTACTCAGTCAAATATTTGTTACAGTTATTATTAATGTGCATGTACACATAAAATATCAAGAACTAGGAAAAAGATGTGGGCAAAGATTAGACAGAAGAGCTTTGTGAGAAGACAAATTCTGCCAATGAGGAAAAATTACTAAGACCAAATTGAATGATAGAAAGAGCTCCCACAGAAACATGGCAGCCATGAAAGCTAGACTCCTGAGTGGAAACTTTGGCACTTGAAGGAAGAAGCTTTTCTGAAGATGTGAGCTGGCTGTTTGTGAGCTGGCTACTTGGGTACCCACTGCAGGTCCTCAAGGAAGAGTCACAAATGTCTTACCAGTCTCAAATAATAGTCAGCTTTGTGTTTCCTAAAAACAGTCACCACTCTTCACAAAAACATTTGTAGAAAATAGCTAAGAAAATGTCATTGCCTACATTTGATACAGAGTATGGTACAACTTGTGAGCTCTGCATGCCAGTCACAACTGCTTCCTTTGTTGTGGCTGTCTTGTGCAGTTAATTTGAAAACATTGTTTTAAGACACCAATGAACTAACAGAACAAAATCACATTGCAATGATTACACATCCTCAAAACCAATTTACAAAATTATTCTTTAATTTTATAATGTCTCCCAGGGCCTAAACTACCAACCAAAAGTGTACATGGAGAGATCCATAACTCCAGATATATATGTTGCAGAGAGTGGCCTTATGTGACATCAATGGGAGGGGAGGATCTTGGTCCTGTGGAGGTTTGATGCCCCAGCATAAGGGGATGCTAGAGTGGTGAGGTGGGAGTGGGTGAGTGGGTGGCAAAGGGGAGGGGGAAAAGGGCATGGGATGGGGGTAGAGAGGTAACTAGGAAGGGAACTCTCATTTGAAGTGTAAATGAATATGATTAATAAAAGCAATAAAAAAGAAATTAAAGTATTTCCTCTATTTTATGTGCATGGATGGTTTGCCTTCATTTGTGTTTATGTACCATGTGTGTACCTGGTGCCCATAGAGGTCACAAGAGGGGATCGGTCCCCTTGGAACTGGAATTACAGATGGTTTTGAACTGCTGGGTAGGTTCTCAGAAGCAAACCTGGGTTCTCTGAAAGAGCAATTGGTGCTTTTAAGTGCTGAGCCATCACTCCAAGCCCACATAGTATCCTACTACTAGTTTGGATCAGTGAAAATAAATTGGTAAAACCCACATCTTGCCATTCAGTTTATCACAGGGTAAAACACAGAACAGAATATCCATCCATTGCTCTGCTACAACACTTTGATGTAAGGTAGAATTCTACAAATGATGACAGTCAATTGCTGTTTTGGCCATGACTTATGTTCTTTAAATTGATGTAATGTACATAAAGTCTCAAGAAGTTAGACTCCAAAATCTAAACAACCCAATTAAAAATGCTGTACAGAACTAAACAGACTTCTCAACAAAGGGATCTCAAATGGCTGAGAAGCACTTAATATCCTTTGACATCAGGGAAATGTAAAATGAAAGGATCCCAAGATTTCACATTATACCAATCAGAATGCTTCTCCACATCCTTGCCAACATGTGTTGTTACTTTAAATTTTGAGACTTTAGATTATGTAATGGCCCTTGTTTATGTTCTTTAGATTGATTAGGGACACCTGAAATCTGATATGTTCCTTACAAATGATTTTGAGGACAAAAACACTGTTTTGACTTTGGAAGGTGTTACAATAGACCCTAGTTTAGTTTCTGTCCACCAGGGGGTGGAGTTTCCTAACACAAGATCCTTATCTGTGTGATTTATAAGCTTCATAGGTTCATCATTTGATGTCATTTCATCTTTGCTTCATGTGAAGAGTTGTGAGCATCACTCTGGTGACATTGAAGATGGACTCCTCCTTAGCTTTAGTGATTGTGATGCTGTTCATACTTGGTAAGTGAAGTGATTTAAAAGTGCACTATTTTTTTTTTCAATTCTCTTGGCCCTCTGGCCCTCTCTCCTGTCTCCCTCCATACCTGATTCTGCCCCTCCTTTTCCCTAGCCCTCCCCTTTCCTACTGAGGTCCCTCCTTCCCTCTCTTATTCTAAGTGGGATTTAAGCATCCTCACTTGGTCCTTTTTTTTGTTTGTTTAACTTCTTATTGTCTGTGGGGGTGTATTATGTATATTCTGCACATTTTGGCTAATATCCACTTATCAGTGAGTACATACTAGGTATGTCATTTTGGGTTGGGTTTAATTCACTCAGGATGATACTTTCTAGAGCCTTACATTTGCCTGGAAAATTCATGATGCCCTTGATTTTAATAGCTAAAGAGCATTTCATTTGTATAAATGTACCACATTTTCTGTATCCATTCTTTGGTTGAAGGACATCTGGGTTGCTTCCAGTTTCTATTAGGGATAAAGTTGCTATGAACATAGTGGAGAACATGTCCTTGAGGTGTCATGGAACATCTTTTGGATATGTATCCAGGAGCAGTGTAGCTTGGCCTTCAATAGAACTATTTCCAGTTTTTAGAGGAACCATCAGATTGTTTCCCAGAGTGGTTGTACAAGTTCATAGTCCCACCAACCATGGAAGAGGGTTATTCTTTCTTCACATTCTTGCCAGCATGTGCTATTGCTTGAGTTTTTGATCTTAGCCAATTTGATTAGTGTAAGGTGGAATCTCAGAGGGTCATTTTGATTTGCATTTCCCTGATGGCTAAGGATGTTAAAATATTTCATTAAGTGCTTCTTGCCATTCGAGATTTTTTTTCAGTTGAAAATTCTTTGTTTAGCTCTGACACCAGTTTTTAATTGTATTATTTGGTTTTGGAGTTTAATTTCTTGAGTTCTTTATATATTTTGGATGTTATCCCTTTATCAGATGTAGAGTTAATGAAGATCTTTCCCCAATCTGTAGGATTCCCATAGTGAGACCTGGGGGAACTTCTAGAAAGTCCCAGAGACCCTGGATGGGGGAGGCTTCCAGGACTCAATGTGGGTAACCTTATCCAAAATGCTCAACACTTGAAGATAGGGAACCCGAAAAGACCACCTCCAGTAGTCAGACAGGACCCACAGTGAAGGGATGGGGACACCAACCCACCTACAAAACTTTTGACCCAAATTTGCTCCTGTCTAAACATGCAGGTTGTCCCTGCATTGGAGCATAGACTGAAGGAATCACTGACCCAATTTGGGATCTAGCCCATGGGCAGTCACCTATCACGGACATTATTCCTGATGCTATATTATGCTTTCAGACAGGAGCCTAGCTGGTGTCCTCTGAGAGCCTCTATGAACTGCTGACTGAGAAAGATGCAGATTCTCACAGCCAAGTATTAGACAGAGGTTGAGTAGACACTTGATGCCCCAGGTTTGGGGAATACCTGGAGGGGCACCCTCTCAGAAGCAAAAAGGGGGGGAAGGGGGGAGAACTCTGCAAGGGAAACCAGAAGGCAGGGCAACATTTGGGACATAAATTAACAAAATAATAAATTAAAAGTGCACTCTTCTATGATGTGAGAAAAATATTTAATAATCTATGACATAGATATCTTCTTCTTTCAGGGAGGACTCATGGAGACTCAGTGATCCAGATACAAGGTCAAGTGACCCTCTCAGAAAATGACTTCTTAGTTATAAACTGCACTTATTCAACCACAGGGTACCCCATTCTCTTCTGGTATGTCCAATATTCTGGAGAAGGTCCACAGCTCCTTCTGCAAGTCACAACAGCCAACAACAAGGGAAGCAACAAAGGTTTTGAAGCTATGTATGATAAAGGGACCACTTCCTTCCACTTGCAGAAAGCCTCAGTGCAGGAATCAGATTCAGCTGTGTACTACTGTGCTATGAGAGACACAATGGCAGAAACTGCAGGGGGAGCTGAGCATAAAGTCTGAGAGGCAAAAGAAAGCCTTACTTTTGATAATTTTCCTTTTGAATCATCCTGTTTTCACACAGTCTGTGTTGTGTACCCCAGTCTTTCTCTGGTTAATGAAAGTCATACAAATGGTCAGAGCAGAATACAAAAAAGATGATACTACAGCTGTATTTTTGCACAGGAAATTAGAACCCCCATGAAGTGGAAACTTAAGGATTCTTTGGAATGTCAATTGTGTTGGATGGTGTTTTGCTGGGACAAACACAGCCGTATTTTCATGAAGTGGATATAAATGAAAGGCTGTTCAGCTAAAACAAGCACATGAAAGGACACATGATGAAGGATTCTTCACTAACAATATGCATGTATTGGTCCATCTTACATATGTTGTTGAACTCCATTTGTTGGGACTCCATAGAGAGATACACACCAAAAGACTGTAGTGACATTTCTCCTGGCTTTTGTGGACTCCGGCTGATTGGCAGAGTGATGTCAGTCAAGAGAGAAGCACATGATGAGGCAAGACACATGCTGCTTGCTGAGGGAAGATCCATGGAGGACATGTGATGTTTGGAGTGAGTATAAATGGAACTCAATGGACAGTGATGGAGGCTGAGCTTGGCTTGCTGGAAGAGCTAGCTGTGCAATGCTGTGGGTGTAGACTCTTCTCTAAACCTTGCTTCTCTGAGAGAGGTACAGCCTAGATCATCTCCTGGCTTTCCTTCTGGTCCTTCCTGCTGACTTGTGCTTAGGCTGAGTCCTGGCTGTCTTTATTAGGTATTGCCACTGCTGCTGATTTATGTTTGCTATCCCAACTCTACTGAACTGGACTGCAGTGAGTGGATTGAGCTGCCACTGTTAACCTGTGAACTGAACTGCTGGTTTCCAAACAACACACATAAGAGTTGCTCCAAAGGACCATTTCTAAACAGGTCCACTTCTCCTGTGTCCTTTCTTTTCCCCCACCTCTGGTGGGTTGTAGGCTAAAAGGGAGGTTAAAGCATTTAAGAACCATCATTAAAAATAGGATTTGAAAAAAATTAGAGTTACATCCCAAGGACATCAATGGTTTCTCACATAAGGTCACAGTAATTTCACAGTGAAGCCATGAAAACAATGAAGTGGTCAGTTGTCCTCAGTTCCACATACAAGCCATTATCTACATACTGGTTCATGTCATCTCCAGTACTGTGCCAAATATACCAGAAAAGGTGGCATGATATTTTGATAATGTCTACCTAATACTATGGAAGAAGTTATCAGTGGGCTACAGCCCTTTAATAACTCAGGAGTTTTAGTAGAGAAAGATGAGTAGAAAAGAAAGGAGAAAGCAAAGCCAGAACATATAGGTGGTTTTCAGATCTTTACTATAACTCCAAAATCTCATCCTGAGCCCTGGAGCACACTGCCTCCTCCTGTGGCCACTCCTCCCTCTTTGTCTCCATTTCCTTAGGACTGAGGAGATCCTGATAGCATACCTGATTTCTTCCCCATTGTGGATCCTGTCACTCCATGGCTTTTTTGTTTGTTTTGATTTTTGCATGTCTCCATCTCCATGCCATCACCCCAAACAAGAAACACATTCTGTCTTTAACCCTAGTTTTTATAACTGGCAGGATCTCAGAAGCATTCTTTAGCAGGCAACTCATAGTTACCACAATCTTCCAAGAAGCAGGGAGAACAACAGAAACCAAGGAACAGAACACACATCCAACAAAGATCAGATACCATCACCTAATGATCTCAAATCCATATATCTAGATTCCAGAATAAAAACATCCAATAACAGTCAAGATTATATTCATTCTAATATCTAATACAATAGAATTTCAACCAAAATTTATCTAAAGAAATAGGGAAGGGCACTTTATACTTAATCATCAGAGAAAAAAAATCTACCAAGATGGTATCTCAATTCTGAACATCTGAACAAGGGCACTCACATTTTGTAAAAGAAACATTGCTAAAGCTTAAATTATACATCAATAGCCCTGAGGATCAGAAGAATGAATGGAAATATGCAACCTAGGGGGGGGTGAGAGATGGAGGGGCCTTCTAGAATGTACTAGAGTCCTGGGAAGTGAGAGACTCTCAGGACTCAAAGTGTGGGACCTTAGATGAACTGCCCTACACCGGGGAGAGGGAACTTGTAGAGTCCACCTCCAGTAGAAAGACAGAACATCAAGTGGAGAGATGGGGCTGCCATCCCACAGTCAAAAACTCTGACCTGGAATTGCTCCTGTCTAAAAGAACTACAGGGACAACAATGGAGAAGAGACTGAGGGAAAGGAGGTCCAGTGACCAGCCCAACTTGGGATCCAACTCAAGGTGAGGTGCTGAGGCCTGACACCATTACTGAAGCTATAATCACTTTTCAAAGCGTCTTTTTGCTTCTTGTGACTTCTACTAGCAGGCTGAAAGTTAAAGCTGTATAGTTCCTGCTGAGGTAGAACAAAGGCCACATTACTTAATCCCTGCTGTTAGGCTACTAATCTTGCCTAAGCCAGCAGCTTTAAAAAGAGCAAGAAAGTTTTTAGGATCTTTTAGAAGTTTTCATCAGCATTTAAGTACAGTTAGAGAGCTAGAATGTCCAGAGACCCTTAGACTTTAAAGCCACACCAGAGTCCTACTCTGAGCCCCCTGCCACTACCCTCTCCAGTTCATGAGGCTCTCAGCACTTCACAGCACCTCAGGGATGCTTCTTCAAAACTGACCACATAACTGGTCAAAACGCAAGCCTCAGTAGATACAAGAAAATTGAAATTATGCCTTGTACCTTATCAGAACGCCATGGTTTAAAGCTGTACTTCAACAACAGCAGAAACACTAGAAATCCTACACACTTATGGAAACTGAACAACTCTCTGCTCAATGATCTCTGGGTCAGAGAAGAAATAAAGAAAGAAATTAAAGAGTTTCTAGGATTCAATGAAAATGAAGACAGTATAACCAAGTTTATGGGACACAATGAAAATAGGGTTAAGAGAAAAGTTCATAGCACTAAGTGCCTCCATAAAGGATTTAGAAAGTTCTCATACCAGCAATTTAAAAGCACACCTGAAAGCTCTAGAGAAAAAGAAGCAAGCCCTCTAAAGGAGGACTAGAAGGCAGGAAATAATCAAAACAAGGGCTGAAAGGAGCCAATTGAAAACAAAGAGAACAATACAAAGAATCAACAAAACCAAGAGCTGGTTCTTTGAGAAAGCCAACAAGATAGACAAACTCTTAACCAAAAGAACCAAAAGACAGAGAGAGACAGTATCCAAATAAAGGAAGTCAGAAATGAAAAGGGAGACATAACAACAGACACTGAAGAAATTTAAAGAATCATCAGGTCTTACTTCAAAAGCTTGTACTCCACAAAATTTGAAAATCTGAATGAAATGTATGATTTTTCTTGACAGCTACTACTTACCAAAGTTAAAACAAGATCAGGTAAACTATTTAAACAGCTCATTAACCCCTAAGGAAATAGAAGCCATTATTAAAAGTCTCCCAACCAAAGCAGTCCAGGGACAGATGGTTTAGTGCAGACTTCTACCAGACTTTCAAAGAAGAGCTAATAGCAATATACCTCAAACTATTCCACAGAATAGAAACAGAAGGAACACTAACCAACTCATTCTATGAAGCCACAGTCACTCTGATACCTAAACCACACAAAGACTCAAGAAAGAACAAGTACTTCAGACTGGTTTCTCTTATGAACATTGATTCAAAAACACTCAATAAAATACTCACAAACTGAATCCAAGACCACATAAAAAACATTATCCATCATGATCAAACAGTCTTCCCTCTCAGGGATGGAGTGATGATTCAATATATGAAAATCCATCAACAAAAAAATGCATAAACAAACTGAAAAAATCACATGATCCTCTCATTAAATGCTGAAAAAGGCCTTTGACAAAATCCAATACCTCTTTATGTTAAAAAAATGTATTAGAGAGATCAGGGATTCAAGGCACATACCTAAATATAATCAAAGCAATATACAGCAAGTCTCAAGAGCCAATATCAAGCTAAATGGAGAGAAACTTAAAGCAATTCCACCAAAATCAGGGACATGACAAGGCTGTCCACTCTCTCCATATCTATTCAATGTAGTACTTGAAATTCTAATTAGAGCAATAAGAAAACAAAGGGGAGATCAAGGGGATATGAATTGGAAAGGGAGAAGTCAAAGTATCACTACTCGCGAATGGTATGAAAGTATACATAAGTGACCTCAAAATCCTAACAGAGAATTCCTACAGTTCATAAATAGCTTCAGCAAAGTGGCTGGATGAAAAATCAGCTCAAAGAAACCAGTAACCCTCCTTTATACAAATGATAAACTGGCTGAGAAGGAAGTTAGAGAAACAACACTTTTTATAGTAGTCATAAATAATATAAAGTATCTTGTTGTAACTCTAACCAAGCAAGTGAAAGATCTGTATGACAAGTAATTCAAGTCCCTGAAATAAAGAAATTGAAGAATATATAAGAATATGGGAAGGGTGTGTCACCCAGCATGCCAGGTGCTCAGAACCATCCGGCGGCGGCGGAACCAGGTACCCGAGACAGCCCGAGCTTAAGACCTTCGGGGACTCAGGCCTGGAGTGGGAGTTGGGCACAGAATAGCAGGTGCACTCTGCACTCGCGGGGCGGACCCCGAGCTCCCTGCAGGCAGCTGCCATATTGCCTGCAGCTTCCCCTCCAGCTGGTGGTGAGGAAGCCGGAGTCAGCCAGTGTGCCAGGTGCCCAGACCCAGCCGGAGGCCGAACCAGCCTCCCATCCAGCCAGTGGCAGGGAAGCTGGAAACCGGACCCAGCCAGCTTCCCAGCAGCTTGGGACCAGCAGGCAGAACCAGATAACTGAGATTTCCCAACTTTAAGACCCCTGGGGAAACAGGATATTAGACAGCAAACCCTGAGCAGGAGCAGTGCAGAGCAGCCGCCCAACAGGCGGAACCAAATACCTGGGATATCCTGAGTTTAAGACCTCGGGGGACTCAGGCCACCTGTCAGCAATCTGTGAGCAAGACCCCCGCAGGACAGTGATTCAGGTATCCCAGTCGCTGGGAAATAGCCTTACAACCCCACAGGAGGGTCAAGCACCAGCTAGTATCTACAGGACCAACTAACACCAGAGTTAACCAGATGGCAAAAGGCAAACGTAAGATCGCTAATAACAAAAATCAAGGCAATATGGCGGCATCCGAACCCAGTTCCCCAACAGCAATAAATATTGGATACCCCGAAACACCAGAAAAACAAGACTCAGATCTAAAATCACTGGTCAGGATGCTGATAGAGGAACACTTAGATAAATCTCTTAAAGTAATACATGAGAAAATAGATCAAAAGCTAGAAGCCATTGCAAGACAAACACAATTAAATCCCAGATATCTCAACACACCAGAAAAACAAGACTCAGATCTAAAATCACTGGTAAAGATGCAGATTGAGGATCACTTAGATAAATTTCTTAAAGTAATAGAGGAGAAAATAGATCAAAAACTAGAAGCCCATACAAAGCAGACACAAAAATCACTTAAAGAAATCCAGGAGAATATAGAGCAAAAAATGAATCCCAATAAGGGGGAGAAACAAAAATCACCTAAAGAAATACAAGAGAACATGGGTCAACGAGTAGAAGTCATAAAGGAGGAAACACAAAAATCCCTTAAAGAATTACAGGAAAACACAAACAAGCAACTGAAAGATCTGAGCAAAATCATACAAAATCTAAAAACAGAAGTAGAAACAACTAAGAAATCGCAAAGGGAGACAATGTTGGAGATAGAAAACCTTTGGAAGAAATCAGGAGTCATAGATGCAAATATCAACAATAGAATACAAGAGATAGAAGACAGAATCTCAGATGCTGAAGATACCATAGGAACCATGGATTCAACAATTAAAGAAAATGCAAAATGCAAAAAGCTGGTAACCCAAAACATTCAGGAAATCCAGGACACAATGAGAAGACCAAACCTAAGGATTATAGGGATAGATGAGAATGAAGATCTACAACTTAAAGGGCCAGCAAATATCTTCTACAAAATTATGGAAGAAAACTTCCCCAACCTAAAGAGAGAGATGCCCATGAATATACAAGAAGCCTATAGAACCCCAAATAGACTGGACCAGAACAGAAATACTTCCCGTCACATAATAATCAAAACCCCAAATGTACTAAACAAAGAAAGAATATTAAAGGCAGTAAGAGAAAAAGGACAAGTAACATATAAAGGAAGACCTATCAGAATTACACCAGACTTCTCACCTGAGACCATGAAAGCTAGAAGATCCTGGGCAGACCTCATGCAGACCCTAAGAGAACACAAACTCCAGCCAAGACTACTATACCCAGCAAAACTCTCAATTGCCATAGATGGGGAAACCAAGATATTCCACGACAAAACCAAATTTGCAAGATACTTATATTAAGGCTGCAAGAAAAAAGAATTTTATGTAAAGCAAAGCACATTACAACAAGACATGATTTCTCAATGGAAACCTTAAAAGCTATCAGAGAGTAGAACAATGTATGTCAAGTTCCAAAAGACTATACATACCAACCTCAACTACAGTACCCTGAAAGATCATCTGCCATACTTGAAGGAAAAAAAGAAATCTAGGATACAACATCCTAAAAGAACTCATGTCTGTGAGACCATTCACACAGAGAATACTAGAAGCAATATTAAAGGCAGAAGAGGTGTATAAATGTGGTAGAAAAACCATAGACAGAAAACAAATGCAGTGATAATTACTGAGGCACAAAAAAAATGACTAAGAATACAAATAGTAAAAATACAACAAACTGACTGAACTCAATCCTCACCTTTCAATAACCCAGACCCAGAAAGACAAATGTCTCATGTTCTCTCTGATCTGTTGTTCTGAGCTCAAAATCTTCAAATGTGTGTTACAAACTGAAGTAATGACACACACCAGCTAAGAAAAAGGGACCAAGTGAGAGAAACTCTAGAGAGGAGAAGAGCAGGAAATAGAGGCTATGAAGGAGGCGATGGAAAGGTAGAGGAGGGAGATTTAATTGTGGAAGGAAAAGGAAAGTCAATAAAAAAAGGAGAAAGAGTAAAGAAAGACATATATAATAAAGGATGTTTAATAAAGTCTCAAGGAATTGTATGGTTTCATGTTCACCTAAAATTACACACACACACACACACACACACACACACACACACACACACACTTTTCTTTTTTTATCCAGTCATGTCCTAGGTCTCTTGGCTATCTAGCCTTTGTGTCCTGAATTTCCAGACAGTATCAGGCATGGGCTCCCGCTTCTGACATTCATCACATGTTGGACCACACATAGGCTGACCACTCCAACAACTTCTGTGCCACATTTATCCCAGCACTCCTTGCAAGCAGGACAAATTGTAGGTCAAAGGTTTTGTGCCTGGGTTGGTGTCTTACATGGGAAGCCTTGCCTGGTTACAGAAGATGATCAGTTCAGGCTCCTTATCCCACATTACTAGGAATCCTCACTAGGGTCATTCTCAGATTCTAGGGAATTTCCATTGCATCGGTTCCCCCTCACCCTACCTGTTCTCATCCTGTTCTCAACCCTCCTGTTCTCATCCCAGCCCACAAAATCTAATCTCCCTCCATAGTTAGTCCTCCTTGTTACTTAGCTTTTCTGAGTCTGTAGGTTGTAACATGATTATTTTTTAT
The DNA here is from genome assembly GCA_964023405.1 of Apodemus agrarius. Classification (NCBI taxonomy): domain Eukaryota; kingdom Metazoa; phylum Chordata; class Mammalia; order Rodentia; family Muridae; genus Apodemus; species Apodemus agrarius. The sequence continues at coordinate 74,329,005 of OZ030013.1, read as the reverse complement.
AGCTAATATCAACTTATAAGGGAGTACATACCACATTTATCTTTCTGGGTCTGGGTAACCTCATTCAAGATGTTTTTTTTTCTAGTTGCATCTATTTGCCTGGAAATCTCATGATGTCATTTTTTTTCAACAGCTGAGAAATACCCCATTGTGTCAATGAACCACATTTTCTTTATCAAATCTTTGGTTTCTTGATATCTAGGTTGTCTCAAGTTTCTGGCTATTATGAATAAAGCTACTATGAACATATTTGAACAAGCATCTTTGTGGTAGGAATGATCATCCAGTGATATAGTCCCAAGAATGGTATATCAGGGTCTTGAGGTAGGAAGATTACCAAGTTTGTTTTTTGTGGGATCTTTTGTTTGTTTGTTTGTTTTGAGAAACCATCATATTGATTTCCAAACTTGTGGTATCTCTTCTGTACTGTATGGAAGTATCACCTGTCAATAAAAATCTGATGACCTGATAGCTGAGGCAGGAAAGAGGAAGATGGAGTTCGGGTAGGGAGAATGGAACTCAGAGTCAGGTGTGGTAAGAGATTCATCTCAACTCAAACCATGAAACTGAGACAAGGTTAAGAGCCATGTGTCACTCAGAATAAATGGGTTGATTAATTTATAAGCTACTAAAGGAATATAGCTTATAACCTAGGCATTTATTCAAAAATAATAAGTCTCAGAGTCATTATTTTGGGAACCTGGATGCAGATGGAAAAGCTCATGTTTATGCAAAGTGGTTGGACAGGTTTGCATTCCCATCAGCAAATAAGAAGTGGACCCCTTGTTCTACATCCTTGCCAGAATGAGCTGTAACTTGTGATTTTTATTCTTAGCCACTCTGAAAAGTTTAAGATGGAATCTCAGATTGCTTTTAATTTGCATTTCCCCAATGGCTAAGGATGATTCCACTATAGAGAACTCTGTGTTTAGAACTATTCTCTATTTTTAATTGGAATATTTGGTTTCTTGATGCTTAGTTTCTTGAGCTCTTTATATAGTTTGGATATCAGCCATCTCTCAGATATAGAATTGGTGAAAATCTTTTTCCCGTTCTGTAGGCTGCTGTTTTGTCCTTTTGATGGTGTCCTTTGCCATATATGAAGTCCCATTTATTAACTGTTGATCATAGTGTCTGCACAATTTGTGTTTTGTTCAGGATGTTATCTCCTCTGCTGATACATTCTAGTCAATCACCCCACTTTCTTTTTTTTATGATGCGGTTTATTTGATTTTATGTTGAGGTCTTCGATCCACATAGACTTGAGTTTTATGCAAGGAGATAAATATCAATCTATTTTCATTCTTCTACATTTAGACATCCAGTTATACTAGCAGCATTTAATGAAGATGCTTTTTTGGTTGTATGGGTGTGACTTCTTTATGAAAAATCAAGTGTCCACAGTTGTGTGGGTTTATTTCTGGGTCTATTCCATCGATCAACCTGTCTGTCTCTGTACCAATATCATACGGTTTATATAAAGATTGCTCTGTAGTACAGCTTGAAAACAAGGATGGTGATACTTCTAGAAGTTCTTTTACTGCTCAGGATTACTTTGGCTATTTAAGGTTTTTTGTTTTTTCATATGAAGTTGAGAATTGCTCTTTCAAGGTCTATAAAAATTGTCATTTCAATAGGTATTGTATTGAATCTGTAGATTCCTTTTGGTAAGATGGTCATCTTTTGCAATACTATCCAGCTAAGAAAAATAAAGACATAATGAATTTTGCAGGCAAATGAAGGGAACTTGAGAATATCATCCTGAGTGAGGTAACCCAGTTTCAAAAGGACATGCATGGAATATACTCACTTAAAAGGGGATATTAGCTATAACATACAGGTACCATGTTGCACTCCACAAACCCAAAGAAGCTAAGCAAAAAGGAGCCCAAGCAAAGAAGCTTGAATCTCACTTAGAAGGGGGAATAAAATAGTCATAAGAGGCAGATGGAAGGACGGAACTTGGAGGGAGGAGGAGGGGAATGGGGGCTTCAGGATCGGGTATGGTGGAAGGACAAGAGAGATAGCTAGATGGCCATGCAAATGAATAGAAATCTGCAACTTAAAAGGGTGCAGAGGTGGGGGGCTCTCCAAGATGACACAGAGAGCTGGGATAAGGGAAGAGCCCATGAATGAATGGGGTGACCTTAACTGTGACCCACTACATTGTGGATGTGGAGCCTGAAGAATCCACCTCCTGTAGCCAAGCAAGAACCACAGTGGAGAGAGAGAGAGAGACACCAACCCACCCACAAAATTTTCAACCCAAAATTTATCTTGTCCATAAGAAATTAAGGCACAAAAACATCAACCAGATAGTACACATGGTGTTACCCATGGCTCCAGATGCATAGGCAGCAGAGGATGGCCTTGTTGGACATCGAAAGGAAGAGAGGCCCCTGGTCTTGGAAAGGCTCCATGCAGCAGTGTAGAGGAATATTAAGACAGGGAAGCAGAGGGGGTTGATTGGGGAATGGGGGAGATGGCTTATGGGACTTTTGGGGGTGGGGGAACTGGGAAAGAGGAAATCATTTGAAATGTAAATAAAGAATATATCTAAATTAAAAAAAAGAAATGAAGGCACAGGGGATGGAGCAGAGACTGAAGGAATGACTATAACAATAACTAGCCCAACTTGAGATTCATCCCATGGGCAAGCACCAATCCCTAACAATATTAATGATACTCTGTTATGCTTGCAGACAAGCAAGCTGTCCTCCAAGAGGCTCCACCAAGCAGCTGAACTAAAACAATACAGACGCCAACTTCCAAATGGTAAGTGAGGCTTGAGGACGTTTATGGAAGAATAAGAGGAAGGATTGTAGACTCCAAAGGGGATAGGAACTCCATAGGAAAACCAACAGAGTCAATCCATCTGGACCCTTGTCTGGCCTCACTGAGAGAGGAAAGGTATACTAGTCTTGCAGAGACTTGATGTACCAGAGTGGGAAGAGGGGGTACCCAGGGGGCCCTACCCACTCAGAGGGGAAGGGGAGCAGCTAGGGTATGGGTTGTGGTTGGGGGAGATTGGGAGGGGAACAGTGAACAGGATGTAAAATGAAGCAAAAGAAATATTAAATTGAACTTAAACAAAAACAAAAACAACAACAAAATGATGGCCATTTTTACTATGTTAATCATACGTATCCATGACCATGGCAGATCTTCCCATATTCTTTTGTTTGTTTGTTTGTTTGTTTGTTTGTTTTTGTTTTTTTTGTTTTTTTTGTTTTTTTTTTAATTTTTTTATTTTCTATATTCTTTGTTTACATTCCAAAGGCTTTCCCCTTTCCCAGTTACCCCCCACCATATGTCCCATAATCCCTCTCCCCCCCCCATGCTATTCCCCACTCTTTCCCCCCCCCACGATTTCTCTGTTCTGGGTCTACAATACTGGATCCAATCTTTACAGGCCCAGGGTCCTCTCCTTTTTTTCTTCTTGAGAGTCATTTGACTTGCTAATTGTGCCTTGAGTATTTAGGGCTTCTGGGCTCATTAATATCCACTTATCAGTGATTGCATTTCGTGTGTATTCTTTTGTGATTGGGTTAGCTCACTTAGGATGATAGTTTCCAGATCTAACCATTTACCTACAAATTGCATGAAATCATTATTTTTAATTGCTGAGTAGTACTCCATTGTATAAATATACCACATTTTCTGTATCCATTCCTCCTTTGAGGGATATCTGGGCTCCTTCCAATTTCTGGCTATTATAAACAAGGCTGCTATAAACATAGTGGAGCATGTGTCTTTGTTGTATGCAGAGGAATCCTCTGGGTATATGCCCAGGAGAGGTATGCCAGGGTTCTCTGGGAGTGGCATGCCCAATTTTCTGAGGAACCGCCACACTGATTTCCAGAGCGGTTTTACCATTTTGCAATCCCACCAACAGTGGAGGAGTGTTCCTCTTTCTCCACATCCTCGCCAGCACTTGTTGTCTCTCGAGTTTTTAATCTTAGCCATTCTGACTGGAGTGAGGTGGAATCTCAGGGTTGTTTTGATTTGCATTTCCCTGATGACTAATGATGTTGAACATCTCTTAAGGTGTTTCTCGGCCATCCGAATTTCTTCTGGTGAAAATTCTTTGTTTAGCTCTGTACCCCATTTTTTGATAGGGTTATTAGGTTCTTTGCAGTCTAACTTCTTGAGTTCTTTGTATATATTGGATATTAGCCCTCTGTCGGATGTGGGGTTGGTGAAGATCATTTCCCACGTTGTTGGTTGCCGTTTTGTCCTTCTGACAGTGTCCTTTGCCTTACAGAAACTTTGTAATTTTATGAGGTCCCATTTGTCAATTCTTGATCTTAGAGCATAAGCTATTGGTGTTCTGTTCAGGAACTTTACCCCTGTGCCCATGTCCTCCAGGGTCTTCCCAAGTTTCTTTTCTAATAGTTTCAGTGTGTCTGGTTTTATGTGGAGGTCCTTGATCCACTTGGAGTTGATCTTAGTACAAGGAGATAAGAGTGGGTCAATTCGCATTCTTCTGCATGTTGACCTCCAGTTGAAACAGCACCATTTGTTGAAAAGGCTATCTTTTTTCCACCGGATGGTTGTGGCTCCTTTATCAAAGATCAAGTGACCATAAGTCTGTGGGTTCATTTCTGGGTCTTCAATCCTATTCCATTGATCTACCTGCCTGTTGCTGTACCAATACCATGCAGTTTTTTAACACAATTGCTCTGTAGTACTGCTTGAGGTCAGGGATATTGATTCCCCCAGAAGTCCTTTTATTGTTGAGAATAGTTTTAGCTATCCTGGGTTTTTTGTTGCTCCAGATGAATTTGAGAATTGCTCTTTCTAGATCTATGAAGAATTGATTTGGGATTTTGATGGGGATTGCATTGAATCTGTAGATTGCTTTTGGCAAGATGGCCATTTTTACTATATTGATCCTGCCAATCCAGGAGCAAGAAATATTTTTCCATCTCCTGAGGTCTTCTTCGATTTCTTTCTTCAGGGACTTGAAGTTCCTGTCATACAGATCTTTCACTTGTTTGGTTAGAGTTACGCCAAGGTACTTTATGTTGTTTGTGGCTATTGTGAAGGGTGTTATTCCCTAACTTCTTTCTCAGCCTGCTTGTCCTTTGAGTACAAGAAGGCTACTGATTTGCTTGAGTTAATTTTATAACCAGCCACGTTGCTGAAGTTGTTTATCAGCTGTAGAAGTTCTCTGGTGGAGTTTTTTGGATCACTTAAGTAGACTATCATATCATCTGCAAATAATGATACTTTGACTTCTTCCTTTCCAATTTGTATCCCTTTGACTTCCTTATGTTGTCTAATTGCTCTCGCTAGAACTTCAAGTACTATATTGAAAAGATATGGAGAGAGAGGACAGCCTCTCCTAGTCCCTGATTTTAGTGGAATTGCTTCAAGTTTCTCTCCATTTATTTTGATGTTGGCTACTGGTTTGCTGTAGATTGCTTTTACTATGTTTAGGTATGGGCCTTGAATTCCTGCTCTTTCCAAGACTTTTAGCATGAAAGGATGCTGAATTTTGTCAAATGCTTTTTCAGCATCTAATGAGATGACCATGTGGTTTTTTTCTTTTAGTTTGTTTATGTAGTGGATTACATTGATGGATTTCCGTATATTGAACCATCCCTGCATTCCTGGAATGAAGCCTACTTGATCATGGTGAATGATCGTTTTGATATGCTCTTGGATTCGGTTGGCAAGAATTTTATTTAGTATTTTTGCATCTATATTCATAAGAGAAATTGGCCTGTAGTTCTCTTTCTTTGTTGGATCTTTTTGTGGTTTAGGTATCAGCGTAATTGTGGTTTCGAAGAACGAGTTGGGCAGTGTCCCTTCTGTCTCTATTTTGTGGAATAGTTTGAAGAGTATTGGTGTTAAGTCTTCTTTGAAGGTCTGGTAGAATTCTGCACTAAAACCATCTGGTCCCGTACTTTTTTTGGTTGGGAGGCTTTCTATAACCCCTTCTATTTCTTTAAGGGTTATGGGACTGTTTAGCTGGTCTACTTGATGCTGATTTAATTTTGGTATTTGGTATCTGTCTAGGAAATTGTCCATTTCCTCCAGATTCTCCAGTTGTTTTGAGTATAGGCCTTTGTAGTAGGATCTGATGATCTTTTGAATTTCCTCAGTTTCTGTTGTTATATCCCCCTTTTCATTTTTAATTTTGTTAATTTGGATACTATCTCTGTGCCCTTTGGTTAGTCTAGCTAAGGGTTTATCTATCTTGTTGATTTTCTCGAAGAACCAGCTCTTGGTTTTGTTGATTCTTTGTATGGTTCTCTTTGTTTCTGCTTGATTGATTTCAGCCCTTAGTTTGATGATTTCCTCTCTTCTACTCCTCCTGGGTGAGTTAGCTTCTTTTTGTTCCAGCGCCTTCAGGTGTGCTGTTAAGTTGCTAGTGTATGCTCTTTCCAGTTTCTTTTTGGAGGCACTCAGGGCTATGAGTTTTCCTCTTAGCACTGCTTTCATTGTATCCCAGAGATTTGGGTAGGTCGTACCTTCATTTTCATTGAAGTCTAAAAAGTCTTTGATTTCTTTCTTTATTTCTTCCTTGACCAGGGTGTCATTGAGTATAGTATTGTTCAGTTTCCATGTGTATGTGGGCTTTCTGTTGTTCTTCTTGCTATTGAAGACCACTTTTACTCCATAGTGATCCGATAGGAGACATGGGATTAGTTCGGTCTTCTTGTATTTGTTGAGGTGTGTCTTGTGACCAATTATATGATCAATTTTTGAGAAGGTACCGTGTGGTGCTGAGAAAAAGGTATACTCTTTTGTTTTAGGATGGAATGTTCTATATATATCTGTTAAATCCAATTGGTCCAAAGCTTCAATTAGTTTCACTGTGTCCCTGTTTAGTTTCTGCTTTCCTGATCGGTCCATTGAGGAGAGTGGAGTGTTGAAGTCACCTACAATCATTGTGTTAGGTGCGATGTGTGCTTTAAGCTTTAGTAAAGTTTCTTTTACAAATGAGGGTGCCCTTGCATTTGGCGCATAGATGTTCAGTATTGAGAATTCTTCTTGGTGGATTTTCCCTTTGACAAGCAGGAAGTGACCTTCTGTGTCTCTTTTGATGACTTTAGGTTGAAAGTCGATTTTATCTGATATTAGAATGGCTACTCCAGCTTGTTTCCTGGGACCATTTGCTTGTAGAACTGTCTTCCAGCCTTTTACTCTAAGGTGGTGTTTGTCTTTGACACTGAGATGTGTTTCCTGTATGCAGCAAAATGTAGGGTCCTCTCAGCCAGCCAAACTTCCTCGCAGCCAAGCAGCTTCTCTGTAACAGGTCCCCGCCACTCTGGGCAAATTTTCTCCACTAGCCTGGTAGCCTCTTGCTCCACAAATATTCAGGTGCCAGCACTCCTTATCGCTGCACACTCGCGCTTTGTCCTTCAAGTTTCCCTATGCCCTCAGGCTCTGCCTGCCAGATTCCTTTCATATGCTGGACCTGATGCCACAATGTGGGTACTGAGATTTGAACCAGGGTCCTCTGGAAGAGCAGTCAGTGCCCTTAATCACTGAGCCATCTCTTTGCTTTTGGTCTACTATCCACTTACCAGCGAGTGCACCCCATGTGTGTTCTTTTGTGATTGGGTTACCTCACTCAGGATGATATTTTCATGTTTCATCTTTGCCTGAGAATTTCGTGAAGTCATTGTTTTGAATAGAAGAATGGTACTCCATTGTGTAAATGTACCACAGCTTATGTATCCATTCCCCTGTTGAGTGATATCTGGGTTCTTTCCAGCTTCTGGCTATTATAAATCAGGCTGCGTCCTTGTTATATGTTGGAACATCTTTTGGGAATATGCCTAGGAGTGGTATAGGCGAGTTCTCAGATAATACTGTGTCCAATTTTCTGAGGAACCACCAGATTGATTTCCATAGTGGTTTTACCAGCTTGCAATCCCACCAGCAATGGAGGAGTGCTTCTCTTTCTCCACATCCTCTCCAGCATCTGCTGTCACCTGAGTTTTTGATCTTAGCTGTTCTGACTGGTGTGAGGTAAAATCTCAGGGTTGTTTTGATTTGCATTTTCCTGATGACTAAGGATGTTGAACATTTCTTTAGGTGCTTCTCAGACATTTGATATTCCTCAAGTGAAAATTCTTTGTTTAGCTCTGTACCCCATTTTTGATAGGGTTTTTTGGTTCTCTGGAGTCTTACTTCTTGGGTTTTTTGTATATGTTAGATATTAGCCCTCTGTCGGATGTAGGGTTGGTAAAGATCTTTTCCCAATTTTTTGGTTGCCATATTGTCCTCTTGACAGTGTCCTTTGCCTTACAGAAATTTTGTAATTTTATGAGGTCCCATTTGTCAAATCTTTTTTTTTAATCTCAAGGGACTTTTTTTTTTTAAGATTTATTTTTTTATACACTATAGCTGTCTTCAGACACACCAGAAGAGGGCGTCAGATCTCATTACAGATGGTTGTGACCCACCATGTGGTTGCTGGGATTCGAACTCAGGATCTTCTGAAGAGCAGTCAGTGCTCTTAACCGCTGAGCCATCTCTCCAGCCCCTACCCCCATTTGTCAATTCTTGATCTTAGCACATAAGCTATTGGTGTTCTGTTCAGGAACATTTCACCTGTGCCCTGTGCTCAAGGCTCGTCCCCAATTTCTTTTGTATTAGTTTCAGTGTGTCTGGTTTTATGGGGAGGTTCTTGATCCACTTGGAGTTGAGCTTAGTACAAGGAGATAAGAATGGATCGATTTGCATTCATCTGCATGCTGACCTCCAGTTGAACCAGCACCAGTTGTTGAAAAGGCTATCTTTTTTTCCACTGGATGGTTTTAGCTCCTTTGTCAAAGATCAAGTGACTATGGGTGTTTGGGTTCATTTCCGGATCTTCAGTTCTATTCCATTGATCTACCTGCCTGTCCTTGTACCAATACCATGTAGTTTTTAACACTATTGCTCTGTAGTACTGCTTGAGGTCTGGGATATTGACTCCCCCAGAAGTTCTTTTACTGTTGAGAACAGTTTTAGCTATCCTGGGTTTTTTGTATTCCAGATGAATTTGAGAATTGCTCTTTCTAACTTTATAAAGAATTAAGTTGGGATTTTGATGGGGATTGCATTGAATTTGTATATTGCTTTTGGCAAGATGGCCATTTTTACTATATTAATCCTGCCAATCCACGAGTATGGGAGATCTTTCCATCTTCTGAGGTCTTCTTCGATTTCTTTCTTCAGAGACTTGAAGTTCTTGTCATACAGATCTTTCACTTGTTTGGTTAGAGTCACACCAAGATACATTATATTGTTTGTGACTATTGTGAAGGGTGTTGTTTCCCTAATTTCTTTCACAGCCTGTTTATTCTTTGAGTATAGGAAGGCTACTGATTTGTTTGAGTTAATTTTATATTTGTCCACTTTGCTGAAATTGTTTATCAGCTGTAGGAGTTCTCTGATGTAGTTTTTGGGTTGCTTAAGTATACTCTCATATCATCTGCAAATAAAGAATCTTCTAAAGAACATTTTTAACCACAGTCCCAATGAATGGGCTAGTTGTGGAGAGATTGTATTCTCTGGTTTCTGCTTGCTCTGAGGATCAAGGATCTCTTATCTTAAATTATGTCTTTGCACACGGTACATCTCTGAATCTTATTCAGACTTTTATTTTCTCTGATGCTTAAAGACCAACCAAAGAGACTCTCCTCTGCCCTCTCATGTTTTTAGCACCCAATGTTAGGATCCTTAGAGAGGGGGAAGGTAACAAGGGAGAAAGGTGGACAGGCCCTAAAGATGAGTGGAATTGGGTACATGATGTGAAATTCTGAGAGCGAACAAAAAAATCTTAGAAACAAAGACTAAATTTGAAAATGTATTTGGATTGGGATGCCATTGTTGACAAGGGCTAGAGTTATGCAGTACACAAAAACCTGCAGATTTCTATTGCAGACTTTTCATAGAAACTTCTTAGTGCAGGTGACTGCTTATGTGTGAAACCTGTTATTTACAGAGAAAGAGGACAACATCTGCTAAGTGTGAATGCTCACCTTTCTATCTTGACTTGGAACAAATGTCTCTTCAAAATTCCAACTAAATTCTCAAGTACTTTACTTTCTACTAATTAAATTAGAATATAATCTGCAGTTTAAATCTTTTCTTGGTCACTTTCATGAGTCCACAAGATGGCAGTGTTTCTTTGGGATCCTGAGCAAAGATCTCAAGAAGGAGAGAAGTGGGTATGGGGGTGGGGTGGGGGGTTGGGGGGAGGAGAGGATTGGTACAGGAAGAGGAGGAGGGAGTAGAGAAAGGGCCCAAGGAAAAGCTTGGTGTTTTTGAGGTGAAAATGTTTCTTTTCGAGTTGTCAACTTAGAGTTGAGGATCTCAGTCCTCAGAGAAGAGGGAAGAGGAGAGAATGAAATCTTTGAGTGTTTCTTTAGTGGTCCTGTGGCTTCAGTTAAACTGTAAGTTTGGGAATTCCTTTAGGATCCAGTTGTGATATGTGAAGTTATTGCCTGCTCCAGGCTAATGAAACACAAGTATTTTAAATCTCTAATTAGGAAGTGGGAGGCCCATGGAAAAGACATTCTAAAGTGTTAGCATCCATATGCATCTAGTCTTGATTGTCTGACCTTTGTCTTTCTGCATAGGGGTGAGCAGCCAGCAGAAGGTGCAGCAGAACCCAGAATCCCTCAGTGTTTCAGAGGGAGCCATGGCCTCTCTCAACTGCACTTTCAGTGATAGTGCTTCTCAGTATTTCGCATGGTACAGACAGCATTCTGGGAAAAGCCCCAAGGCACTGATATCCATATTCTCTGATGGCAACAAGGAAGAAGGAAGATTCACAATTCACCTCAATAAAGCCAGCCTGCATGTTTCCCTGCATATTAGAGATTCCCAGCCGGGTGACTCTGCTCTCTACTTCTGTGCAGTGAGCACACAGTGCTCCCCATACACCTGCAGGCTGCATGCAAACCTACTGTGCAGCATCAAGCCCTGACATAGATCACAGACCACAGAGTGGAGACATTCTGTTTCTGTTCTATATGCAGAGGGATTTATGAGCAAGAATATATAGAGGTCTTGAATGACTGGGAAAATACTTTTTTTTAGATGTTTTCTTTTTATCTTTTTTTAATTAAATATATTCTTTATTTACATTTCAAACGTTGTCCCCTTTCCTGCTTCTCCCCCCTCCAAAAAAAACCCTAACATATCTCCCCTCCTCTGCTCACTAATCCACCCACTCTCACATCCAGAAAATATTTTAACAGTCAAAATATAATAATCCTAATGGGGAAGGCAAATTACTGGTTTGGTTGAAATATTTTCTACCTTTTTCTTCTTACATGCTGATGGTTATACAACAATATACACACTGTTAATGTGCATATCTTGTTGAATTGGAAGATAAGCACCTGGCTATGAGATTTACCACATGCTATGCCTTAAAAACAACTTTAGAGCACTGAGCCTTTTTTGTTTTTAAAATCTTTCAATAAAAAATATTTTTTCTAATTTTTGAAAACTAGCTTACAAAGTAGCAGGTTTCTCTACATCTGTTTTCACACATATTTACTTTTGGTTGACCCATTCCCAAGCTTATTTCCTCTACCATCTCCCTGTTCCCCATTCTCACTTAAAACTTTGTTTTCAGTAGCTGCCTTCCACTTCCATACTGTGTGCCCTATTACCTTCCGAGTCAGCTTCCTGAGTGTCTCCTTTCACCTTTGAGGGCAGCTTTCTACACACACTCATAGTCACATGAATACATAGAGATAAAAATTAGAAGCTAAGATTTGCATGTGGTTTTCTCAATGAGGACAGAGTAATTCACTACAATATTTTCATGGAAATTCTACAATTTCATTTTTCTATATTGCTGAATTACACACATATGGACATATATATTTAACATCTATATGAAATTGAATTTTGTGCAAGGTGATAAATATAGACCTATTTGTATTCTTCTACATACCAACATCCAGTTCATATCATTTGCTGAAGATGCTTTCCTTTTTTTTAATTGTATATTTCTAGCTTCTTTATACAAAATAAGCTGTCCATAGGTGTGTAGATTTGTGTCTGGATCTCTGATTCCATTGCATTGATCTACTTATCTATTTTTATGCAAATACCATGTGGGTTTTATTACTATAGATTTGAAGTGTCACTTGAAATCAGGCATTGTTATACATCTGGAAGTTCATTTATCTAAAGTTCATCTATCTTATGTTTCTTTTAACTATCCTGGGTTTTTGTTTTTCTATTTTGAAGTTATATATGATTTTTTTTTCAAATCAGTAAAAAACCACATTGGAAAATTGATGGGTATTGTCTTGAATCTGTAGATTACTTTTTTTGTAAAATGGCAATTTTTACTATGTTGATCCTATTAATCCATGAACATTGGAGATCTTTCCATCTTCTGATACCTTCTTTAATTTCTTTCTTCAAATACTTGACATTTTTATCATACAGTTCTTCACCTGATTGTTTAGACTTATCTCAAGATATTTTATATTATTTGTGGCTATTCTGAAGGGCATTGTTGTATAAAAAAAGTTACTGAACCAAGCACGGTGTTTCTTCCCACCTTGTTGTCAGATGAAAGACACACACACCTAGCCTTTATTTTTTAACATGTCTTATGCAGCACAGTAGCTGGGCAACTGCCTACCCTCCATGCTGTTAGAATCCACTCTCCTACTGACAACCATGAATTACTACTTACTCATTTCTATGTTCCATTTGAGCTGTCCTTAACTCTAATTGTCCAGCTCACATGGCCACATTTTGATGTTTCACCTATCCATGGCAGCTCTCCTTCCTCCTTTTCCATGGTGGCTCCTTTCTTTTTCTCAAGCCCAGGAAACCTAAACCCTACCTTCTCCCCAACTAGTGGCTGCTGGCATCTTTATTTACCAATCAGAATTAACTGGGGGTAGGGTCCCTTAGTGTCTTGTGTGTGGACTCTTTTGTCTTTGGGGAATTCAGTTTTGAGGAACCCAAATTAGCATTATAATACAAGCATTAGGCTAACTCACTACACTTTGTTTCCCTAATTTCTTTCTAATTTCCTAGATTCTAATTCCCTAATTTCTAATTTGTTTCCCATTTTGTCATTTGCTGCTGATTTTTATTAATTAATCTATATTTTTTATACTCCATAGTTTATTTCCCGCAACCCAGTCCACCTTCCTATTGTTCCACATCCCACACCTCCTCTCCAACCACTGTCTCCACGTGGATGTCCCCACCCTCACCCCACCTGATCTCTAAACTCCATGGGGCCTCCAGTCTCTTGAGGGTTAGGTGCATCACTGCTTTTTATTGAGTTAATCTTACACACAGCCACTTTGCTGAAGGTATTTTTAAGCTTTAGTTCTCTGGTAGATTTTTTGGGTGGTTTATGCATGGTATATCATCTGTGAGTAGTGATTCTTTGATTTCTACATTTCCAATTTGAATCTCCCTGATCTCCTTCAGTTTTCTTGTTGCTCCAGCTAAGACTTCAAGTACTATATTGAGTCAATATGGACTGAGTGGGCAGTCTTTTCTTGTTTTTGATTTTAGTGAAATTCCTTGAATTTATCTCCATTTAATGTGATGTTGGCTATAGGATTGCCATACATTGTCTTTTTTATATTGAGGAATTTCCCTTGCATCCCTGATCTCTCCAAGACTTTTATCATGAAGAGGTGTTGGATTTTGTCAAAGTTTTTTTCAGCATCTAATGAAATGCTTTGTGTTTTTTTTTTGTCTTTAAGTCTGTTTATATGGTAGATTACCTTGCCCCATTTTAAGATGCTGAACTATCCCTAAATCTCTAGGGCAAAACCTTCTTGATCATGATAGGTGATGGTTTTGATGTTTCCTTGGATGTGCTTTAGACATATTTTATTGAGTATTTTTCTATCAATGTTCAGGAGGGAAAGTGGTCTGTAATTTTGTTTCTTTGTTAAATCTTTGTGTGGTTTGGGTATCAGGGTAACTGTTGCTTCATACAAAAGAATCTGACAATGTTCCATTGTATCTTGTAGAATAATTTGAAGAGAACTGATATTAGCTCTCTGAAAGCCTGCTCAAATTCTGTGTTAAAGCCTTCTGGTCTTGGACTTTTCTTTTTTCCTTTCTTTTTTTTCTTTTTTTGTTTGGAAGATTTTAATAGTTATGTGTTAATGTCTATTTAGGTTGTTTATCTGATCTTGATTTAACTTTCATAAGTGGTTTCTATCAAGAAAATTATCCATTTCTTTTAGGTTTTCCAATTTTGTGGAGTCCAAGTTTTTGAAGTATGACCTAATGATTCTTTGGATTTTCTCAGTGTCTATTGTTATATCTTCTTCATTTCTGATTTTGTTAATTTGGATATTATCTCTTTGTCTCATAGTTCAATTGGATAAGGATTTTCCTATCATGTTGAGTTTCTTAAAGAACCAACTCTGTTTCATTGAAACTTTGTATTGTTCTCTTTGTTTCTATATTTTTATTCGATATATTCTTTATTTACATTTCTTTTTTCACTTTCTTATTTCGAATTAATTTGAATTTAATTCTTTTTTCCCTTTCCTGGATCCCCCTTCCCCTGAAAGTCCCATAAGCCCTCTTTCCTCCCCCTGTTCCCCAATCACCCCCTTCCCGTTTCCCTATCTTGGTATTCCCCTATCCTGCTGCACTGAGCTTTTCCAGGACCAGGGCCCTTTTCTTCCTTCTTCTTGGGCATCATTTGGTATGTGAATTGTTTCTTGGGTATTCCAAGCTTCTGGGCTAATATCCGCTTATCAGTGAGTGCATACCATGTGTGTTCTTTTGTGATTGGTTGCCTCACTCAAGATGACAGTCTCCAGTTCCACCTAAAAATTTCATGAATTCATTGTATTTAAGAACTGAGTAGTATTCTATAGTATAAATTTTTTTTATTCATTCCTCTGTTGAGGGAGATCTGGGTTCTTTCCAGCATCTGGCTATTATAAATAGGGCTGCTATGAACATAGCAGAGCATGTATCCTTATTACATGGTGGGGAATCCTCTGGGTTTGTGCCCAGGAGTGGTACAACTGGGTCCTCCAGTAGTATCATGCCCAGTTTTGTGAGGAACCACCAGACTGATTTCCAAAGTGGTTGTACCAGCTCGCAAACGCACCAGCAGAAGAGGAGTATTCTTCTTTCTTTACATCCTCACCAGCACCTGTTTTCACCTGTTTGATCTTAGCTATTCTGACTGGTGTGAGGTAAAATCTCAGGGTTCTTTTGATTTGCATTTCCCTGATGACTAAGAATGTTGAACATTTCTTTAGGTGCTTCTTAGCCATTCTATATTCCTCAAGTAAAAATTCTTTGTTTAGCTCTGTACCCTATTTTTTGTTTAATATTTTATTTATTTTTTTTTATAAAAGAAAGAATACATGAGTCAAATACAACAGCTGGGAATGAACAAAGAAAAATTCAAGTCATTTACAATGCATTCCACTTGAGCTGCTTTATTTTTTTTAATTTGAAAATTCTTTATTTTCCAGTTACTCCTTTGCTACTAGCATAGTGCTTTTTTTATTTGATATATTCTTTATTTACATTTCAAACGATTTCCCTTTTCCTGGATCCCCCTCCCCGAAAGTTCCATAAGCCCTCTTCCCTCCGCCTGTTCCTCCACCCACCCATTCCCACTTTTCTGTTCTGGTATTCCTGTACACTGCTGCACTGAGCCTTTCCAGAACCAGGGGCCACTCCTTCCTTCTTCTTGGACACCATTTGATATGTTGATTGTGTTTTGGGTATTCCAAGCTTCTAGGCTAATATCCACTTATCAGTAAGTTCATACTATGAGTGTTCTTTTGAGACTGGATTACCTCACTTAGGATGATGTTCTCCAGCTCCATCCATTTGTCTAAGAATTTCATGAAATCATTGTTTCTAATGACTGAATAGTACTTCATTGTGTATATATACCACATTTTTTGTATCCATTCCTCCTTTGAGGGACATCTGGGTTCTTTCCAGCTTCTGGATAAATAGGGCTGCTATGAACATATTGGAGCATATATCCTTATTACATGCTGGGGAATCATCTGGGTATATGCCCAGGAGTGGTTGTAGCAGGGTCCTCCAGAAGTGTCGTGCCCAGATTTCTGAGGAACCGCTAGACTGATTTCCAGAGTGGTTGTACCAGCTTGCAATACCACCAGCAGTGGAGGAGTGTTCCTCTTTCTCCACATCCTCACCAACACCTGCTGTCTCTTGAGTTTTTAATCTTAGTCATTCTGACTAGTGTGAGGTGAAATCTCAGGGTTGTTTTGATTTGCATTTCCCTAATGACTAATGATGTTGAACATTTCTTTCTTTTTCAAGTAATGTATATCTTTTTTTATTCGATATATTAATTTACATTTCATATGATTTCCCTCTTTCCAGGCTTCCCCCTCCCCGCAAGTCCCATAAGCCCTCTTCCCTCCCTCTGTTCACCCATTCATCCCTTTCCTCTTCCCTGTTCTGGTATTTCCCTTCATTGCTGCATTAAACCTTTCCAGAGTCAGGGGCCCTTCATTCCTTCTTCTTGGACATCATTTGATATGTTGTCTTAGGTATTCCAGTCTTCTAGGCTAATATCCACTTATCAGTGAGGGTATACCATGAGTGTTCTTTTGAGATTTGGTGATGTAGTTCTCCTGCTCCATCCATTTGTCTAAGAAGTTCATGAATTTATTGTTTCTTTTTTTTTAAATTTTTTTTATTTTCTATATTCTTTGTTTACATTCCAAAGGCTTTCCCCTTTCCCAGTTTCCCCCTCACTATATGTCCCATAGTACTCCATTGTGTATATATATCATATTTTTGTATCCATTCCTCCATTGAGGGACAGCTGGGTTCTTTCCAGCTTCTGGCTATTATAAATAGGGCTGCTATGAACATAGTAGAACATGTATCCTTATTACATGCTGGGGAATCCTCTGAATATATGCCCAGGAGTGATATAGCAGTGTCCTCTGGAAGTGTCCTGCCCAGTTTTCTGAGGAACCACCAGATTGGTTTCCAGAGTGGTTGTACCAACTTGTAATCCCACCAGCAGTGGAGGAGTGTTCCTCTTTCTTTACATCCTTGCCAACACCTGCTGTCTCCTGAGGGTTTTTTTTTTTATTGGATATATTCTATATTTACATTTCATTTCCCTTTTTCTGGTTCCCTGCCCCCCAATGGTCCCACATGCCCTTTTCCCTCCCCGTGTTCCCCCATCCACCCTTTCCCACTTTGCTGTTCTAGTATTCCCCTACACTGATGTTTTGAGCCTTTCCAGAATCAGGGTCCACTCCTTCCTTCTTGTCGGACATCATTTGGTATGTGGATTGTGTCTTTGGTGTCCCAAGAGTCTAGGCTAATATCCACTTATCAGTGAGTGCATACCATGGGTATTCTTTTGAGACTGGGTTACCTCACTTAGTATGATGTTCTCCAGCTCCATCCATTTGTCTAAGAATTTCATGAATTCATTGTTTCTAATGGTTGAATAGTACTCCATTGTGTATATATACCACATTTTTTGTATCCATTCCTCCGTTGATGGACATCTGTGTTCTTTCCAGCTTCTGGCTATTATAAATAAGGCTGCTATGAACATAGTGGAGCATGTATCCTTATTACATGCTGGGGAATCTTCTAAGTATATGCCTAGGAGTGGTATGTCAGGGTGACTGGTGTGAGGTGAAATCTCAGGGTTGTTTTGATTTGCATTTCCCTAATGACAAATGATGTTGAACATTTCTTAAGATGCTTCACAGCCATCCGATTTCTTCAGGTGAAAATTCTTTGTTTAGCTCTTTACCCCATTTTTAATAGGATTGTTTGGTTCTCTGGAGTCTAACTTCTTGAGTTCTTTGTATATATTGGATATTAGCTCTCTGTTGGATGTAGGGTTGGTGAAGATCCTTTCCCAATTTGTTGGTTGCTGTTTTGTCTGCTTGACAGTGTCCTTTGCTTTACCAAAACTTTGTAATTTTATGAGGTCTCATTTGTCAATTATTGATCTTAGAGCATACGCTATTGATGTTCTATTCAGGAACTTTTCCCCTGTGCCACTGTCCTCAAAGGACTTCCCCAGTTTCTTTCTATTAGTTTCAGTATGACTGGTTTTATGTGGAGGTCCTCGATCCACTTGGAGTTGAGCTTAGTACAAGGAGATAAGAATAGATCAATGTGCATTCTTCTATAAGCTGACCCCCAGTTGAGCCAGCACCATTTGTTGAAAAGGCTATCTTTTTTTCCACTGGATGGTTTCAGCTCCTTTGTCAAAGATCAGGTGACCATAGGAATGCGGTTTCATTTCTGGGTCTTTAATCCTATTCCATTGATCTACTTGTCTGTCACTGTACCAATACCATACAGTTCCCCCCCCCCATGGGCTTCTTTTTTTTATTTAATTTTTATTTTCTATATTCTATGTTTACATTCCAAAGGCTTTCCCCTTTCCCAGTTCCCTCCCACCATATGTCCCATAATTACTCTCCTCCCAACTATTCCCCAATCATTCCCTCCCCCCACGATTTCTCTGTTCTGGGTCTACAAAACTGGATCCAATTTTTACAGGCCCAGGGTCCTCTCCTTTCTTCTTCTTGGGAGTCATTTGACTTGCTAATTGTGCCTTGAGCATTTAGGGATTCTGGGCTCATTAATATCCACTTATCAGTGATTGCATTTCATGTATATTCTTTTGTGATTGGGTTAGCTCACTTAGGATGATATTTTCCAGATCTAAACATTTACCTACAAATTGCATGAGTTCATTATTTTTAATTGCTGAGTAGTACTCCACTGTATAAATATACCACATTTTCTGTATCCATTCCTCTTTTGAGGGATATCTGGGCTCCTTCCAATAACTGGCTATTATAAACAAGGCTGCGATAAACATAGTGGAGCATGTGTCTTTATTGTATGCAGGGGAATCCTCTGGGTATATGCCCAGGAGTGGTATGCCAGGGTCCTCTGGAAGGGACATGCCCAATTTTCTGAGGAACCGCCACACTGATTTCCAGAGCGGTTTTACCATTTTGCAATCCCACCAACAGTGGAGGAGTGTTCCTCTTTCTCCACATCCTCGCCAGCACTTGTTGTCTCTTGAGTTTTTAATCTTAGCCATTCTGACTGGTGTGAGGTGGAATCTCAGGGTTGTTTTGATTTGCATTTCCCTGATGACTAATGGTGTTGAACATCTCTTAAGGTGCTTCTTGGCCATCCGAATTTCTTCTGGTGAAAATTCTTTGTTTAGCTCTGTACCCCATTTTTTATAGGGTTATTTGGTTCTTTGGGGTCTAACTTCTTGAGTTCTTTGTATATATTGGATATTAGCCCTCTGTCGAATGTGGGGTTGGTGAAGATCTTTTCCCACTTTGTTGGTTGCCGTTTTGTCCTTCTGATGGTGTCCTTTGCCTAACAGAAACTTTGTAATTTTATGAGGTCCTATTTGTCAATTCTTGATCTTAGAGCATAAGCTATTGGTGTTCTGTTCAGGAAATTTCCCCCTGTGCTCATGTCCTCTAGGGTCTTCCCAAGTTTCTTTTCTAATAGTTTCAGTGTGTCTGGTTTTATGTGGAGGTCCTTGATCCACTTGGAGTTGATCTTAGTGCAAGGAGATAAGAGTGGGTCAATTCGCATTCTTCTGCATGTTGACCTCCAGTTGAACCAGCACCATTTGTTGAAAAGGCTATCTTTTTCCAATGGATGGTTGTTGCTCCTTATCAAAGATCAAGTGACCATAAGTCTGTGGGTTCATTTCTGGGTCTTCAATCCTATTCAATTGATCTACCTGCCTCTTGCTGTACCAATACCATGCAGTTTTTAACACCATTGCTCTGTAGTACTGCTTGAGGTCAGGGATATTGATTCTCCCAGAAGTCCTTTTATTGTTGAGAATAGTTGTAGCTATCCTGGGTTTTTTGTTGCTCCAGATGAATTTGAGAATTGCTCTTTCTAGATCTATGAAGAATTGATTTGGGATTTTGATGGGGATTGCATTGAATCTGTAGATTGCTTTTGGCAAAATGGCCATTTTTACTATATTGATCCTGCCAATCCAGGAGCAAGAAATATTTTTCCATCTTCTGAGGTCTTCTTTGATTTCTTTCTTCAAGGACTTGAAGTTCCTGTCATACAGATCTTTTGCTTGTTTGGTTAGAGTTACGCCAAGGTACTTTATGTTGTTTGTGGCTATTGTGAAGGGTGTTATTTCCCTAACTTCTTTCTCAGCCTGCTTGTCCTT
Organism: Apodemus agrarius; assembly: GCA_964023405.1. NCBI lineage: Eukaryota > Metazoa > Chordata > Mammalia > Rodentia > Muridae > Apodemus > Apodemus agrarius. The sequence continues at coordinate 74,308,817 of OZ030013.1, read as the reverse complement.
TGAGTACAAGAAGGCTACTGATTTGCTTGAGTTAATTTTATAACCAGCCACTTTGCTGAAGTCGTTTATAAGCTGTAGAAGTTCTCTGGTGGAGTTTTTTGGATCGCTTAAGTAGACTATCATATCGTCTGCAAATAATGATACTTTGACTTCTTCCTTTCCAAATTGTATCCCTGTGACTTCCTTATGTTGTTTAATTGCTCTCGCTAGAACTTCAAGTATTATATTGAAAAGATATGGAGAGAGAGGGCAGCCTTGTCTAGTCCCTGATTTTAGTGGGATTGCTTCAAGTTTCTCTTCATTTATTTTGATGTTGGCTACTGGTTTGCTGTAGATTGCTTTTACTATGTTTGGGTATGGGCCTTGAATTCCTGCTCTTTTTTTTAATTTTTCTTTTCTTTTTTTTATTTTTTTTATTTTCTATATTCAATGTTTACATTCCAAAGGCTTTCCCCTTTCCCAGTTCCCCCCTCCCTATGTCCCATAGGTCCTCTCCCCCCAAATATTCCCCAATCATTCCCCCTCCCCCCACAGTTTCTCTACAAAACTGGATCCAATCTTTCCAGGCCCAGGGTCCTCTCCTTTCTTCTTGGGAATCATTTGACTTGCTAATTGTGCCTTGAGTATTTAGGGCTTCTGGGCTCATTAATATCCACTTATCAGTGATTGTATTTCATGTGTATTCTTTTGTGATTGGGTTAGCTCACTCAGGATGATATTTTCCAGGTCTAACCATTTACCTACAAATTGCATGAATTCATTATTTTTAATTCCTGAGTAGTATTCCATTGTATAAATATACCACATTTTCTGTATCCATTCCTCCTTTGAGGGATATTTGGGCTCCTTCCAATTTCTGGCTATTATAAACAAGACTGCTATAAACATAGTGGAGCATGTGTCTTTATTGTATGCAGGGGAATCCTCTGGGCATATGCCCAGGAGTAGTATGCCAGGGTCCTCTGGAAGGGACATGCCCAATTTTCTGAGGAACCGCCACACTGATTTCCAGAGCGGTTTTACCATTTTGCAATCCCACCAACAGTGGAGGAGTGTTCCTCTTTCTCCACATCCTCGCCAGCATTTGTTGTCTCTTGAGTTTTTAATCTTAGCCATTCTGACTGGTGTGAGGTGGAATCTCAGGGTTGTTTTGATTTGCATTTCTCTGATGACTAATGATGTTGAACATCTCTTAAGGTGTTTCTAGGCCATCCGAATTTCTTCTGGTGAAAATTCTTTGTTTAGCTCTGTACCCCATTTTTTAATAGGGTTATTTGGTTCTTTGGGATCTAACTTCTTGAGTTCTTTGTATATATTGGATATTAGCCCTCTGTCGAATGTGGGGTTGGTGAAGATCTTTTCCCACTTTGTTGGTTGTCGTTTTGTCCTTCTGACAGTGTCCTTTGCCTTGCAGAAACTTTGTAATTTTATGAGGTCCCATTTGTCAATTCTTGATCTTAGTGCATAAGCTATTGGTGTTCTGTTCAGGAACTTTCCCCCTGTGCCTATGTCCTCCAGGGTCTTCCCAAGTTTCTTTCCTAATAGTTTCAGTGTGTCTGGTTTTATGTGGAGGTCCTTGATCCACTTGGAGTTGATCTTAGTGCAAGGAGATAAGAGTGGTTCAATTTGCATTCTTCTGCATGTTGACCTCCAGTTGAACCAACACCATTTGTTGAAAAGACTATCTTTTTTCCACTGGGTGGTTGTGGCTCCTTTATCAAAGATCAAGTGACCATAAGTCTGTGGGTTCATTTCTGGGTCTTCAATCCTATTCCATTGATCTACCTGCCTGTTGCTGTACCAATACCATGCAGTTTTTAACACAATTGCTCTGTAGTACTGTTTAAGGTCAGGGATAATGATTCCCCCAGAAGTCCTTTTATTGTTGAGAATAGTTGTAGCTATCCTGGGTTTTTTATTGCTCTAGATGAATTTGAGAATTGCTCTTTCTAGATCTATAAAGAATTGAGTTGGGATTTTTTTTTTTTTTTTTTTTTTTTTTTTTTTTTTTTTTTAATTTTATTTTCTATATTCTATGTTTACATTCCAAAGGCTTTCCCCTTTCCCAGTTCCCACCCACCATAGTTCCCATAGTTCCTCTCCCCCCCATCTGTTCCCCAATAATTCCCCCTCCCCCCTCGGTTTCTTTACTAAACTGGAAGCAATCTTTACAGGCCCAGGGTCCTCTCCTTTCTTCTTCTTGGGAATCATTTGACTTGCTATTTGTGTCTTGAGTATTTAGGGCTTCTGGGCTCATTAATATCCACTTATCAGTGATTGCATTTCAGGTGCATTCTTTTGTGATTGGGTTAATTCACTCAGGATGATATTTTCCAGGTCTAACCATTTACCTACAAATTGCATGAATTCATTATTTTTAATTGCTGTGTAGTATTCCATTGTATAAATATACCACATTTTCTGTATCCATTCCTCCTTTGAGGGATATTTGGGCTGCTTCCAATTTCTGGCTATTATAAACAAGGCTGCTATAAACATAGTGGAGCATGTGTCCTTATTGCATGCAGGGGAATCCTCTGGGTATATGCCCAGGAGTGGTATGCCAGGGTCCTCTGGAAGTAACATGCCCAATTTTCTGAGGAACCGCCAAACTGATTTCCAGAGCGGTTTTACCATTTTGCAATCCCACCAACAGTGGAGGAGTGTTCCTCTTTCTCCACATCCTCGCCAGCACTTGTTGTCTCTTGAGTTTTTAATCTTAGCCATTCTGACTGGTGTGAGGTGGAATCTCAGGGTTGTTTTGATTTGCATTTCCCTGATGACTAATGATGTTGAACATCTTTTAAGGTGTTTCTCGGCCATCCGAATTTCTTCTGGTGAGAATTCTTTGTTTAGCTCTGTGCCCCATTTTTTGATAGGGTTATTTGGTTCTTTGCGGTCTAACTTCTTGAGTTCTTTGTATATATTGGATATTAGCCCTCTGTCGGATGTGGGGTTGGTGAAGATCTTTTCCCACTTTGTTGGTTGCCGTTTTGTCCTTCTGACAGTGTCCTTTGCTTTGCAGAAACTTTGTAATTTTATGAGGTCCCATTTGTCGATTCTTGATCTTAGAGCATAAGCTATTGGTGTTCTGTTCAGGAACTTTTCCCCTGTGCCCAAGTCCTCCAGGGTCTTCCCAAGTTTCTTTTCTAATAGTTTCAGTGTGTCTGGTTTTATGTGGAGGTCCTTGATCCACTTGGAGTTGATCTTAGTACAAGGAGATAAGAGTGGGTCAATTCGCATTCTTCTGCATGTTGACCTCCAGTTGAACCAGCACCATTTGTTGAAAAGGCTATCTTTTTTCCACCGGATGGTTGTGGCTCCTTTATCAAAGATCAAGTGACCATAAGTCTGTGGGTTAATTTCTGGGTCTTCAATCCTATTCCATTGATCTACCTGCCTGTTGCTGTACCAATACCATGCAGTTTTTAACACAATTGCTCTGTAGTACTGCTTGAGGTCAGGGATATTGATTCCCCCAGAAGTCCTTTTATTGTTGAGAATAGTTTTAGCTATCCTGGGTTTTTTGTTGCTCCAGATGAATTTGAGAATTGCTCTTTCTAGATCTATGAAGAATTGATTTGGGATTTTGATGGGGATTGCATTGAATCTGTAGATTGCTTTTGGCAAGATGGCCATTTTTACTATATTGATCCTGCCAATCCAGGAGCAAGAAATATTTTTCCATCTCCTGAGGTCTTCTTCGATTTCTTTCTTCAGGGACTTGAAGTTCCTGTCATACAGATCTTTCACTTGTTTGGTTAGAGTTACGCCAAGGTACTTTATGTTGTTTGTGGCTATTGTGAAGGGTGTTATTTCCCTAACTTCTTTCTCAGCCTGCTTGTCCTTTGAGTACAAGAAGGCTACTGATTTGCTTGAATTAATTTTATAACCAGCCACTTTGCTGAAGTTGTTTATCAGCTGTAGAAGTTCTCTGGTGGAGTTTTTTGGGTCACTTAAGTAAACTATCATATCATCTGCAAATAATGATAGTTTGACTTCTTCCTTTCCAATTTGTATCCCTTTGACTTCCTTATGTTGTCTAATTGCTCTCGCTAGAACTTCAAGTACTATATTGAAAAGATATGGAGAGAGAGGGCAGCCTTGTCTAGTCCCTGATTTTAGTGGGAATGCTTCAAGTTTCTCTCCATTTATTTTGATGTTGGCTACTGGTTTGCTGTAGATTGCTTTTACTATGTTTGGGTATGGGCCTTGAATTCCTGCTCTTTCCAAGACTTTTAGCATGAAAGGATGCTGAATTTTGTCAAATGCTTTTTCAGCATCTAATGAGATGACCATGTGGGTTTTTTCTTTTAGTTTGTTTATGTAGTGGATTACATTGATGGATTTCCATATATTGAACCATCCCTGCATCCCCGGAATGAAGCCTACTTGATCATGGTGAATGATCGTTTTGATATGCTCTTGTATTCGGTTTGCAAGAATTTTATTTAGTAGTTTTGCATCGATATTCATAAGAGAAATTAGCTTGTAGTTCTCTTTCTTTGTTGGATCTTTTTGTGGTTTAGGTATCAGCGTAATTGTGGTTTCAAAGAACGAGTTGGGCAGTGTCCCTTCTGTCGCTATTTTGTGGAATAGTTTGAAGAGTATTGGTGTTAAGTCTTCTTTGAAGGTCTGGTAGAATTCTGCACTAAAACCATCTGGTCCCGTACTTTTTTTGGTTGGGAGGCTTTCTATAACCCCTTCTGTTTCTTTAGGGGTTATGGGACTATTTAGCTGATCTACTTGATGCTGATTTAATTTTGGTATTTGGTATCTGTCTAGGAAATTGTCCATTTCCTCCAGATTCTCCAGTTGTTTTGAGTATAGGCCTTTGTAGTAGGATCTGATGATCTTTTGAATTTCCTCAGTTTCTGTTGTTATATCCCCCTTTTCACTTCTAATTTTGTTAATTTGGATACTGTCTCTGTGCCCTTTGGTTAGTCTAGCTAAGGGTTTTTCTATCTTGTTGATTTTCTCGAAGAACCAGCTCTTGGTTTTGTTGATTCTTTGTATGGTTCCCTTTGTTTCTACTTGATTGATTTCAGCCCTTAGTTTGATGATTTCCTCTCTTCTACTCCTCCTGGGTGAATTAGCTTCTTTTTCTTCCAGGGCCTTCATGTGTGCTGTTAAGTTGCTAGTGTGTGCTCTCTCCAGTTTCTTTTTGGAGGCACTCAGGGCTATGAGTTTTCCTCTTAGCACTGCTTTCATTGTGTCCCAAAGATTTGGGTAGGTCGTACCTTCATTTTCATTGAAGTCTAAAAAGTCTTTGATTTCTTTCTTTATTTCTTCCTTGACCAAGGTGTCATTGAGTATAGTATTGTTCAGTTTCCATGTGTATGTGGGCTTTCTGTTGTTCCTCTTGCTATTGAAGACCGCTTTTACTCCATAATGATCTGATAGGAGGCATGGGATTAGTTCGGTCTTCTTGTATTTGTTGAGGTGTGTCTTGTGACCAATTATATGATCAATTTTTGAGAAGGTACCGTGTGGTGCTGAGAAAAAGGTATACTCTTTTGTTTTAGGATGGAATGTTCTTTATATATCTGTTAAATCCAATTGGTCCAAAGCTTCAATTAGTTTCACTGTGTCCCTGTTTAGTTTCTGCTTTCCTGATCAGTCCATTGAGGAGAGTGGAGTGTTGAAGTCACCTACAATCATTGTGTTAGGTGCGATGTGTGCTTTAAGCTTTAGTAAAGTTTCTTTTACGAATGAGGGTGCCCTTACATTTGGCGCATAGATGTTCAGTATTGAGAATTCTTCTTGGTGGATCTTCCCTTTGACAAGCAAGAAGTGACCTTCTGAGTCTCTTTTGATGACTTTAGGTTGAAAGTCAATTTTATCTGATATTGGAATGGCTACTCCGGTTTGTTTCCTGAGACCATTTGCTTGTAAAACTGTCTTCCAGCCTTTTACTCTAAGGTGGTGTTTGTCTTTGACACTGAGATGTGTTTCCTGTATGCAGCAAAATGTAGGGTCCTGTTTCCTTATCCAGTCTGTTAGTCTGTGTCTTTTTATTGGAGAATTGAGTCCATTGATATTAAGAGATATTAAGGAATAGTAATTACTTCCTGACATTTTGGGCATTTTTATTTTTTAATTTTGTATTTGAGTGGTTCTCTTCCTTTGGGTTGGATGAGATGGGGTTTCTATCTTGTTTCTTCTGGGGTGTAGTTTCCCCCCTTGTGTTGGTATTTTCCCCTATTATCCTTTGTAGGGTTGGGTTTGTAGATAAGTATTGTGCAAATTTGGTTTTGTCGTGGAATACCTTGGTTTCCCCATCTATGGCAATTGAGAGTTTTGCTGGGTATAATAGTTTTGGCTGAAGTTTGTGTTCTCTTAGGGTCTGCATGAGGTCTGCCCAGGTTCTTCTAGCTTTCATGGTCTCAGGTGAGAAGTCTGGTGTAATTCTGATAGGTCTTCCTTTATATGTTACTTGTCCTTTTTCTCTTACTGCCTTTAATATTCTTTCTTTGTTTAGTATATTTGGGGTTTTGATTATTATGTGACAGGAAGTATTTCTGTTCTGGTCCAGTCTATTTGGGGTTCTATAGGCTTCTTGTATATTCATGGGCATCTCTCTCTTTAGGTTGGGGAAGTTTTCTTCCATAATTTTGTAGAAGATATTTGCTGGCCCTTTAAGTTGTAGATCTTCATTCTCATCTATCCCTATAATCCTTAGTTTTGGTCTTCTCATTGTGTCCTGGATTTCCTGAATGTTTTGGGTTGCCAGCTTTTTGCATTTTGCATTTTCTTTAATTGTTGAATCCATGGTTCCTATGGTATCTTCAGCATCTGAGATTCTGTCTTCTATCTCTTGTATTCTATTGTTGATATTTGCATCTATGACTCCTGATTTCTTCCCAAGGTTTTCTACCTCCAACGTTGTCTCCCTTTGCGATTTCTTAGTTGTTTCTACTTCTGTTTTTAGATTCTGTATGGTTTTGTTCAGATCTTTCAATTGCTTGTTTGTGTTTTCCTGTAATTCTTTAAGGGATTTTTGTGTTTCCTCTTTTATGACTTCTACTTTTTGACCCATGTTCTCTTCTATTTCTTTAAGTGATTTTTGTTTGTCCCCCTTCTTGGGATTCATTTTTTGCTCTATATTCTCCTGGATTTCTTTAAGTGATTTTTGTGTTTGCCTTGTATGGGCTTCTAGCTTTTGATCTATTTTCTCCTCTATTACTTTAAGAAATTTATCTAAGTGATCCTCTATCAGCATCTTTACCAGTGATTTTAGATCTGAGTCTTGTTTTTCTTGTGTGTTGAGATATCCAAGATTTAATTGTGTTTGCCTTGTAAGGTTTTCTAGCTTTTGATCAATTTTCTCATGTATTACTTTAAGAGATTTATCTAAGTGTTCCTCTATCAGCATCCTGACCAGTGATTTTAGATCTGAGTCTCGTTTTTCTGGTGTTTCAAGGTATCCAAGATTTATTGCTGTCAGGGAACTGGGTTCGGATGCTGCCATACTGCCTTGATTTCTGTTAGTAACAATCTTATGTTTGCCTTTTGCCATCTGTATAACTCTGGTGTTAGTTGGTCCTGTAGTTACTAGCTGGTGCTTGACCCTCCTGTGGGCTCGTAAGGCTATTTCCCCGCGACTGGGACACGTGAACCACTGCCCTGCAGGGCTCCTGCTCACAGATTGCTGACAGGTAGCCTGAGTCCCCCGAGGTCTTAAACTCAGGATATTCCAGGTACTTGGTTCCGCCTGTTGGGCAGCTGCTCTGCACTGCTCCTGCTCAGGGTTTGCTGTCTGGTGTCCTGATTCCCCAGAGGTCTTAAAGTTGGGATATCTCAGTTATCTGGTTCTGCCTGCTGGTCCAAAGCTGCTGGGAAGCTGGCTGAGGCTGGCTCCCCCACCGCTGGATGGATGGGAAGCAGCTGGCAAGATGGCGCTGACTGCAGGGAGTTTGGGGTCCGCCCTGAGAGCGCAGAGCACAGGCTAGGCCAGTGTCCCCCAAACCGCTACTCTGTGCACAGCTCCAGCTCCAGGCCTGAGTCCCCGAAGGTCTTAAACTCGGGATATCCTACCATACAGTTTTTAACACTATTGCTCTGTAGTACTGCTTGAGGTCTGGGATATTGATTCCCTGGTAAGTTCTTTTACTGTTGAGAATAATTTTAGCTATCCTGGGATTTTTGTTATTCCAGATGAATTTGATAATTGCTCTTTCCAACCCTGAAGAACTCAGTTGGGATATTGATGGGCAATCCATTGAATCTGTAGATTGCTATTGGTAAGATCGCCATTTTTACTATATTAATCCTGCCAATTCACGAGCATGGAAAATTTCCCGATTTTCTGAGGTCTTCTTCCATTTCCTTCTTTGTAGACCTGAAGTTCTTCTCATACAGATCTTTCACTTGTTGGTTAGAGTCACACCATGATACTTTATATTGTTTGTGTTTATAGTGAAGGGTGTCATTTCCCTAATTTCTTTCTCAGTCTGCTTATCCTTTGAGTATAGGAAGGCTACTGATTTGCTTGAGTTGATTTTATAACCAGCCAGTTTGCTGAAGTTGTGTATCAGCTGTAGGAGTTCTCTGGTGGAGTTTTTGGGTCACTTAAGTATACTATCATATCATCTGCAAATAGTGATAATTTGACTTCTTCCTTTCCAATTCGTATCCCTTTGACCTCCTTATGTTGCCTAATTGCTCTAGCTAGAACTTCAAGCACTATATTGAAAAGATATGGAGAGAGGGGGGCAGCCTTGCCTAGTTCCTGATATTAGTGGGATTGCTTCAAGTTTCTCTCCATTTAATTTGATGTTGGTTACTGGTTTGCTATATATTGCTTTTACTATGTTTAGGTATGGGCCTTAAATTCCTATTCTTTCCAAGATTTTTAGCATGAAAGGATGCTGAATTTTGACAAATGCTTTTTCAGCATCTAATGAGATAACCATGTGTTTTTTTCATTAAGTTTGTTTATATAGTGGATCACATTAATGGATTTCTGTATATTGAACCATCCCTGCATCCCTGGGATGAAGCCTACTTGATCATGGTGAATAATCTTTTTGATGTGTTCTTGTATTCGGTTGGCAAAGATTTTATTGAGTATTTTTGCATCGATGTTCATTAGGAAAATTGGTCTGAAGTTCTATTTCTTTGTTGGATCATTGAGTGGTTTTGATAGCAGCATAATTGTGGCTTTGTGGAATGAGTTGGATAGTGTTCCTTCTGTTTCTATTTTGTGGAATAATTTGAAGAGTATTGGTGTTAGGTCTTCTTTGAAGGTCTGATAGAATTCTGCACTAAAACAATATGGTCCTGTGCTTTTTTGGTTGGAAGACTTTTTATGACCCCTTGTATTTCTTTAGGGGTTATGGGACTGTTTACATGATCTATTTGATCCTGATTTAATTTTAGTATTTGGTATCTGTCTAGGAAATTGTTCATTTCCTCCAGATTCTCCAGTTGTTTTGAGTATAGGCTTTTGTAGTAGGTTCTAATTTTTTGAATTTCCTCAGTTTCTGTTATTATATCTCCCTTTTCATTTCTAATTTTTTAATTTTAATTCTGTCTCTGTGCCCTTTGGTTAGTCTGGCTAAGGGTTTATCTATCTTGTTGATTTTCTCAAAGAACCAGCTCCTGGTTTGGTTGAATCTTTGTATGGTTCTCTTTGTTTCCACTTGATAGATTTCTGCCCTGAGTGATGATTTCCTGTTTTCTACTCCTCCTGGGTGTATTAGCTTCTTTTTGTTCCAGAGCTTTCAGGTGTGCTGTTACAGTGTTAGTGTATGCTTTCTCCACTTTCTTTTTGGAGGCACTCAGGGCTATGAGTTTTCCTCTTAGCACTGATTTTATTGTGTCCCATAGATTTGGGTATGTTGTGCCTTCATTTTCATTAAATTCTATAAAGTCTTTGATTTCTTTCTTTATTTCTTCTTTGGCCAAGTTATCATTGAGTAGAATAATATTCAGCCTCAATGTGTATGTGGGATTTCTGTTGTTTTTGTTGGTATTGAAGATCACTTTTACTCCATAGTGATCTGATAGGACACATGGGATTAATTTGATCTTATATTTGTTGAGGTCTGTCCTGCTACCAACTACATTATCGATTTTGAAGAAGGTACCATGAGGTGCTGAGAAAAAGGTATATTGCTTTGCTTTAGGATGAAATATTTTATACACACACACACACACACACACACACACACACATATATATATATGGAATAATTTAGGTTAGGAAAGTTTTCTTCCCTAATTTGTTGAAGATATTTGCTGGCCCTTTATGTTGTAAATCTTCATTTTCGTGTACAACTATAATCCTTAGGTTTGGTTTTCTCATTGTGTCCTGGATTTTTTGGATGTTTTGGGTTACCAGATTTTTGCATTTTGCATTTTCTTTTACTGTTGAGTCAATGCTTTCTATGGTATCTTCAGCATCCAAGATTCTTTCTTCTATGTATTTTATTCTATTGTTGATATTTGCATCTATTTTCCCTGATTTCTTCCCATTGTTTTCTATCTCCAAAGTTGTCTCCTTTTGAAATGTCTTAGTTGTTTCTACTTCTGTTTTTAGATCCTGGATGGTTTTGCTCAGTTCTTTCACTTGTTTGTGTTTTCCTGTAATTCTTTAAGAGATTTTTGTGTTTCCTCTTTCATGACTTCTGCCTGTTGACTCAATTTCTCTTGCATTTCTTTAAGTGTTTTTTTTTTTCATTTCCTCCTTATTGCCTTCTATCTGTTGACCCATATTCTCCTGAATTTCTTTAAGTGACTTTTGTGTTTCCATTTTAAGGGCTTCTAACTTAGTCATGTTTCCCTGTATTTCTTTAAAAGATTTATTTATGTTCTTTTTGTGTTCCTCTAGCAGCATCATGACCAGTGCTTTTAAATCCAAATCTTGTTTTTCTGGTGTGTTGGGGGTATCCAGAACTTCCTGTTGTTGGAGAATTGGGTTCAGATGCTGCCATATTGCCTTGATTTCTGTTAGTAATGTTCCTACATTTGCCTTTTGCCATCTGGTTATCTCTGGCATTAGTTGGTCTTGTCACTGGCTGGTGTTTGAACCTTCTGTGAGTCTGTAAGGCTATTTCTGCACCACTGGATGACTGGGTTTCCCCTGGCACAGATTGCTGAAGTGCGTCTTGCCCCAAGTAATGCTATACTCCTGTTGTATCTGTGAACCTGGTGCTGTCTTCTGCTCCATCAGCGAGTTAACATGTGGATGCTGCAGGGACTGCAGTGCTGATCACTCTGCAGGGCAAATGACCCCTAATGGGGTTGGCACACAGATGATCAGCAGAGCTTCCCAGGCCCTGGGTGCAGGCAAAGCTTGACAGACTGAGACCCAAGCAATATTAGCCTTGGGCTATGTCAGCATACCTGGTGCTGTCAGATATCTCTGGTGTCCGGGAGCCAAGATGGCAGTACCCCGTATTTTAATAGGGTTATTTGGCTCTATGGAGTCTGCCTTCTTTAGTTCTTTGTATATTTTGCATATTGGCTCCTTTGTCAAAGATCAAGTGACCATAATTGTGTGGGTTCATTTCTGGGTCTTCAATTCTATTCCATTGATCTACCTGCCTGTCACTGTACCAATACCATGCAGTTTTTAACACTAAAACAAATTTTTCCCATCACATAATAATTAAAACACCAAATCTACTAAACAAAGAAAGAATATTAAAAGCAGTAAGGTAAAAAGGTCAAGTAACATATAAAGGTAGACCTATCAGAATTACACCGGACTTCTCATCAGAGTCTAAGAAAGCCAGAAGAGCCTGTGCAGATGTCATACAGACCTGAATGGAACTCAAATGTGAACCCAGATTGCTATAACCATTAAATCTCTCAATTACCATAGATGGAGAAACCAAGGTATTTCATGAAAAAAAAAACAAATTTATACAGTATCTTTCCACAAATCCAGTCCTTCAAAGGATAATGAATGGAAAACACCAAAAAAAAAAAAAAAAAAAGGGAACCCACACACTATAAAAAGCAAGAAATTAATCTTCTTTCAAGAAAAACAAAAGAATATAACCACACAAACATAAAACATCAAAAATAGCAGGAAACAACAATCACTATTTCTTAAATCTCAACATCAATGGACTCAATTCCCCAATAAAAAGACATATAGACTAACAAACTGGATACGTAAACAAGACCCAACATTTTGCTGCATACAGGAAATTCCTCTCAGTGTCAGAGACAAACACTACCTCAGAGTAAAAGGCTGGAAAACAGTTTTCCAAGCAAATAGTCACAGGAAACAAGTTGGAGTAGTCATTGTAATATCCAATAAAATAGACTTCCAACCAAAAGTCATCAGAAAAGACACAAAAGGACACTTTATTCTCATCAAAGGAAAAATCTACCAGGAAGAACACCCGGCATTTACAGATTGCATTTATAACTAAAATACAACAAAACTTTGGAAAGACGTGGCAAAAGTAAGAACAGCTGTGTGAAAAGATAAATTCTGTCAATTGAACTCAGGGCTGAAATCAACCAACAAAAAGGACTATACAAAGAATCAACAAAACTAGGAGCTGGTTATTTGAGAAAAACAACAAGATAGATAAATCTTTAGCCAGACTAACAAGAGGGCACAGAGACAGTATCTAAATTAACAAAATCAGAAATGAAAAGAGAGACATAACAACAGAAACTGAGGAAATTCAAAAATTTATCAGATCCTACTACAAAAGCAGGAAAAAATTACTAAGCTCAAATGAAGGCTAGAAGGAGCTTCCATGGAGACATGTTAGCTCTGAAAGCCAGACTCATGAATTTGACACTTTGACACTTGAGAAAGGGAGGTTTTTGTTTACAAGGCACATAGGTGAACTGGCTGCTTGGGGTGCCCTCTGCAGGTCTGCAAGGAAGAGCCAAAAATGTGTCAATAGTCTCAAATAATAATCAGCTTCCTGTTTCCTAACAGCAGGCACCACTAGTCACAATGACATTTACAGAAAAGAGAAAGGCCATAGCCTGTATTTGATGCAATGAAATAACACACGAGTCTTGCATGCCAGCCAGTCACAGCTTCTTCTTTTGTTGTGGTTGTCCTGTATAGTTAATCTGCAAGCATTGTTTCAAGAAACCAATGTTGTCCTAACCAAATAGGCAGTATCAACTCATTATTTCAAACTTCTATAAGGTGAAAGGAGTATATTGTAATGATTATACATTCTTAGGGCCAGTTGATAATTACTCCATTTCAAAATAACTTTAAGAAATTTTTAAAGATTTATTTATCTTATTTTATGTGCATGAGTATTTTGCCTGTATTTGTATTCATGTACTGTGTGTGCCTGGTGGCTAAGGAGGTCAGAAGAGGGAGTCAGTTCACCTGGAACTGGAGTTACAGATGGTTTTGAACCAGTATATGTGGGTTCTGAGACTCAAACTTGGGTCCTCTGAAAGAGCAGCTAGTGCTTGCACATGCTGAACCATCATTCCAGACCCATATTGTGTCTTACTATGAACTTAGATAAGTGAAAATAACTGGTAAAACATACTTCTTGTCATTTGTTTATTAAGTGATGAATGACAACACAGAAAAGCCATCAGTTACTATACTATAAAACACTTTCCTCACATAGAATCCTAAGAATGATAACCTTGAATATGTTAATGGCCATTGTTTATATTCTTTACATTGATAAGGGACACTTCCGGTCTGATGTGTGCCTTGCAAATGATTTTGAGGACAAAAACGCATTTCTGATTCTGGGAGGTAATGCAAGAGACCGTAGTTCAATCTCTGTCCACCAGGGGGTGAAGTTTCCTAACACAAGATCACTGTCAGTGTGAACTATAAGCTTTATAAGTTCATCATTTCTGTTATTCCATCATTTCTTCATGTGAAGAGTTGAGAGCATCACTCTGGTGACACTGAACATGAACATTTTTCCAGTTGTAGTGACTGTGATTCTGCTGTTGATGCTTGGTAAGTAAAGTGACTTACAATTTTCACTCTTTTTTCTAGACGTTAGAATATATTTAATCATCTATGAAATTTGTCCTTACTGTAACACAGCTATCCTATCCTTCCTCCAGGGATGAGGAAGACCCATGGAGATTCAGTGACCCAGAAAGAAGGTCAAGTAACCCTCTCAGAAGATGAATTTCTATTTATAAATTGCACTTATTCATCCACAACATACCCGACTCTTTTCTGGTATGTCCAATATCCTGGACAAGGTCTACAGCTCCTTCTTCAAGTCACAACAGCCAACAACAAGGGAAGCAGCAGAGGTTTTGAAGCTACATATGATAAAGGGACCACCTCCTTCCATTTGCAGAAAGCCTCAGTGCAAGAGTCAGACTCGGCTGTGTACTACTGTGGTCTGAGAGACACAGTGGCAGAAACTGTAGGGGGAGCTGAGCACAAACTCTGAGAAGCAAAAGGAAGCCTGGCTTCTGATCATTTACCTTTTGACCATTCTAGTTTCCACAAAGTCTGTGTTGCCTGCCCCAGCATTTCTCTGGTTGATGAAAATCATATAAATGGTTTGAGCAGAACTAGAAAGCGATGTTACCACATCTAGAATTTCATATGGGAAACTGAAACCCTAGAACACCAGTGGTTCCTCATGGAGGGTAACAGTGATTTCACAGGAAAGCCATGGAAGCAATAACATGGTCAGTTGCCTTTATCTCTATATACAAGTCATTATCTTCATATTGTTGCATGTCATCTCCAGAACGACACAGAAGGCCAAATATGCCAGAAAAGGTGGCATTTAGATAATTCTAGCTGATACTATGGGAGGACAGGTTATCAGATGGCTATAGCCTTTCATTTCTCAAGATTTCTAACAAATAAATATGGGTAGACAAGGAAGGAGAAAGGAAGGCAAAGGTAGCTGGGTAATCTTAAGATTTTCATTGTCCCTACTCTTCTCTAAGTCCAACTCCCTAGTATTATCCCAAAACTTCTAGCGGACTACTCTCTTGGCCTCTCCTCCGTCATTGTGCCCATTCCCAGAGGACTAAGAAGATCCTGATGTCATATTCTGATGTTTTACCTAGCGTGGATCCCCTAACCTCACTGTTCACCTAGTCTATCTTCATGCCTAAGTGTCTGCACCCAATTCTAAGAAACATGTTATTTCTGGAACTCTAGTATTCATACCTGGCAGGATGTCCAAAGCATTACTTACCAGGCAAACAAAAGCAACTGAACTCTCTTAAAAACCAGAGGGTTAAACAGAAACCAAGAAATCAAATAAGAACACACATCCAATAGAGACAAGACCAGATATCAACAGTACAAATTACTATGATCCCAAACACAGATGCCCAGATTCTAGCATAAAACAATTAATATCAGCCAGGATAATATGTCTCCACTGAAGCCTTGAAAAGTTTCTATTGTTGTCTGTGAGAAATGCAGTATAGTTGAAGCACAAGGCAAGGACATCAGAAGAGCCTTTATGAATATGTTAGAAGTCTTGAAGGAGAAAATGAATAAACCCCTTAAAGAAATCTTTCAAAACACAAACAATGGGATAAAATGAGGAAAACTGTCCAGGATATGTAAGTGGAAGCAGAATTGATAAAGAAAGTAAAGAATGAAGGAAAAGTGGAGAGTTTAGAAACAAATTTAAACAAAGAATTTAGAAACTTAAATAGGAAACTCAGAGGCAAACCTCACCAAAAAAGCATACAAGATTGAAGAAAGAATCACGTCCATTGAAGACATGATAGAAGGTATGGATAACTTGGTCCAAGAAAATGTTAAATCTGAAAATATACAGGCATAAAACATGAAAGAAATCTCAAATACTTTGGAAAAACAAAATATATGAATAATAAGAATGAAGGAAGGAGAAGAAAGGGCAAAGGCACAGAAAATATTTTCAACAAAATCATGTAACTTAAATGCCCAACCCTAAAAAAAGAGGTATTTATCAAGGCATAAGGAATCAGGTAGGCTGGACTGGAAAAGAAAGTCTCATGTTACATGATAATAAGAATGCTTATTTACAGAACAAGGAATGGATATTAAAAGCTACAAGAAAAAGAAGCCACATATAAGGAAATAACATATAAAGGCAGACTTCTTAGAATAACACCTGACTTCTCAGTGGAGACTGTAAATGCCAGAAGGCTTTGGACTGTTATACAAAGTCTAAGAGAGCACATATGCCACCCAGACTACTACACCTAGAATACTTTCAGTCATCATAGATGGAGAAGAGAGTAAAAAAAATAAGCCAAGTTAAACAGAATTTATGTACAATTTCAGCTTTACATAAGGCACTAGAAGGAAAATTTCAACCTGAAAAGGATAACTTCACCCAGTAAAAGAAGGAATAAATAATGTCAGGCCAGAAAATCAAACAAAACAAAACCAACCAACCAACCAACCAAACAACCAACCAAACAAACAAACAAACAAAAACACAGTGAAATATACCTACCACCATAACAAACACCTCAGTATTTGCTCACTGATATCCAACATATACTGCTTACTGTTAACTCTTAATATCAAATGGTCTCAATTCCACAATAAAAAATAAGACTAATAGAATTGGTTAAAAAATGACTCATCTTCCTGCTGTATTCAACTAACACACCTCAACATCAAAGATAGATATTACCTCAGGGTAAAAGGATTGAAAAAGTTATTCTAAGAAATGGACATAAGAAGCAAGCTGGTGTAGTCATTTTGATATCTGACTAAATAGACCTCAAACCAAAACTATTCAGAAGAGATATGGACAGATCCTATATACTCATCAAAGGAAAATTCCACCAAGAGGATATTGAAATTCTTTACACATGCACTAAAACAATTCTTTACACATATGCACTGAAATCAAGGGCACCCAAAGTTCATAAAAGAAACACTACTACAGCTTAAATCACATATGGACCATCACACCTGATAGTGGGTGGCTTCGTACTTTCATCAACAGACAAGTCATAGGGACAAAAACTATAGAGAGAAATGTTGGAGTTAACATGTCATAAACCAAATGTAGCTATAATAGATAACTAAGAGAACATGTCACTCAAACACAAAATATATCTTCTTGTCAGAACGTCAAAGTACTTTCTCCAAAGCTGACCGTATACTCAGACACAAAACAAATCTCAACATACATAAGAAACTTGAAACAACATCCACCATAGTTTTTAACCACCATGAATACCACCAACAGAAACAACAGAAAGCTTGCAAACTCGTGAGAACTGAGGAACTCATTACTACATGAAAAATTGGTCAATTTAGTGATTAGAAAAGAAATAAAAAACTTTCTGCAATTTTGCAGTTGAAGGAAATGAAAACATACACATGCTGATTGGACACAGTGAAGGTGATTTTAAGATTATGTTCATAGTTGTAAGTGCATACATAAGAAAAAATGGAGAGATCTTATACTAGCAACTAAACAACACACATAAAAGTTCTAGAACAAAATGAGCATCCAAGGCAGTAGGGGGCAATCTATAACTCAACTTGTGTTTTTGTTAGATAGATAGTTTATGGAGACCCTCTTACTTGGTCTCTTTTTACTCTGCTGGTGTGTGTAGTTACTTCAGTTTATAGCTCACATCTGAAGATTTTGAGCTTGGAACAACATATCAGAGACAACATGAGACATTTGTCTTTCTGGGTCTGGGTTGTTATTGAACAGTGTATATTGAGTTCAGTCATTTTGTTGTATTTTTACTGTCTGCCTTCTTAGTCATTCTTTGTGCTTCAGTAATTATCACCCCATTTGTTTTTTGTCTAGTTTCTCGACCACATTTATACATCTCTTCAGCCTTTAGCATTGCTTCTAGTATTCTCTGTATGGGTGGTCTCATGGATGTGAGCTCTTTTAGGATGTTTGTATCATTGACAGTTTTTCTTTTTCCTTCAACTATGGCAGATAGTTTTTCTGGGTACTGCTGTCTAGGTTGGTATGTATAGTCTTTTAGAACTTGACATTCATTGTTCCAGTTTCTGATTACTATTAAAGTTTCCACTGAGAAATCATGCATTATTATGATGCATTTTCCTTTATATATAAATTGGGTCTTTCTTTTGCAGCTTTCAGTACTCAGCTCTGTATGCCTATCATTTTAGCTGTGATATCCTTACAGGATTTTTTATTGTCTTCTTTATATGGTACTTAATGTATCTATATGAGTGTGTCTTTTGTTAGGGGGAGTTTTCTTCTATGATCTTTTTGAAGAACCATTCTATGCCATTAACCTGGAATTCTTCTTCATTTATGCCTATAATTTGTAGGTATGGCTTTTCAAATTTTGTCATCATTGTCATCATCATTGTCATTGTTGTTACTGTTGTTATTAGTTTTTGTGTATATGTGTGTTTTACATACATGTATGTCTGTGAATCACATATGCCTGGTACCTTAAGAGGATGGAAGAGGATGTCAGATCTCCTACAAATGAGTTACAGCTAGCTGTGAGCCATCATATCGATGCTAGGAATTGAACTCAGGTGTTCTGGAAGAGCACTTGACACTTTTAACTGTCAAGCCTTTTCTCAAGCTTTATCAGCATTCAGTCTTTTTATGGCACTCCACAGTTCCTGTATGTTCCTTTTGTTTGAAAAATGTATTTGCTTTATCTTTGAGCCCTGATATTATATCTTTTGTTGTGCCATTCTATTTGTAAGGTTTCTGCCTGAGTTTTCTCGATGTTTTTTTTTAAAAAAAGATTTTTAGTCCATTTTCATTTCAGCTTGAATTCTCTTCAATATTTCTATTTCTCTATTGAATTTAGTTTTCAAATCCTGGATTGTTTTCATCATTTCATTTTGCCTTCTATTTTGTTTTCATGAGCATCACTCAAACACTTATTTTATTTAAGATAATTTTCCTTTTCTTTTTTTTTTGGTCTTTTTTTAATTTTTTTTATTTTCTATATTCTATGTTTACATTCCAAAGGCTTTCCCCTTTCCCAGTTCCCACCCACCATAGTTCCCATAGTTCCTCTCCCCCCCCAACTGTTCCCCAATCATTCCCCCTCCCCCCTCGGTTTCTTTACTAAACTGGATGCAATCTTTACAGGCCCAGGGTCCTCTCCTTTCTTCTTCTTGGGAATCATTTGACTTGCTATTTGTGTCTTGAGTATTTAGGGCTTCTGGGCTCATTAATATCCACTTATCAGTGATTGCATTTCATGTGCATTCTTTTGTGATTGGGTTAATTCACTCAGGATGATATTTTCCAGGTCTAACCATTTACCTACAAATTGCATGAATTCATTATTTTTAATTGCTGAGTAGTATTCCATTGTATAAATATACCACATTTTCTGTATCCATTCCTCCTTTGAGGGATATTTGGGCTCCTTCCAATTTCTGGCTATTATAAACAAGGCTGCTATAAACATAGTGGAGCATGTGTCCTTATTGCATGCAGGGGAATCCTCTGGGTATATGCCCAGGAGTGGTATGCCAGGGTCCTCTGGAAGTGACATGCCCAATTTTCTGAGGAACCGCCAAACTGATTTCCAGAGCGGTTTTACCATTTTGCAATCCCACCAACAGTGGAGGAGTGTTCCTCTTTCTCCACATCCTCGCCAGCACTTGTTGTCTCTTGAGTTTTTAATCTTAGCCATTCTGACTGGTGTGAGGTGGAATCTCAGGGTTGTTTTGATTTGCATTTCCCTGATGACTAATGATGTTGAACATCTTTTAAGGTGTTTCTTGGCCATCCGAATTTCTTCTGGTGAAAATTCTTTGTTTAGCTCTGTGCCCCATTTTTTGATAGTGTTATTTGTTTCTTTGCAGTCTAACTTCTTGAGTTCTTTGTATATATTGGATATTAGCCCTCTGTCGGATGTGGAGTTGGTGAAGATCTTTTCCCACTTTGTTGGTTGCCATTTTGTCCTTCTGACAGTGTCCTTTGCTTTGCAGAAACTTTGTAATTTTATGAGGTCCCATTTGTCGATTCTTGATCTTAGAGCATATGCTATTGGTGTTCTGTTCAGGAACTTTTCCCCTGTGCCCAAGTCCTCCAGGGTCTTCCCAAGTTTCTTTTCTAATAGTTTCAGTGTGTCTGGTTTTATGTGGAGGTCCTTGATCCACTTGAAGTTGATCTTAGTGCAAAGAGATAAGAGTGGGTCAATTCGCATTCTTCTGCATGTTGACTTCCAGTTGAACCAGCACCATTTGTTGAAAAGGCTATCTTTATTCCACTGGATGGTTGTGGCTCCTTTATCAAAGATCAAGTGACCATAAGTCTGTGGGTTAATTTCTGGGTCTTCAATCCTGTTAGTTTTCAAATCCTGGATTGTTTTCATCATTTCATTTTGCCTTCTATTTTGTTTTCATGAGCATCACTCAAACACTTATTTTATTTAAGATAATTTTCCTTTTCTTTCTTTTTTTATTACTTTAATGTTTTTCTATGTCTCCCCCCACAGTTCCTCATCCCATTCCTTTTCCTCCCTGTCTTCAAGAGGATGCTCCTCCCCCATGATCTAGCTTCCCCAACTCTCTGGGGCCTCAACTCTCCACTGTTAGGCACCACATCTCCCTCTGAGGCCATATCAGGCAGTTCTTTGCTGTATGTGTGTATGAGGGTGGGGTGGGTCTGGGGTGCTTGGACCAGCTTGTGTATGTTGTCTGGTTTGTGGCTCAGTGTCTGAAAGATCTTAGGGGTCTGGTTAGTTGAGACTTCAGGTCTTCCTATGGGGTCATTCTCCTCCTCAGCTTCTTCTAGCTTTTCCCTAATTCAGATCACAGAGTTCTCTGGCTTCAGTCCACTGGTTGGGTGTAAGTATCTGTATCTGTCTCAGTCAGCTGCTTGTTTCACCTCTCAGAAGACAGCCATGCTAGGCTCTGGTAAGCACACCATAGCATCAGTAACAGTGTCAGGCCTCTGAGCCTTGCCTTGAGATGGATCCCAAGTTGGCGGGTTACTAGACCACCTTTCCCTCAGTCTGTTCTCCTTTTTTGTACTTGCAGTACAAAAAGAGGGTTCCTCTTTCTCCACATCTTCACCAACATGTGCTTCCACCTGAGTATTTTTTTAACTTAGTCATTCTGACTGGTATGACATTCTGACTGCACGGACAATTCTGGGTCAAATTTTTGACTGTGGGATGGCAATCCCATTCCTCCACTTGGTGCCCTGTCTTTCTACTGGAGATGAATTCTACAACCTTCCTCTTCCCACTGTCAGTCACTTCATCTAAAGTCCTTCTCTTTCACTCCTGAGAGTCTTTCACCTCCCATGTTTCTGGTACTTTCTAGAGGGTCCCAAAACTTTCCCCACCCTCCCACAGTTGCATATTTCCATTCATTCTGCTGGCCTTCAGGGCTTCTCTCTTGTCTCTCCCCACCATATCTGATCATGTTCCTTTATCCTCTCCCCCCTCCTCTCTTCCACTCAGGTCTCTCTCTCCCTCTGCTTCCCATAATTATTTTCTTCTCCTTCCCAAGTGGGATTGAAGCATCCTTCTGCTTGTAAACCTTCTTGAGTTCTGTGGAGTGTATGCTTGGTATTCTGTGCTTTTTGGCTAACATATACTTATTAGTGAGTACATACCATGCAAGTACTTTTAGGTGTGAGTTATTCACTCAGGATGATATTTTCTACTTCCATCAATTTGCCTGCCAAACTCATGATGTCTTCATTCTTAATAGCTGAATAGTATTCTATTGTATAAATGAGCCACATTTTATGTATCTATTCTTCTGTTGTGGGACATCTGGGTTGTTTCCAGCCTCCCAAACTAGAATCCCTTCTGGGATTTTAAACATATGCCATTATGATTATCTCCTTCTTTAGGTTTCATATGTACTGAGAAGTGAATATTGTTATTATTGTCATGGATAATGTGCTGTTGCAGAAAACAGTTTGAGTATGAGCATCTTTCCCTTGTACTGTTCTCTTTGTTCATGTTGATGTTAAAGGAAGGGTCTGATCAAACCATACTTTGTGGATGCTTAGCTCTTCAGTCACCAGCTTCTGCAAGATCTCAAAGCCCAACATAAGACAGTTTAGGAAGCATAGAAGTACTTGTGCCTACATATATCACCAGGGGTACCTGGAATGTAAAATACACAGGATCGTTCCTTCAAAGGAAGAAATGTAAAATCTGTTATTTATCTGGAAGTCTGGAAGCAGAAGTAATTATTAGCCTAGTGACCTTTGCACTACCTGTGTATCCAGAGACCACACCAATCCCTTTCCCAAGCCCACACATTTATTATAAGCTTGTTCTCAATCATTCTACTGAATGCATGATTATAGAAGGTGTACCAGGTACTTTCCCAAGAGTTTCAGTATTGTCATATTCAATATTTATTTAGCTTACTTTGTGCCTCAGCAAGAGTTATGTATGTTTTATTTTATATGCAGGATTGAATTTATTACCACCAGTAAATCTTTCATCAAATTGTCCTGCAGTTAAATATGCCTAAAACTTTTAATCAACTCAATGTCAGCTTACCAAAGTGATGAGCCAACACCTGCTACTAGTTGTTCTACCTCCCTCCACAATGTTTACTCTTCTGGATGTGGAGGTCTTTCAGAGTCTTGCATGTCAGTTGATTTCTGGCTTGTTTCTATGTTATTCCCCTGGTACATACGGTTTGATGACTATGTTGTAAATGGAGAGTGAGATAAATGAAAGGGTTAGGGAAGAGGAGAGAGTAGGAAGAAAGGAGAGAAAGGCAGGGGGAGGGGTGGGAGTCAGAAAGAGGGAGAGTGAGAGAAACCAGATCTAGAACTTTCAAAGATTAATCTTTACTCAACAATTCTTTACTCAAGAAAAGAGAATAAAAAATTAGACAAATGAACAAGTTCCCTAGGTTTTATTTAGAGTTTAGGTGCTCAACATCTATCTTGCTCCAACCCAAGCAAAATTGTTTAAACACAAGTGTGCTCTTGCCTCCAAATGGAATGAAGAATTCCAGGTCTTTCTAGATCCAGGTTCTGGTTCATATAAACAGTCTGTCCAGCCATCTGTAAGTCTTAAATATGGATTTGAATGGGAGTGACAAGGGTTAGAATTGTGCTGCAGATCAGACCCTCACTTAGATTTCCACGGTTGATGCTTTATAGAGATTTTTTCAGAGCAGGTGACTAACTGCCTGTGTGCAATACTTATTATTACTGAGAACAGAGACAACATCTACTGAGCTCACCTCACTCCCAGCTCTGACTTGCGGCAAATGTCTCTTCAATAATGAAGGATTTTTACTTGCATTAGTAGTTACATTAGAAGAACATACAGTTTGACTTTTTCTTTGATCACTATCATTAGCCCACAAGGTGGCAGTGTTTTATAGGGATCCTGAGTGAACTTCTCAAGTAGGAGAGATGGGTGAAAGAGGGTTGGGCATGAAGAGGAGGGAGGGCTAGAGAGAGGGTTTGGTGCTGCTCAGATGGTGAAGAAGAGTCACTTTTCTGATTGCTAGCAAAGCTGCCTTTCATGTTTCCTATAGGAGACGTGGAAACTTTTGTATGTGACTATATGAGCTTAGGGCTGAGAATCTGAATTCTCAGTGAAGAGGGAGGAGGACAGAATGAAATCCTTGTGTGTTTCACTATTGGTTCTGTGGCTCCAGTTAAACTGTAAGTTTGGGAATTTCTTCTGGATCCAGGTATGATATGTAAAGTTGCTGTCTGCACCAGGCTAATGGTAGAAACACTAATGTTCTTAATCTCTAGTTAGGGGTGGAAGACCCAAGGAAATGTCATTCCAGAATGTCAGTATCCATATGCATCCAGTCTTGATTGTCTGACCTTTGTCTTTCTGCACAGGGGTGAGCAGTCAGCAGAAGGCACAGCAAAGTCCAGAATCCCTCATTGTCCCAGTGGGAGCCACAGCCTCTCTCAACTGCACTTCCAGTGATCGTAATTTTCAGTACTTCTGGTGGTACAGACAGCATTCTGGGGAAGGCCCCAAGGCACTAATGTCCATCTTCTCTGATGGTGAAAAGAAAGAAGGCAGATTCACAGCTCGCCTCAAAAAGGCCAGCCTGCATGCTTCCCTGCACATCAGAGACACCCAACCCAGGGATTCTGCTCTCTACCTCTGTGCAGTGAGTGAGCACACAGTGCTCCCCAGGCACCTGCAGCCTGCACCCAAACCTACTGCGCCCCATTAAGGCAGACAGAGAGCACAGTCTATACAGTGAAGACATTCCCTTTCTATTCTGCATGCAATGTGGTTTATGTGCAAGAGTGTCAAAGAAGACTCGATTAGTAAAGTACTTTAACATCTTAAAAGTAAGTCATCCTCAGGGGAAAGGCAAACTACTGGTTTGGTTGAATATTTTCCACTTTTCTCACATACTGATGGTTATAGAACAATTATACTCTCAATATGAATATCTTGTTGAGGTGAAAGACAAGCACATGGCCACAAGACTCACCACCTGTCATACCATAAAGACAATCGTCAACTCTACAGCACTCAGCTTTCATGGATTTTAAAAAATATTTTAATAAAAAATTGTTTACTAATTTTAAAAGGTATCTTATAATGTAACAGGCTTCTCTATGGCAGTTCCAGGCATATTTGCTTTTGGTTGACCTGTCCTGAAGCTTCCCTCATCCATTACCTCCCTATTTCTCATGTCCACCTAAACCTTCTTGTGCCTGGTATCTCTTCCTCCACTTCTGTATCAAGTGTTCTATTCTCTTCTCATTCATATTCCATGTTGTTTCCCTTTCTCTCTCATTGGGAGTTTTCTAATATCCTGGTATCTACACACACACATTCATAAGCATATGAGTACATGAAAAACTTAGAAGCTAAAGTTTGCAAGTGTTATTCTCTCTGAGTCCAGATAACTCACTTATTATAGTATTTTTCAATTGTTTCCATTTCAGGCAATTTCTATAATTTTATTTTCTTTACTGTTGAATAATATTTATCCATCTGTCTGTCTGTTGAGAGACATCTCTACTAAACTCTTCTTACCTATTCTTTTGTTGATGAACATATAGGCTATGTTTACTCCCTAGCAGTTTTGAATAGAGCAGCAATAACCAAGGCTGAGCAAAAAATATCTCTGTAGTAGGATACCAATAAATACCTAAGAATTACATATCTGAACCACATGACACTTCATCTTTTAGGCCTAGGATACCCTTTCCCACTGATTGCCATAGCTGTTACATCAGTTATGCTTCCAGCAATGGTGAATGAAGACTTCCTATTTCCCAACATCCTCACCAGCATTTGTCATCATTTGATTTCTTGGTAATAGCTATTCTGAATGGAATGTGACAAAAATCTCATATTAGTTTAATTTCCATTTCCATGAAGCCTAAGGATGCTCGTTGCTATTATATTCTATTCCAAAGCCCATTTTTAAATTAATTGTTTGTATTGTTTAAAAACAATAAACAGTGTGTGTATGTATGTGTGTATATGTGTTGTTGTTTCATCCTCTGTTGTTTCATCCTCTTTCTTTTTTTAAATTATTTTTTCTACATTCTTTGTTTACATTCCAAAGGCTTTCCCCTTTCCCAGTTCCCCCCTCACCATATGTCCCATAAGTCCTCTTCCCTCCACCCATTCCCCAATCACTCCCCCCCATTTCTCTGTTCTGATACTCTACTATAAAACTGGATCCAGTCTTTTCAGGACCAGGGTCCTCTCCTTCCTTCTTCTTGGGAATCTTTTGATTTGCTAATTGTGCCTTGAGTATTCAGAGCTTTTGGGCTCATTAATATCCACTTATCAGTGATTGCATTTCATGTATATTCTTTTGTGATTGGGTTACCTCACTTAGGATGATATTTTCCAGATCCAACCATTTGCCTACAAATTGCATGAATTCATTATTTTTAATTGTTGAGTAGTGTTCCACTGTATAAATATTCCACATTTTCTGTATCCATTCCTCCTTTGAGGGACATCTGGGCTCCTTCCAGCTTCTGGCTATTGTAAATAAGGTTGCTATGAACACAGTGGAGCATGTGTCTTTATTGTATGCAGGGGAATCCTCTGGGTATATGCCCAGGAGTGGTATGACAGGGTCCTCTGGAAGTGTCATGCCCAATTTTCTGAGGAACTGCCAGACTGATTTCCAGAGTGGTCATCATCATCTTTCATACTCATCCAGATAAGTAGCTGGAAAATTTTTCTCTCATTTGTAGTTTGTCCCTTTGTTCAGTTAACTGTCTCTTGTTCTCTGCCTTTCTGTATCTATTTTCCTTCATTAATTTATTTTTGAAACAGGATTTTGTTGTGGAGCCTATGCTGGCTTAAAACTCTTGATCCCCCCGTGTTATCATCCTGTTTTCTGGGATTCCACAGGCTTCTGTCACCATAAGTATCTCTCCATGTATTGCTTTTTTAATTGAAGTGCTGAAAGGTCCCCTCACTTAACATATTCATCCTAGTGCTTGCTGAAGCTTTACCACAAATCAATTCAATAGTTCTGGTTCTGATCATGCATCAATACATGGAGATGTTATCATATGGTAACAGATCTCCTTTAGAGTTAGTAAAGTAGTAATTTTTCTTTACGCATTCAAGACAATGTTTATGTAGTATATTGGTTCCAAAAACCTGTATAGGAATGACTGGATATTTTGTTTAGGTTTGTTCACAGACACACTTACTAAATGGATAATAATTATTAAATGGATAACATAATCAAGATTTTCTATTAATGTACAATGTTTAGAAGTGGAGACTCTCAATCAATATTTCCAATCCACAGAAGAACAAATTGAATCACTCCAAAGCATTTAGCTACAAAACATCATATTTTACTATGGGAGAGATTAATCATTCTTTTTTCTAAATTTTATGTACATTGGTGCTTTTCCTGCATGTATTTATATCTCTGTGTGGGTATCAGGTCACCTGGAACCCAGGTTACAGATAGCTGTTAGCTGCCATGTGGGTGCTGGGAATCTAACCCAGGTCCTCTGGAAGAGCTGCTAGTGCTCTTAACCACTGAGCCATTTATCCCTCCAACATCATGGGATAATCATTTCTAATTTATAATATGGTCACTGTTAAGTTTCCCATGCTTCAGTGTATGTCCCCATAATGGAGATATGGGTAACACACTACGGACATAGTGGATTATAGAAAAGGTATGAAATCTGGAGAGAAGGTTAGGGAGGATATACACATGTATGAAATGGCATTGAGGAAGAGTAAAAAGTTGTTGTAGAATAGAAATACTTAAAAATTTGTTCACCTTTTCAGCTGACCCATGTTGTTGAACTAGGGAAGGCTGAAAGAAGCTGAAAAGAATGGCGATCCTGTAGGAGGACCAGCAGTCCTATTTAGTTGGGTGCCCTGAGATCTCTCAAACACTGGACCACCAAACAGGTAACATACACCAGCTGATATGAGACCCCCAACACACATACAGTAGAGGACTGCTGGGTCTATGTTCATTCAGAGATGATGCACCTAACCTTCAAGAGACTGGAGGCCCTAGGGATTTTAGAGGTTAGGCTGTGGTGGGGGGTGGGGACATCCATGTGGAGACAGGTGGGTGGGGAGAAGGTACACGATGTGAAACAGTCAGAGGGTGGACAGTGGGTGGGGGCACAAAATATGGAGTTTAAAAAGTAAATAAATAAGTTTATTAAAAATTTGTTCAGTTTCTTATTTTATATTTTTTGGCTTTATGCCATTTTGGCAAGAATCCAGGATAACGTTCCAATTTGAATATTGATTATGGTATTAAGAGGTCTGTGGTGGTTAGAATGAGAATGTTTCTCATACTCTTACATATTGACCACTTGGTTCCCAGGTGGTAGTGCAATTTTCAGGGACATGCAAGAGAGAAGGCCTTGCTGGAAGAAGTTAATGATTGGGGCTGGGCTTTGAGAGTTATAGCATCACCTTACTTCAAGTTCACTCTCTATGCTTTATGCTTGTAGTTAAAGAATTGATTGCTGAACTTTCTGCTCTAGATACCATGACTACTGCTTGCTGTCGTGTGTTTCTCCTACTAAGATGGACTGTTATCCTTCTGGAACCTAAACCAAAATACAGTCTTTCATATGTTTCTTTTTGGACTCATTATTTTATCACGGTAACAGAAAAGAAACTAATTTAGGACCATTTGGTATGTGATTTAGTATGTTAAATATTTCAATATTTGTTTCAGTATTAAAAGAAATAACACATTGTCTTAGATTGAGTTTCTGAGAGGCAAAATTTGAACTTGGCATTCCTTTGCCTATGAATAATTGAGGCAAACAGGCTGAGACAAAAGAGGCTGGGCTGGAAGTGGTGCAACTGTTGACTTGATTCAGGTCAGTCTTTCAGGGAATTCTGGAGCATGGACTCCATCACAAAGACTCTAAAGGAACAGTGTTAGAAAGTTTAGAAAGTTCAGCAATCAAGTCTTCAAGAAAGAATAGATAAATTCGTGAACAATCAAATATTATCTCAGTAAACCAATAAGCTTTTAAGATGAGCAAAGGATGAAGAACTAAATTAATAGAACTAATAAAAAAGACATAACTTTATATAACCCCAACTGTAAATGGTCTTACTTATCAATTAAAAGACTGTTGCTCATACTAAAAATAAATACTTGGCAGGATGCGACCTGCAAGATACTCACCTCACTAGCAAAGGTCCACACACACTGAAAGTAAAAGGATGAAAAACATTATTCTAAGAAGGTGGAGCACAAAAGCAAGCAGAATCAACTCCATTTATATCTGACAAAGCAGATTTTACGTCCCAAACAGTGAGAAAACACAAGACACATGTACAAAGGGAACAGTCCAGCAAGAATGTAGAGCAATTGTAAAAATATATGTGCCAATTGTCAGTGCATTCAATTCTGTAAAGCCAAGTGAATTTAGACATAAAAAAACAGACTGGCCCAGATGTAATAATGTCTATAGTAGTGGGTGACTTCAATCTTATTATGATCAATGGGTAAATCATCCACACAAAAAGTCAGGCATGGAATCTTTCTTCTTTTTTTTTTTCTATATTCTTTGTTTACATTCCAAAGGCTTTCCCCTTTCCCAGTTCCCCCCTCACCATATGTCCCATAAGTCCTCTCCCCCCCATTCCTCAATCACCCCTTCCATATCTCTGTTCTGGTACTCTCCTACAAAACTGGATCTAGCCTTTTCAGGATCAGGGTCCTCTCCTTTCTTTTTCTTGGGAATCTGTTGATTTGCTAATTGTGCCTTGAGTATTCAGAGCTTCTGGGCTCATTAATATCCACTTATCAGTGATTTCAATTTCAGTGCATTCTTTTGTGATTGGGTTAATTCACTCAGGATGATATTTTCCAGATCCAACCATTCAGGCATGGAATCTTAAAGATAAACTTTACATAGAATAAATAGCTTAAGGGTATCTGTAGAATATTTTATTGGATGGCCACACAGTATATAATATTCTTGGCATTCCATGTAACTTTCTCCAAATTTGACTATATTTAGTTCAAAAGAAATTTTTAAGAAAAAAATAATTTCTTATGTATTACTACACATGAACTATTTAGAGCACATTACACAAGTTAGTAGCAAAATATACCTCCAACACCACCATTCTAGTGTCAAATATTACACTCAATTTCATAGGGATTTCCAAATTTGAGTATTTCTATTTACTCTGAGACAATTAACACTCAAAAATATTTCATAAATTTTACACATATATGTAACCTAAATATATACTAAACACCAATATAAATTAATGAAAACATAAACAATTATGAAGTTATGACTCAAAATTGTTATTTGTGATTATATTATCTGATTTGATCCTGTTTTTAAAAATATTACAGTTTCACATGCAAAATTCAAGCATTTACACATAAGATATTTTATAATTCAGGGTGGGAAAAATTAAGAAATAATTTCATTCTAAAATATATCTATTATCCCTAAATGCCTCATTTATATGCAATCCTTCCATTCTTGTCATAGTGTCTAGAGCTATAAAATATACCTTAAACAGTATTGACATGTCTCAGTTACTTCTGGAGTAGAAAAGGAGGCTAGTTCCAGCCCAGAAGTATGAGACCAGTCTGGGAAAAACTTTAGTGGTTACTCAATAAACAAGTATTCCATGAATTGAATAAAAAGTGTCCAGTGCATCTGTGTTATGTGTAATATTCATTCTGGTCATTCCTCTCTGTTGCATCGAAGACTCCTGCTCTCTAGTTTCCTGGCTACTGGCATGCTCTACTTTCTTCATGATATATTGACTTTCCTTTCACTCTGGTGCCTTTTTGAGAATTCTATTCCTTCTTTATACTACTTTTATCCTTTAAGTTAGTTAGGTTTGCGTTTTTTCAGAGATAAGATTTTCCTAACTGCAGTAATGACATTTAGCATTACATGTATATTTTTCAAACAAATTCTGTAATTAAAGTATTGTTAATTATAGGGCAACACTAGCAAGATCTATCTAGACTTAAGTCATCTCATGTAACTGAAACGTCATCCGACTTGACCAGATTTCTCCATTTGCCCCTCCCCTCCCCTCCTGCCATAGAAACGTATCACTGATACAGAATGGAGTATACAAGAAATACTTATTTCCCCCAGTCATGGGAGCTGGAAACAGAAGGTCAAGCTGTTAGCAGCTTTCCTTTCTTCCGAGACCCTTCTCTAGCCCCAAAGGGCAGCAGTAGCAATTGATGCTAATAACACTGGCGCATGGCTTGGCTGAGTATTCAGATTTCTTCCAGATTTTCAGTGAGAAGGAAGAAAAAGAGGAGGAGGAGGAGGAGGAGGAGGAGGAGGAGAAGGAGAAGGAAGAAGAAGAAGGAGGAGGAGGAAGAGGAGGAGAAGGAGGAGGAGGAGGAGGAGGAGAAGAAGGAGAAGAAGAAGAAGAAGAAGAAGAAGAAGAAGAAGAAGAAGAAGAAGAAGAAGAAGAAGAAGAAGAAGAAGAAGAAAGAACTCATTTGTAGGATCTGTGAAAATTGCAGCAAGATGAAGCTGGTAGGGGAATGGACAGAGGAGCTGCACTGGTGTTTGTGTCTGTAAGACAAACTTTACAGGCACTGTCCACACAGTTTGGAGCTCAGAGGGACTGTGGACACTCAGAGCAGAGTCACATACTTCTGTCCTTATCCTGTAGGATTGATGCTAGTCTTCTGACTTCACGTGGGATTCTGAAGCAAAACTGGCCTTCACTTCTTTTCCTTTCTAGTCAACACGGCCACATCCCATTTCTTCTGCTCACGAACAACCCTGACTAAAGACTACCTCATTCCAGCCCTAGACACATTTACAGAAGAGCACATACACATTTGCAGAGACTGTGACAATTGCACGAACTTCAGCTACACATCTTAAAGGTGCTTTGCAAACACTTCTCTCAGGAACTCTTGTGAGTTCTGACCTGTGTCACATGTCTGTTTCACTCTAAGCTGGAACTAGAGTTGATAGAACTCCTTGGTCACAAGTCAAGAATTTTTAAAAGTGGCCTTGCTTGCCTATTGGTCATCACATAGAGGAAGAAATAATTTGGAATGGTGGCTGCCCTATCAACCTCCAGCTGCATAATAGCAGTTTCCCTAGGACTTGCAACTGACCCGGAACCCTTTGGCTGCATCCTGGGAAGCGCAGAGAAAGACTGCAGAACTCTCGTAGGCCCTTATGGATGCAAACATACACTCACCCCATCCTTATAAAGAGTCAATGCCAACCTTTCCCCACACAGACTATTTTCTATGGGAGAGCATCCTTTACTGTTTTGGAATAAACTGTCCTCTCTGTAGACATCAGCCTCTAGTGTCTTTTTATGCCTTCTGTCTCCCTCCACTGCTTCAGAAATATAACAGGAGTTCAGTAAGGGAAGAGACACAACAGCATTGCATTTCAGTGCTACTGCTCACCACTGCAGGCGTTTTCTTAGCAAGACAATGGGGCCACCAGCAGATGTCAGGGTTCCCCTTCCTCAGATCTTGACTCAGACTCAGAAGGTAATTACAAGCCTTCCTTGGTTTTAAATCAGAGAGATGAAGGAGAGGAAGGAGGAGGAGAAATGTTTGGGGAGAGAAGGGGGAGGGGAGGGGAGGGGAGGGTGGTGTCTGACCTTGCTTCTGAGATTCTTCAAGGCAGATGCTCAGAAACCAACCAAACTTGAGCAAACCTGAAGCTGCATCTCTTGTGATCTGATCTTCATAGAGAAGAATGCACAGACTCCTGGGGGTGTCGATGGTGACACTGTGGCTGCAACTGACAAGTGAGTTTGCATTTCCAGTGAGGGGGATGGGATAACATGCTTCATAGCCCATATACATGTGAGGTTATTTCTAATAACCTAGAAATACAGTTTGAAAATGTAACTACTCACTCTGTTCTCTGGCATGTGTTTCTATGCAGGGGTGAACAGTCAACTAGCAGAAGAGAATCCTTGGGCCCTGAGCACCCACGAGGGTGAAAATGTCATTGTAAATTGTAGTTACAAGACAGCTATAACTGTCCTACAGTGGTACAGACAGAAGTCAGGCAAAGGCCCTGCCCTGCTAATGTTAATACGTTCAAATGAGAGAGAGAAGCGCAGTGGAAGACTAAGAGCCACCCTGGACACCTCCAGCCAGAGCAGCTCCCTGTCCATCACTGCTGCTCAGTCTGCAGACACTGCTGTGTACTTCTGTGCTACAGATGCACAGTGTGCGGCAGGCACCTGCAGCCCCGACACAAACCCTCAGAGTTGTTTCCTAGACCTCAAGCGTAGGTCATGTGCTTCTGTGTCATCCGAATGTAATTCTGTTAAATTTGCAATTCTTTTTTAAACTTTATTTTCTTAACCTGCATTGCAAGGAAAAGACAAAGGAAATTGAGTCTTGATAACCTGAAATTCTAGGAAGGAAGTGGTACTGATCTCCACTGTAGTTACACAGAACTACACTGGTTTAGGCAAGATCTTAGGAAATTCTTCTTCAGCTTATATCCTACTATAGACAAACAAGCAAACAAAAAAAACCCACAAACACACACACACACACACACACACACACACACACACCACACCACACTAAAACACAAAACAGAAAGGCTTAAATCAACAGTGTCAAAAGAAGGAGGCTCTCTACACAGCACTCGATCTAAGCTTGAAGTCCACTGTGCCTTCTTAGACATCTGCATTTGAGCTGTGGTCTATAGAATAAGGACAGAAGCTTCCTTGTCATCTGTTCATTACCCTGTGTTCTGAGCCTCCTTGTAAGTGGTATCATGGACAATAACCTCATGATTTAGCCAGAAGACAGATTCTCTTCAGTTTTGTTCTCTGTTCATGTATGTAGATATACAGAACTTACCAGGTCTGAATCTCAAAGATATAGCCAGGATAAGGAGCAGTAGGATTCCAGTACTGGGGGTCATGCAAGGAAACTGTACTTACAAACTTACTTTTCTGAAACATTATTATTTATTATTCATGATAATCTAGTAACATGATTATAAGTGAAATTCTTCTATTTTTTTAACAGTGCTTTTTAGAGCAAGATGACTTTGAGTTTCAATTCTGTATTATTTTCAAATTATTGGAAAGAATTCTGCATTGTTAGTACCTTTACTTCCTCAATTCAATCCTGTCTTCATTACATCAATTAAAAATGGCCATGGTAAGACATGTACTTCAGTTTGATAATGCCAGAGGATGTGTTTCAGAGCACATCTTCATATTTCAAAACATGATGCACATTCTGCACATAAGACCAGTCTCTTCTGTTTATTTGACTTCATTGCACAGAAGATATTTTAAATCTTTAGGCTCAACTTGCTCATACAACCTCTCTTTTCTGTCACAACCTGCTCTGTCCATATTAGAGGCAAAAGGAACAAAAGACCACATGTCCCGTTATAATTGCAAAACTACAAACAATATAAAAGGTCAAGCCATCATCTCCATTTAAAAATCTACCAATCCTACAGAAATATTAGTCAATGAGAATTACTTTAATAAATCCAGAACAAATAATTTAATAGAACAATTATAAATTTCCAGGCACATGCACACACACACAAAAACCCCAGACCAATTAAATTCAGGAAAAATAACTTAAGAGAATAAATGCCCAAGAAAACATAAATACAAGGCTGATGGAAATGAGGAAGGCAATCCAGGAATTGAAAATGGAATTTAATGAAAAGATAGAAACATAGAGGGGGATCTAAGGCTGAAATGAATTTGGAGTTGAAAAATCCAATAACCCCACTAGAAAACAGAAAGGAAAGCCTTGCAAGTAGACTCAATCTAGCAGAAGACAAAATACTAGGGCTAAAAATTTTCTAGCATAAAATCCAGACCACACAAAGAAGGAATATTAAAGATTTAAAAACACACAGGAAAGGAACATGTTGGAATTGTGGGACACCATGAAAAGATCAAACCTCAGAATGATAGGCAAAAATGAGGGAGAAGAATCCCAAATCAGTGCCATAGACCAAGTCTTCAATAAGATCATAGAAAAAAACTTCCCCAGACTAAGAAAAGACATACTCATACACATTCAATAAGCACTCAGAACATCCAAACAAGACAAGACAAGAATATCCCCATGGAATATCAGAGTTAAAACATTAAATATATGGAGCAAAAAAAGTATATTGAAAGTTAAAATACAAACAAACAAACAAAAGCCACAAGTCACAAATGCAGGAAAACCCATCAAAATAGCAGCTAATTTTCCAATGGAAACTTCGAAGGCCAAGAGATAGCCTGGAACAATGCATCCTAAGTCCTAAATACAATGCATGACAGGCAAACTAGACTAATATAATCATTAAGATTATCCACCATAGCTAAGAAGAAAGTAAAGCTTTCCATGATAAAAAAAAAAGCCTTCTAGAATCTATATTCAACAAAGCAAATCTGAAGAAAACGTAGAAAGCAGTGTTCTGGGATAAAGCAAGAAATGAATATACCTATGAGATTGTGGAAAGAAATATGAAGCCATATTATGTGTGATTCTGTGTTTCCCGTTGCTGCTGGTAGATGCTGTTCAGGGAGATGAAACACAGAGGCACTTGGGTACCTTACTTTCTCCCTGTTTGGGGTGTCAAGTTCACGAATGACCAATACTCAATCGGGGAGGCAAAATGCAGCCTGATATAGGGGACCCAGGCTGGGTTTCTCTGGGTGAGAAATGGTGCAGACTAGGGTAGAGTTCTCAAGCTTCAGGGCCCCCAAACACCACCAGGAACCTTGAGGAGTTGAGAGTTTGGGGGAGGGCCTCGCAGGCTTGAGGTGAACCCTGGGAGGCAGAGGTGGCAGGTGTGTGTGTGTGTGTGTGTGTGTGTGTGTGTGCATGCACGCGCTCGAGTGTGTATCTGGCTTAGCTCAGGGTGAATGCCCACAGTGCCTTGAGGAAGGAGACAGTCCTTACTTGTCCAAACTGTTTATTCATGGTGGAAAAGGATGCATACAACTTACTCATGGTGAAGCAGAGATAAGATACTTTTTGCAGGAGGGGACACCTGGGAAGAGAAGCTCATTGGCTAGACATTAGGGGCCTATCTAGATACCTTATTAGTATGGGGAACTCTAGGCTTTAAGTTACATGTCAAGTTGTCATAGTCCCCTTAGTGAGGTGATGTGGTCATGTGCTCCAGGACTGGAACAGAGATGGAGGCAGATTCAAATGCCTACCATCCTCAATTATGAGAATTGCTGGGGTTCCTTAATCTGCTCTACCTTACCAGCTTTTCTGTCTGGCGACATAGTTCCACTTAAAACACAAAACATTATTTATAACACAAACACCACCAACAATTGTGCCAGGAAGCATTCATGAACCCCAAAAGACCACCAAGGAGCTGATTCCGATGCAATCGCACTAGGGTCTCCTTATCACAAGCTCAAGCCTGAGCTCTCCTCCAATCTTGACACAGCAAGACAGAAAGGTGGAGCCCTAATTTCAAGCAGGCAAGAGGCAAATATTTAGCCTGGCACACATCTGATTGGAGGACTAGTATGTTCTTTAACATAATTGGCTGTTGCTAGGAGCCTGATCACAAACTTAATTTCTGTTTTCCTCCTGATTGTTGTTTGTTAGGAAGTGAAGTGTTGGGGGCAGGCTTGTAACTTGGAGGAGCAGATTTGTTGGGAGTAACCTGGAAACTGGTTCTAGGTGCAAGTTTGTTAGTTAACTCGAGTTCAACCTTCAGTCAGGTTCTCTAAGATGGAGTCTGAACCCAATAGATCTGGTATTATCAAAATCAACTGCACAATGACTACAACTAAAACACATTTTTCAATAACATTATATGTTAGTGGTCTCAATTTTTCAATTAAAAAAAAGACTAACCAAATGAATCAAGAAACAACAATCATATGCTGCTTATAAGAAATACATCTCATCATCTTTAAGTGAAAGGTTAAGCAAAAGATCTACAATTGGTGGAACCAGGAAGAAAAGAGAAATTGCTATTCTAACATCTGATAAAATAGACTTCAAACTAAAACCAGTCAGAAAAGAGAGACATTTTGTTTCCATCAAAGGAATAAATAGTTAATCAATAAGATATTATTCTTCTAAACATAAATACAGCAAATTCAGGGATGCCAAATTTCATTAAAAATGTTCTTATGCATTTATTGACATAGTTTGACATCAATGCATTAATAGTAGGTAACTTGAGAACCTCACTTTCTCTAATAGGCAGGTCATTGAGACAGATGTAAACAGAGAAACACCAGAATTAAAGACATCATACTTTAAATGGATTTAACAGATCTCTATAGAATATTCCACTGCACCTCTAAAGAATGTGTATTAATACATATCAAACTCAGCAGCACGCAGGAGTCTATCCAAAATAGAGCATGTCCCAATGTCCTGTGCAACCAAACAAATCTTTTAAAAGAACTTTAAAATTTTTCTCCCATACAATACATCCCAACTGCAGTTTCTTCTCCTGTTGAATTTTGCTATCTATTGTAATGCTAAGTGCAGGCACTCAAGACCTGGTTGTTCCTGAGACAAGAGAGTCCACGCATATACCTTGGCACAAGTTATTTATGATTAGTAAATAAAGATGCGAACAGCCCAATAGTTGGACAGAAGGGACAGAGGTGGGGTTTAGGGAACCCCCAGGCTTGGGGGGTTCAGGGAGAAACCACAAGGAGAAGCAGGAGGTAAATGGAGGAGAGAGAAGCTGCCACTTGTTAGGAGGAGGAAGGAGAAGCCATCATGGGCTAGGTAAGCCATAGAAAACATGGTCCCCAGGGCTGGCCAATTGGAGTGAAGGGCAGCCCAGATGAAACATAGTAAGCAGTAAGTAATAACTTGGGGTTGCCGACAGGAAAGTAGATTCTAACAGCATGGAGTGTAGGCAGCTCCCCAGCTCATGTGCTGTTTAAGGCGTATCATAAATACAAAGGCTGCAATTTAAATAGCCAAGGCAGGGTAGAAACCCTGGGCCAGGTTTAATACATTTTACCACACTCTTTCTCCAGTTCCCCAGATCCACTTATCTGTTTCCCTGCAGTAAAAAGCAGGCCTCCCAGGGATATGAATCACACATGGCATAGAGAGAAAATAACTGTAGGCATAAATCCCTGTATCAGGTCTGGGGATGGCAAAAGGGTCCCAAGAGTCAGAGGCACTCCCATTGGTGTCCCACAAAACACCTTGTTATCCACCATAATAGACATGTAGAGTATGCAGGCTCCTTCATTGCCGCTTCAGTCTCTATGAGCCCCTATGAGCCTTGCTCAGTTGATTCTGTGGGCTGTGTTCTCCTGGTGTCCTCCACATCTCTGCCTCCTACAATTCTTCCTTCCCCTCTTTGGGGGAGGGGATTCCCTGAGCTCTGAGGGCTGGGATCTGAGAAAGATCTCCAATGTGGACTCTCTGTCTGCCTAATAATTGGCTGTGGGGAGCAGTAGTATTAAAAACTGCATGGTATTGGTTCAGTGACAGGGAGGCGGATCAATGGAATAGGATCGAAGACCCAGAATTGAACCCACACATCTATGGCCAATTGATCTTCGACAAAGGAGCTGAAAACATCCAGTGGAAAAAAGATAGCCTTTTCAACAAATGGTGCTGGCTCAACTGGAGGTCAACATGCAGAAGAATGAGAATTGATCCACTCTTATCTTCTTGCACTAAGCTCAACTCCAAGTGGATCAAGGACCTCCACATAAAACCAGACACACTAAAACTAATAGAAAAGAAACTGGGGAAGACCCTTGAGGACATTGGCTCAGGGAAAAAATTCCTGAGCAGAACACCAATTGCTTATGCTCTAAGAGCAAGAATAGACAAATGGGACCTAATAAAATTACAAAGTTTCTGTAAGGCAAAAGACACTGTCAAAAGGATAAATTGGCAACCAACAAATTGGGAAAAGATCTTCACCAACCCCACATCTGACAGAGGGCTAATATCCAATGTATACAAAGAACTCAAGAGGTTAGACCCCAGAAAACCAAATAACCCTATCCAAAAATGGGGTACAGAGCTAAACAAAGACTTTTCAGCCTAAGAAATTCAGATGGCTGAGAAACACCTTAAAAAATGTTCAACATCATTAGTCATTAGAGAAATGCAAATCAAAACAACCCTGAGATTTCACCTCCCACCAGTCAGAATGGCTAAGATTAAAAACTCAGAAGACATCAGGTGTTGGCAAGGATGTGGAGAAAGAGGAACACTCCTCCACTGCTGGTGGGAATGCAAGCTGGTACAACCACTCTGGAAATCAGTATGGCGGTTCCTCAGAAAACTGGACGTGATACTTCCGGAGGACCCAGCCATACCACTCCTGGGAATATACCCAGAAGATTCCCCAGCATGCAATAAGGATACATGCTCCACTATGTTCATAGCAGCCTTATATATAATAGCCAGAAGCTGGAAAGATCCCAGATGTCCCTCAACAGAGGAATGGATACAAAAAATGTGGTATATATACACAATGGAGTACTATTCAGCCATTAGAAACAATGAATTCATGAAATTCTTAGAGAAATGGATGGAGCTGGAGAACGTCATACTAAGTGAGGTGACCCAGTCTCAAAAGAATACCCATGGTATGCAGTCACTGATAAGTGGATATTAGCCTAGAATCTTGGAACACCAAAGACATAAATCACATACCAAGTGAGGTCTGACAAGAAGAAAGGAGTGGACACTGGAGCTAGAACGGACCAAAGCATCATTGTGGGGGAGTACAAGAACAGTGAGGTGGGAGGGGGTGGATGAGGGAGCAGGGAAAGGGAAAAGGGCATGTGGGACCCTTGGGGGGTGGGGAACCAGGAAAAGGGAAATGAATTGTAAATATAGAATATATCCAATAAAAAATAATTGGCTGTGGGTCTCTGCATCTGCTACCATCATCTACTGGAGGAAGCCTCTGTCATGATGATTGGGCTATGTACTGATCTATGAGTATAGCAGAATATCAGTAGAAATCTTGCCTTGATTTCTTTTTATCTTAGGTCTCTGGGCTATCGAGTCTTACTTTCCTGGTCATCGAGGCAGTGCCAAGCATAGGCTCCCTTTACATGGTGTGGACTTCAAATTAGATCATTGGTTAGCCACTCCCACAAGTTCTGAGCCTCCATTGTCCCAGCATAAATTATAGTAGGTAAAGATTATGTGATTGGGTTGGTGGCCCAATCTCACCTCAGAAAGTTGCCTGGTTACAAAAATTCAGGCTCTGTATCCTTCATTAATGGGAGTCTCGGCTAGGGTCACCCTTGTAAAGGAATCCTGGATGTTTTCACTGCACTAGGTTTTCACACAGCCTCCCAGATTCCCTCCAGTTCCAGTTGTTTCTCCCCATATTCTTTTACCATCCCCCACCACACCCAATCCCTCCTGTTCCCTTTCCCATGCTCCCTAAGTCGTAGTGCGATTACTCATAACAACCACAAACTAGAAACAACCTAGATGTTTCTCAAAGAATGGGTTTAAGAAAAAAGGCAATACATTTACATAATGGAATATTACTCAGATGTTAAAAACATAACATCATGAAATTTGCTAGCAAATGGATGGAACTAGAAAAAAATCATCCTCAGTACTGTAACACAGCCACAGAAAGACAAGCATGTTATGTGATTACTTATAAGTGAATATTATCTGTAAAGTAAAGGATAATCGTGCTATAATCCGTAGACTACGAGAGGCTAAATAGCAAGGAGGGCTCTACTTGGATGGATGCATGCATGGTTCTCCCTAAGAAGTGAAGTAGATCCCAATAAATCACTGATAAGTGGATATTAATGAGCACAGAAACCCTAAATACTCAAGGCACAATTAGCAAGTCAAATGATTCCCAAGAAGAAGAAAGGAGAGGACCCTGGGCCTGAAAAGATGGGATCCAGTTTTGTAGACCCAGAACAGAGAAATCGTGGAGGAGGGAATGATTGGGGAATAGTTGGGGGGGGGAAGGACTTATGGGATGTATGGTGGGGTGGAACTGGGAAAGGGGAAAGCCTTTGGAATGTAAACGAAGATTATAGAAAATAAAAATTAAAAAAAGTTATTGAACTTTATGTATTCTATTCAATAAAACATAAAATTAATAGCAAATAGATTTTTATAGATCTTAATTTTATAAAGATGCTGCATCATGCAATACATTTATTGTAAGAGGGTCCTCATACTATGCCAGTGAATACCACCAGTGTGTGCCACATGATTCAGACTGTGGCACCAGCCTCAGCACTAGCTGTTTTTCTTAAGCTGTGTTTAGGTGCTACCTAAGCCAAGGCAAGAGGAGCCGGTGGAACAGCAGTGTGTGGTTAGCCATACTTTTCTATCCTGCACAGACTGTGTGGTCTAGGAACTCAAGAAACTTTATTTTCTGATTGAGTGCTGGCAAAAGACAAGGACCCAAACCAGTCTTCCTCAGGGAAGAACACACCAGTTTGTTATCTAATACTGTTAGCAAGGGCAGAAAAGCCACCAAACTGACAGATCAGTGGAATTGGAGAAAGGGGTGTGTGTGTGCGCGCGTGTGCGCGCACGAACACGAGAGAGAGAGAGAGAGAGAGAGAGAGAGAGAGAGAGAGAGAGAGAGAGAGAGAGAGAGAGAGAGAGAGCACTCTGGGGAAGTCCAAGGCAGGCATGACTCTCTGGGGCAGAGAGGAGACCACTGGCAAGAGGCAGGGATAGCTCTCACAGGATCACAGAGAAGAGTGATAGTGAGAGATGAGGAAACATCCTGGGTTAGAAAGAGAAATTCTCAAATTCATCTGGAATAACAAAAATCCCAGGATAGTTAAAACTATCATCAACAGTAAAAGAACTTCTGGGGGAATCAGTATCGTGGACCTCAAGCAACACTACAGAGTAGTAGTGTTAAAAACTGCATGGTATTGGTACAGCAACAGGGAGGTGGATCAATGGAATAGGATTAAAGACCCAGAATTGAACCCACACATCTATGGCCAATTGATCTTCGACAAAGGAGCTGAAAACATCCAGTGGAAAAAAGATAGCCTTTTCAACAAATGGTGCTGGCTCAACTGGAGGTCAACATGCAGAAGAATGAGAATTGATCCACTCTTATCTCCTTGCACTAAGCTCAACTCCAAGTGGATCAAGGACTTCCACATAAAACCAGACACACTAAAACTAATAGAAAAGAAACTGGGGAAGACCTTTGAGGACATTGGCTCAGGGGGAAAATTCCTGAGCAGAACACCAATTGCTTATGCTCTAAGAGCAAGAATAGACAAATGGGACCTCATAAAACTACAAAGTTTCTGTAAGGCAAAAGACACTGTCAAAAGGATAAATTGGCAACCAACAAATTGGGAAAAGATCTTCACCAACCCCACATCTGACAGAGGGCTAATATCCAATGTATACAAAGAACTCAAGAG
Source organism: Apodemus agrarius (assembly GCA_964023405.1). Taxonomy (NCBI): domain Eukaryota; kingdom Metazoa; phylum Chordata; class Mammalia; order Rodentia; family Muridae; genus Apodemus; species Apodemus agrarius. The sequence goes on along the minus strand of OZ030013.1, from coordinate 74,267,097 downwards.
GTTAGTCCCCAGAAAACCAAATAACCCTATCCAAAAATGGGGTACAGAGCTAAACAAAGACTTTTCAGCTTAAGAAATTCAGATGGCTGAGAAACACCTTAAAAAATGTTCAACATCATTAGTCATTAGAGAAATGCAAATCAAAACAACCCTGAGATTTCACCTCCTACCAGTCAGAATGGCTAAGATTAAGAACTCAGAAGACATCAGGTGTTGGCAAGGATGTGGAGAAAGAGGAACACTCCTCCACTGCTGGCGGGATTGCAAGCTGGTACAACCACTCTGGAAATCAGTCTGGTGGTTCCTCAGAAAACTGGACATGATACTTCCGGAGGACCCAGCCATACCACTCCTGGGAATATACCCAGAAGATTCCCCAGCATGCAATAAGGATACATGCTCCACTATGTTCATAGCAGCCTTATATATAATAGCCAGAAGCTGGAAAGAACCCAAATGTCCCTCAACAGAGGAATGGATAAAAAATGTGGCATATATTCACAGTGGAATACTATTCAGCCATTAGAAACAATGAATTCATGAAATTCTTAGAGAAATGGATGGAGCTGGAGAACATCATACTAAGTGAGGTAACCCAGTCTCAAAAGAATACCCATGGTATGCAGTCAACTGATAAGTGGATATTAGCCTAGAATCTTGGAACACCAAAGACATAATTCACATACCAAATGATGTCTGACAAGAAGAAAGGAGTGGACACTAGTGCTGGAAATGATCAAAGCATCAGTGTAGGGGAATACAAGAACAGGGAAGTGGGAAGGGGTGGATGAGGGAACAGGGGGAGGGAAAAGGGCATGTGGGACCTTTGGGGGGTGGGGAACCAGAAAAAGGGAAATGAATTATAAATATAGAATATATCCAATAGTTAAAAAGAATATATCCAATAATAAATAAATAATAAAATAAAAAACTCCAAGACACAGCAAAAAAAAATTAAAAATTAAAAAAAAAAGGTCTCTGTGTCCTTTAGTTAGTTTGGCTAAGGGTTTATCTATCTAGTTGATTTTCTCAAAGAACCAGTGCTTCATTTTTTGATTCTTTGTCTGGTTCTCTTTGTTTCAAACTGTTCGATTTCAGCCTTGAGTTTGATTATTTCTTGCTGTCTACTCCTCTTGGGTGTATTTGATTCCTTTTGTTCTAGAGCTTTCAGGTGTGCTGTTAAGATGCTAGGATCTTTCCAGTTTCTTATGAAGGCATTTGGTGGTATGAATATTTCTCTTAGCATTGCTTTCATTGTGTCCCAGAGTTTGGGTACACTGTACTTTTATTTTCATTAAATACTAGAAAGTACTCAATTTCTTTATTTCTTCCCTGGCCAAGTTATCGAGTAGAGAGTCATTCAGTTTCCATGTGTATATGGGCTTTCTCCTGTTTGTTGATAGATTGAAGATAAGTCTTATTATAGAGTAGAATGCATGGGATTTCTGCAATCTTCTTGTATCTGCTGAGGCTTGTTTTGTGTCCTATTACATAGTCAGTTTTGGAGAGTTTCCATGACGTGCTGAGAAGAAGGCATATTCTGTTGTTTTAGGATGAAATGCTCTGTAGTTATCTGTTGAATTCATTTGGTTCATCACTTCTGTTACTTTCACTGTGTCTCCATTTAATTTCTGTTTCCATGACTTGGCTAGTGGGGAAAGTGGGGTGTTGAAATCTCCCAGCATTATTGTGTAATATTCAATGTGTGTTTTGAACTTTAGTAATGTTTATTTTATGAATGTGGGTGCTTAGCATTTGGGCATAGATTTTTAGAATTGACTTGGTGGGTTTTTCCTTTGATGAGTATGAAGTTTCCTTTTTTTTTTCTTTAAGGTGAAGGATCCTTACCTGCGGGACCATGAAAGGCAGTCTGTGTTCTGGATGAGCAAGGCTTAACTTCTGCAGACCCCATAGATATTCTACAAGGGATGGACCCGTTGGCCATGCTCCCAGACACCAGCTTCTGACACCAGCCCTCAGCTCTCCATAATTCTATGGCCATCAGTCACTTAGGGCAATACCCCAAGCCCCTGGTATTATGTCTGGACTCCACCCCCAGAGTCACCTGGTAACAGTCAGGTGTGCTCTTCCCCATAGTTACCTGGCAACAGCCAGGTAGGTCCAGTCCACTATAAAAGAGGATGTTTACCCCCTCTTCTTCTCTCTTCTCTTATTCTCTTGTTCTCTCTCTTGCCTTCTTTCTCTCACTCTCTCCCCATACCCTTCCCCCCTCTCTCCATTGGCCATGGCTGGTCTCTACCTCTCTACTTTTTCCTCTCTACTTCTCTACAATAAACTCTAAAACCATGGACTGTCTCTCCTCATCTGAAATCTGCCAAACTGGAACAAAGGAACAGGTCTTTCCCTAAAGAGCATGTCTCATCTCCCGCTGGAAGGTCTTTCAGCTTTCCCAGTCACAGCTGCCACCAACCCAAGCCATCCACCAACCAAGCCAGGACACCCCTGTGGGAACCAGCCAGCTCCCTCTTCCCTGCCCCTTTCCCTTAGGCCCGGGCCAGATCCCAGCCCCTGGGGCCCCAAGCCAGTTTTCAGTTCTTCCAAAATATCCAAGGACTTCTGGGATGTCCAATATTGAAAACTCCAAGACTGTGCCTTCCCCACCCCTGAGTGAGGTGGCAAGGCCCAGGATAGCCTGATGCTTGTCCTGTGGTTCCCTGGGGTTCCCTGGTTCCATGGGCTTCTGCAGCATTTGAACTCCCCGTGTCTGCCTGTCCAGTGACCCTAGCCCTGGCTGGATGTGGGTCTTCACCCCTTAAACCCACACTTACCCATCTCTTTTGATAACTTTTTGTTGGAAGTCTATTTTATTGGATATTAAAATGGCTACTACAGCTTGTTTCTTGGGAATATTTGCTTGTAAAACATTTTTTCCAGCCTTTTACTCTGAGGGAGTGTCTTTCCTGGTCACTAATATGTGTTTCTTGTATATAGCAAAATGCTTGATTCTGTTTATGTATTCAGTCTGTTAGCCTATGTCTTTTTATTGGGGAATTGAGTCCATTGATTTTGACAGATATTAACGACCAATGATTGTTAGTTCCTGTTATTTTAATTGTTGGAGGTGGTAGTATGTGTGTGTGTGTGTGTGTGTGTGTGTGTGTGTGTATGTGTGTAATTCTGTTCTTTTGGATTTGTTGTGAGATTATTAATTTTTGTGTATGTTTTCTTGAGTGTAGTCACACTCCTTGTGCTGGACTTTTCCTTCTACAATCCTCTGTAGGGAAGGATTAGTAGGAAGATATTATTTAAATTTAGTTTTGGCATGGAGTATCTTGATTTCTTCATCTATGGTGATTGAGAGTTTTGCTGGGTATAGTAGTCTGGGCTGGCATTTGTGTTTTCTTAAGGTCTGAATGACATCTGAGTGTGTGTAACATCTCTTAATATTATATGTTATGAGTCCATCCATTTTACTGCTTGTTTGTGAGATTCATGTTAAAGAGGCAAATTGTTGCTGTGTGTATTTAGCAAAATAGTGGGTTTATCTATAGGGTCTATCATCTCCTAGCCACAGAAGTTTGATAAAATTTATAATATGTATGTTGTATGTGTTCAGGCAAGGGTCACCACATTCTGAAAATGTTTAAATTTGTTTTTCTTAATTGAGAATCAGTCTTTGACAGGCTACCTGTGAAGAGAAGCAGTAGTGTTTTACTGAAGCACTGCCATCTGGTGTCTAGCTGAAATATCTGTGATGTTTTTACTGGGTCCATTGCTGTGTTCATGTGTTAAAGTATGATAAAGCCTCATGTAACAGGAATGTCCATTACTAAATTGAAATAGAATTCCTCTTGTAGCAATCATGCTAGATAGATTCAGGAGGACTGGCTCTTCTTTCATCCGTTGCTCTCCCAGGTCTGCTTGAACTTGAAATAAAATGTACAGAGCTAGAGAGTAAGGGCTATACTTAGGAAACAAAGCTTGGCATTGCTATGCAGGTAGGAAGGCATTTCTTCCTACTAAGTGAAATTGTGTGTCCTGCTGTGTCCTTCACTGCACTGTAGAAATATTATGAGGAGTGGGAATGAGTGCTGATGGAGAAAATCTGTTATGTAAGGATTATCATGCAGTAGTTTTCTCTGTTCTATTTACAATACCTACCAAAGTCATAACATTGCAACATAGTGATTTCCAAGTAAGAAATTTGTTAGGCCAAAATATCTATGGATCTCCATGAAATATGCTATGTAAATTGAAAACTACACCACAGAAGAATATTATGAACTTTGTTTTATGTGTTAACTTCACTTTGATTTCAAATGTGTTTCGCAAACCTTTGTTATATATATCAAGTGGATCTGATGGAGTGCCCAAGATGAGGAGTTGTTTTTCTAGACTTTTTGTATATTCATTCTCAGTGGAATTCTTCAAGGTTTTAGTGCCAGTGATTCAGTGTGATGTGGATATTGACACTATAGAACTGGGATGGATTTTAATTCTTAGGGGCCTCTGGAGCCATCTTGACAAGCAACTTACAGAGTGGTGTATCATATATGGCGTTGGGATTTTTATATGACAATGAAAAATGTTGATACTAAAATTGTCTGAATCACCTCACACAATTCCAAAAACTCAGAAATAAAGGGATATTGAGATAAAGAGCAAAAGCAGAGGCAGGCGGATTTCTGAGTTCGAGGCCAGCCTGTTATACAGAGTTAGTTCCAGGACAGCCAGAGCTACACAGAGAAACCCTGTCTCGAAAAACCAAAAAAAATGTCTCTCAAAGGTAAAGCAAGTATCAAAAGTGCTTTAGTTTCAAGTTAGAGTCTAAAATAATTACATTAAATATAAGCAGCAAAGCATTCAAATCAAAAGAACCATAAAGTGATTCTCACACTTCATCATGCAATACACATTATTCTTTTAAAAAATCATTTTTTAACTGATAAAAACAGACCATAAAAATGAAAATGAAAGTATGGAAAAAGTTATATACCATGCTAATCCCCAGCATAATAAAACAATAAACTTAAATTAATATCTGAGAGCTTTCTGTTTCATGTAACTTATTCCACATATTTAATACAATAATTGGAGAAAAGGGAGAATCCCGTTTCTTCATGGGTGTTAGTTCTAAGAAGTTATCCACTAGATGGTTCCACACCCTACATACAGACCACACTAGGTGGACTCACTGGGTATTGATTTAAAACAAACTAGCAAAACAAGCAAAACTCACTGGGTATTGATTTAAAACAAACTAGCAAAACAAAGCAAGCCAGCAAACACAGACACACACACACACACACACACACACACACACAAGTTGGAAGAGAGAAGTTGAGGTGTATGTGAGGCATTGGAGGACAGGGAATGGTAATGGGTGGGATCCAAACACAGGATATGAGTGAATGGGTATTAAATAAATGATTTAATTAAAAATGAGTAAAACTTGGAAAGTGGAGAAGATTGTTGCAGTGTGAGTCTCATGGTAGATGCTCATTCATGGCTTGAACCTTTCCTTCTTTAATGAAACTTTACACACCTCCCCCTGTATATGTGTGGGATACACCTAAAACATTTCCAGAGGCTGAGTTTTACTACTATTTAGTTCAAAATAGCTTCTAACTTCCCTTCTATTTTTATCCTAATCAGTGTATTACTTAAACATATGTTATTTAGTTTCTAAGTACTTGGTGGTATTTTGGCATTTGTCGAGTGAGTGAATTCTACATAATTTTGTGGTCACTAAACACATGTTATGTAACTTCAGTTCTTTAGGTTAACTGGTATATTTTGAACTGTATGAGTGTATGGTTTGTCTAACAGAACATTGTTTGGACACCAGTAATGCACCCTGCATTGACAAGTACAGGTCAGTACAGGTGTCAGTTTGGTCTAATTGATTGCTCTATCTAGTGCCAGTTCTTACTGTGTCTTATTAGGTACTTGGAAAGGGAGTGTTATAGCTTCACTACTCTAACTGTAGATTTATCTTATTCTAATTCTCTCAACTTTTGATTCATAAACTTTATGATTCTCTTATTAAGTGTATAGATGGAGAATATCACTTCTTGAGCAGGGACCCTTTTCTCAATGTAAAATGACTCCATTATCTCATAGAACTACTCTTTTTGCCTTCCTCCAGACATCTTAAAGCTGAAGTGGGAAGAAAAACCTTCTCTTTCAGAAGAATGGCATGGCTATTGGCCACAATCAACACCTCCTGCATTACACTGCCCAACGTCCACCCACTTAAAGCTGCTGAATCCTTGTGTGGCAATCCAGTTGCTCCCATGGCTTCTGTTTCTCTGGGCTGTGCTTCATTGGTGTTCCCCTAAGGAGTCCATGGTTCATGCAAATTTTATTTTATTCTTTTCTTCAGCCTCAAACTTTTCAGTATGTGTGTGTGTGTGTGTGTGTGTGTGTGCAGGTGTGTGTGTGTGTACAGGAGTGCAGGAGTATGTGTGTGTATGGGTGTGTGGATGTGTATGTGCGTGTGTGTGTGCGTGTGTGTGTGTGTGTGTGTGTGTGTGTGTGAATGGATGTAATTACCTTCATCAATCACCCGACTTTTAAAAGGATGAGAATTATGGCATAGGGATCCCCCATACCTAACTCTTAAATGACCCCCAAAAAGCCTGCTCTTTGTTAGAAACTAGGTGAACGGTCACATTCCTTGAGCCCACACAGGAGTGCACACATCACACCTGCCTGCAGTGTCCAGCTGTGAGCCACAGGCTTGGGAAGATCCCCAGCATCCTTTCCCTTCTTGCCTCTGCAGAGAAGCTGGGGCAAGGGTAAGAGCGAGGGCGAGGGCGAGTGCAGCTGGGCCAGCAGGGTCACTGCGCGGGCTGCCGGGCTCGCACCTGGTGGGTGCTCAGGTTCCCCAAGCACCTACTACATAATCCTGGCCCCATAACAGGAAATGTGTACGTGGCCCTGGCCCTATAAGAGGAAATGATCTAACTAGTTGCTACTTGGCTTCTATAAGAAACTGATTGGTTCTCAGAGCGGGGGCTTGGATAATTTAAACTAATTGGCTTAGAAACTATGGAGTGGTACAAATCAATTGGCTAGCACTGCGCGGGCTCTCGATGCTAAGGCAAGATTGGTTTGTGTTCAGTGGGTTTTGTTGTAAACCTATAACAGCTGTCCCGATTCTGCACTTGGTGCTCAGAGTCCTCTACCCATGCATGGTGTATGGCTGTGAACCCCCAGAGCCTCTGGAATAAAAATCCTCTTGCTGTTGCATCAAGACCGTTTCTCACGAGTAATCTGGGGTGTCACCTTCTGAGGTGTGGTGTGCTGGGGGCACTCTCATTTTTCTTTCGGGTCTTACACTTTCATCTGTAGATGCTCCAGTCTATTGTTTCTTTGATGGCTACTCATTCCAGACTATCCAGACCACATGATGATGACATTTTGCTGTCTCTTCTCAGTATTGTATTGCCATTATTGCTTGTCTAAAGTCACTGAATATTTATAATTCTAATTAAAATAGTTAAGTTTGCTTCATTTTTTAAAGGAAAGGATTCACATTTTAGACTATTATTTTATATTTGTATTTCTCTCTCCGGCCCCTCCATTTCACTGAAATAGCTTTCTTATATTCCACCAGAACTTTCCTTGATTGGATGCTCACTGCCAGCAAAGGCTTCGAAAGGCCATCTCAGGGAGAGTAACCTGAGTGTGTCTGCATAAGTAATGGCTATGATAAGGGCACACACAGCAAGAGGGAATTGCATCTGAATGGTAACAGCATATGTGGAGTTCATTCTGTAAGAAGGAATATCGGGCAAACACCATTAATGAGTTGTTTGTTCTGAATTAAATGAAGGGTGGGGTAGACAGTTAGAGATGTGGGGAAGAGAGTAGGAAAGTGAAGGAGAGAGAATTAGAGTTAAGAAGCTTGCAAGACTCTATTGGACCATTGGCCCTGGTATCTGCAAATCCTCCCTAATAAAGTGAGAATTGGAGATACACACACACACACACACACACAGAGGGGGAGAGAGAGAGAGAGAGAGAGAGAGAGAGAGAGAGAGAGAGAGAGATGGAAAGGAAATCTCAGAATCTCAGATCAAATAGCAATCTGGACAGAAGGATAAGACTGAACTTCTAGTTGGTTTCTTTTATTCTGGTTCTCTATAAAAATGTTGATGAGAAAATGATGGGGAAGGCAGATTATTTTCTGGCTTCCCAGATTGAACAGAACACATTTTTAAATTATTTTAATATGCCTTAAATAGCACAATTGCTGGACCACTTTTTTAATTGGATTTATTCTTTATTTACATTTCAGATGATTTCCCCTTTCCTGGATCCCCACCCCCCAAAAGTCCCATATGCCCTTTGCTTCCCCCTGTTCCCCTATCCACCCCTTCCCATTTCCCTGTTCTGGTATTCCCCTACACTGATGCATTGACCTTTGCAGAACCAGGGGCCACTCCTTCCTTCTTCTCGGGCATCATTTGGTATGTGGATTGTGTCTTCGGTATTCCAAGATTCTAGGCTAATAGTCACTTATCAGTGAGTGCATACCATGGGTATTCTTTTGAGACAGAGTTACCTCACTTAGTATAATGTTCTCCAGCTCCATTCATTTGTCTAAGAATTTCATGAATTCATTCTTTCTAATGGCCGAATAGTGCTCTATTGTGTATATATACCACACTTTTTGTATTCATTCCTCCATTGATGGACATTGGGATTCGTTCCAGCTTCTGGTTATTATAAATAGGGCTGCTATGAACATAGTGGAGAATTTATCCTTATTATATGCTGGGGAAACCTCTGGGTATATGCCCAGGAGTGGTATGGCAGTCTTTTTGTTGTTGTTGTTTGCTTTGTTTTTTTTACATTATTTTTAATTTTTTATCTTTTATTCAATATATTCTTTATATTTCAAATGATTTCCCCTTTCCTGGATTCCCCCACCCCAAAATTCCCATAAGCCTTCTTCCCTCCCTCTGTTCCCCCATCCACCCCTTCACACTTCTCTGTTCTGGTATTCTCCTATACTGTTACACTTCCAGAAACAGGCCACTCCTTCCTTCTTCTTGGACATCATTTGATATGTTGATTGTGTCTTGGGTATTCCAAGCTTCTAGGCTAATATCTGCTTATCAGTGAGTGCTTACCACGAGTGTTCTTTTGAGACTGGGTTACCTCACTTAGGATGATGTTCTCCAGCTCCATCCATTTGTCTAAAAATTTCATGAATTCATTGTTTCTAATGGCTGAATAGTACTCCATTGTGTAATATATACCACATTTTTTGTATCCATACATCTGTTGAGGGACATCTGGGTTCTTTCCAGCTCCTGGCTATTATAAATAGGGCTGCTATGAACATAGTGGAGCATGTATCCTTATTGCACGATGGAGAATCCTCTGGGTATATGTCCAGGAGTGGTATAACAGGGTCCTACAGAAGTGTCGTGCCCAGTTTTCTGAGCAACCGCCAGACTGATTTCCAGAGTGGTAATACCATCCTGCAATCCCACCAGCAGTGGATGAGTGTTCTTCTTTCTCCACATCCTCGCCAGCACCTGTTTTCTCCTGAGTTTTTGATCTTATACATTCTGACTGGTGTAAGGTGAAATCTCAGGGTTGTTTTGATTGCATTTCCCTAATGACTAATGATGTTGAACATTTCTTTTTTTTTCTTTTTTTTATTGTATATATTCTATATTTACAATTCATTTCCCTTTTCTGGTTCCCCACCCCCAAAGGTCCCACATGTCCTTTTCCCTCCCCCTGCTCCCGCATCCACCCCCTCCCACTTTACTGTTCTTGTACTCTCCCACAATGATGTTTTGGTCCATTCTAGCACCAGTGTCCACTCCTTTCTTCTTGTGAGACATCACTTGATATGTGATTTGTGTCTTTGGTGTTCCAAGATTCTAGGCTAATATCCACTTATCAGTGACTGTATACCATGGGTATTCTTTTGAGACTGGGTCACCTCACTTAGTATGACGTTCTCCAGCTCCATCCATTTCTCTAAGAATTTCATGAATTCATTGTTTTTAATGGCTGAATAGTACTCCATTGTGTATATATACCACATTTTTTGTATCCATTCCTCTGTTGAGGGACATCTGGGTTCTTTCCAGCTTCTGGCTATTATATATAAGGCTGCTATGAACATAGTGGAGCATGTATCCTTATTGCATGCTGGGGAATGTTCTGGGTATATTCCCAGGAGTGGTATGGCTGGGTCCTCCGGAAGTATCATGCCCAGTTTTCTGAGGAACCTCCACACTGATTTCCAGAGTGGTTGTACCAGCTTGCATTCCCACCAGCAGTGGAGGAGTGTTCCTCTTTCTCCACATCCTCGCCAACACCTGATGTCTTCTGAGTTTTTAATCTTAGCCATTCTGACTGGTGTGAGGTGAAATCTCAGGGTTGTTTTAATTTGCATTTCCCTAATGACTAGTGATGTTGAACATTTTTTAAGGTGTTTCTCAGCCATCCGAATTTCTTCAGGTGAAAAGTCTCTGTTTAGCTCTGTACCCCATTTTTGGATAGGGTTATTTGGTTTTCTGGGGTCTAACCTCTTGAGTTCTTTGTATACATTGGAGATTAGCCCTCTGTCGGATGTGGGGTTGGTGAAGATATTTTCCCAATTTGTTGGTTGCCGATTTATCCTTTTGACAGTGTCTTTTGCCTTACAGAAACTTTGTAGTTTTATGAGGTCCCATTTGTCTATTCTTGCTCTTAGAGCATAAGCAATTGGTGTTCTGTTCGGGAATTTTTCCCCTGAGCCGATGTCTTTAAGGGTCTTCCCCAGTTTCTTTTCTATTAGTTTTAGTGTGTCTGGTTTTATGTGGAGATCCTTGATCCACTTGGAGTTGAGGTTAGTGCAAGGAGATAAGAGTGGATCAATTCTCATTCTTCTGCATGTTGACCTCCAGTTGAGCCAGCACCATCTGTTGAAAAGGCTATCTTTTTTCCACTGGATGTTTTCAGCTCCTTTGTCGAAGATCAATTGGCCATAGATGTGTGGGTTCAATTCTGGGTCTTCGATCCTATTCCATTGATCTGCTTCCCTGTCACTGAACCAATACCATGCAGTTTTTAATACCACTGCTCTGTAATATTGCTTGAGATCCGGGATATTGATTCCCCCAGAAGTTCTTTTGCTGTTGATGATAGTTTTAGCTATCCTGGGTTTTTTGTTATTCCAGATGAATTTGAGAATTGCTCTTTCTAGCTCTATGAAGAACTGAAACCACATGGTCATCTCATTGGATGCTGAAAAAGCATTTGACAAAATTCAGCATCCTTTCATGCTAAAGGTCCTAGAAAGAACAGGAATTCAAGGCCCATATCTAAACATAGTAAAAGCAATATACAGCAGACCAGTAGCCAACATCAAGGTAAACAGAGAAAAACTTGAAGCAATCCCTCTAAAATCAGGGACTAGACAAGGCTGTCCCCTCTCGCCATATCTCTTCAATATAGTACTTGAGGTACTAGCTAGAGCAATTCGACAACAGAGGGAAGTCAAAGGGATACAAATCGGAAAGGAAGAAGTCAAACTATCACTATTTGCAGATGATATGATAGTTTACTTAAGTGACCCAAAAACCTCCACCAGAGAACTCCTGCAACTGATAAGCAACTTCAGCAAAGTGGCTGGCTATAAAATCAACTCAAGTAAATCAGTAGCCTTCCTATACGCGAAGGATAAGCAGGCCGAGAAAGAAATTAGGGAAATGACACCCTTCACAATAGCCACTAATGATATAAAGTATCTTGGAGTGACGCTAACCAAACATGTGAAAGATTTATACGACAAAAACTTCAGGTCTCTGAAGAGGGAAATTGAAGAAGACATCAGAAAATGAGAAAATCTTCCATGCTCGTGGGTTGGCAGGACTAATATAGTCAAAATGGCAATCTTGCCCAAAGCAATATACAGATTCAATGCAATCCCCATCAAAATCCCAACTCAGTTCTTCATAGATGTTGAACATTTCTTAAGGTGCTTCTCAGCCATCTGAAGTTCTTCAGGTGAAAATTCTTTGTTTAGCTCTGTACCCCATTTTTAAACGTTTTTATTTTCTATAATCTTTGTTTACATTCCAAAGGCTTTCCACTTTCCCAATTCCCCCCTCACCATTTGTTCCATAAGTCCTCTTCCCTCCACATTCCCCAATCGCCATCCCCCCCCCACTATTTCTCTCCTACAAAATTGGTACTCTCCTACAAACCTGGATCCAGTCTTTTCAGGACCAGGGTCCTCTCCTTCCTTCTTCTTGGGAATCTTCTGATTTGCTAATTGTGCCTTGAGTATTCAGAGCTTCTGGGCTCATTAATATCCACTTATCAGTGATTGCATTTCATGTGTATTCTTTTGTGATTGCATTAAGTCACTTAGGATGATATTTTCCAGATCCAACCATTTGCCTACAAATTGCATGAATTCATTATTTTTAATTGCTGAATAGTATTCTATTGTATAAATATACCACATTTTCTGTATCCATTCCTCCTTTGAGGGACATCTGGGCTCCTTCCAGCTTCTGCCTATTATAAATAAGGCTGCTATGAACATAGTGGAGCATGTGTCTTTATTGCATGCGGGGGAATCTTCTGGGTATATGCCCAGGAGTGGTATGACAGGGTCCTCTGGAAGTGTCATGCCCAATTCTCTGAGGAACCGCCAGACTGATTTCCAGAGCGGTTGTCTGTACCCCATTTTTAGTAGGGTTATTTGGTTTTCTGGGGTCTAACTTCTTGACTTCTTAAGTGTTGGAACAAACCTTAAAGACTCAGTTTATGGGTTTTGACTGTATGACAGGCAGCAATACTGCTTGTAAATTCCTGCTTTTATACTCAAGTGCTGACAGGTCCAAAATGTAATGTTTTATCATATAATTATTTTTCTAAAGAAAACAGTCTATTTTTCATTTGGTTAGAATTTGACACAGCACAGATTAGCGTAGAAAGATGAAGTGAGTGGTATATCTGGGTCCTCAGGTCCAATTTTCTGATGTACAGCCAAACTGATTTCCAGAGTGTTTTTACCAACTTGCAATTCCGCCAGCAATGGAGGAGTGTTTCTCTTTCTCCACATTCTCACCAGCATTTACCTGTCACCTGAGTTTTTGATCTTGACCATTCTGACAGGTGTGACGTAGAATCTCAAGGTTGTTTTGATTTGCAGTTCCCTGATGACTAAGGACATTGAACATTTCTTTAGGTGCTTCTCAGGCATTTGGTATTCCTCAGTTGAGAATTCTTTGTTTAGTTCTGTACCCCATTTTTAATAGAGTTATTTCGTTCTCTGGAGTCTAATTTCTTGAATTCCTTGTATATATTGGATATAAGGCCTCTATTGGATATAGGGTTGGTAAAGAAATTTTCAAGTATGTTGGTTGCAGTTTTGTCCTATTGATAGTGTCCTTTGCCTTACAGAAGCTTTGTGATTTTATGAGGCCCCATTTGTCAATTCTTGATCTTATAGTGTAAGCTGCTCCAATATGTAATTAGGACACATTCTCCACAATGCTCATAGCAGTGTTATTTATAATAGCTGGAAAGGACCTAGATGTCCCTCAACAGAGGAATGGATACAGAAAATGTGGTACATTTACACAATGGAATGCTGCTCAGCGGTTAAAAACTATGAATTCATGACATTCCTAGGCAAATGGGAGGAACTAGAAAATATCATCCTGAGTAAGGTAAACCAAAAGAACACACATGGTATGCATTCACTGATAAGTGGATATTAGCCCAGAAGCTTGGAATACCCAAGATAGAATTCATAGACCAAACGAAGCTGAAGGAGAAGGAAGACCAAAGTATGGATACTTCGGTCCTTCTTAGAAGGGGGAACAAAATATCCTTGGGAGGAGATAGAGAGACTAAGTGTTGAGCAAATATTGACAGAAAGGCCATCCAGAGACTGCCCCACCTGGGGTTCCATCCCATATACAGTCACCAAACCCAGACACTATCATGGATGCCAACAAGCACTTGCTAACAGGAGCCTGATATAGCTGTCTTCTGAGAGGCTCTGCTAGTACCTGACAAATACAGAGGTGGGTGGTCTCATTCAAACATTGGACTGAATACAAATGGAGAAGCAAGAGAAAGGACCCAAGGAGCTGAAGTAGCCTCTAGACCCACAAAAGGAGGAGCTGTACCCCCAGAGCTCCTAGGGACTAAACTACCAACCAAAGTGTACACATAGAGGGACCCATGGCTCCAGGTACATATGTAGCAGAGGATGGCCTTGTTGAGCATCAAAGGGAGGAGAGGCCCTTGGTTCTGAGAAGGCTAGATCCCCAGTATAGGGGAATACCAGGACAAGGAAGTAAGAGTGGGTGGGTTGGTTAGCAGGGGCAGGGGAATGGCATAGGGTTTTTTCAGAGGTGAAACCAGGAAAAGGAATAACACTTGAAATGTAGATAAATAAAATATCTAATAAAAAGAAATAAAAATAATAAAAAATTATATGATAAAATGTTAGAAGAAAAGAAAGATGAAGTGAGCTCTAGATAAAAAGAACACACTGATTTACTTCAGTCTTCATTCTCCACTGGCAGCCAGAGGGCAGCATTGCACAGACTAGACGCCTCTGTGCAATTGATCCCCACCCTCAACTCAGTCCCATCCCCACCCTCAACTCAGTCCCTCCCTGAATCAGGCTGTTCTTAGATGATCTGACAGCTGAAGACAACCAGAGGCCAGAAAGTTCCCAGGACCAAGACCACTTCTGCAGGTTTTTTTTTTCTCTTTAGAATTTTACCTAAAACAGGAAGGTGTCTAGTCAGCATTGTGCCAACTGTCTCCAAGAACTGGGAACAGCAGCTACTTTCCTGCCCGAGCCAAGCTTTTGCAGAAAGGCGCCAGTGCGCAGACATGATCCTGGTCCTCTTCTCATTCCTGGGGATACATCTTTTCCTTGGTGAGTCAAATATCCTGATAGTTGTAGATGTACAAAATTTACAGATTTTCTCACTGAATTTTAATAAGAATATTTTTCATCATGAAGTCTGCATTACAATTACCATTCATCACTGATTTTGCAGATGTCCAAACACAGACAGTTTCCCAGTCTGATGCCCATGTCACTGTCTTCGAGGGAGATCCGGTGGAGCTGAGATGCAAGTATTCCTATGGTGGGTCCCTGTACCTTACCTGGTACATCCAGCACCACGGCCATGGCCTCCAGTTTCTCCTCAAGTACTATTCAGGAAACCCAGTGGTTCAAGGAGCAAATGGCTTTGAGGCTGAGTTCAGCAAGAGTAACTCTTCTTTCCACCTGCGGAAAGCCTCTGTGCACCGGAGCGACTCGGCTGTGTACTTCTGTGCCCTCAAAGCACAGTGTGTGGGACTGCAGGGGGAGCTGAACACAAACCTGTAAGATGCTCAGGAGGGCACTGCAGCTGAGTGACTCTCCATCATTCCTGCTCATCACCCATGTAAGGAGCCTAAATCAACTCACTGGTTCTCCAAGTTGGAATTATGTCAGTCTATCCTTGGAACCCTATGTGGGGTGTAAAGACATTTGGTCATGGCTTCCAAGAAAAGTGACATAGCAGAGCAAAAGTGTAAGTGGTCCTTGAGACATATTGGCTTTTTAATATTTATTTTATAGACTATATTTTCTACTGATTGATTATGTCCATGAGATTCAAGGCACGACTCAGTTCTACATAACCAGTAACTGCAGTGGGTGCTTACAGAGTGTGCACTAGAGGGAGATGTGTTGGCTTCCTTCAGCTCCAGACAGAAGGTTAGTGTTAAGAAGTATACTGCTTGCTCTGAACACCTCAAGAACCTCAGAATCACTCTCCATCTGTGATTGTTAGTTTAGTTCACTTGCCTCGGTGTAGCATCATCCTGATGGGAATCTCGATAAGGAGTTATCTGAATTCAGTTGTCTTGTGAGTGCATCTGCGGCAGATTACATTAATCACTGTGGGAAGCCTCAGCCTGCATGCAGGAAGCCCCATTCCCAGAGTTTGGGCCTAGAACACAGAGTGAAATGGTGAAGAGCTAGTAGAGCACGGAATGCAAACACTTGGTGCTCTTTAGTCCTGATTGTGGATGTGATGTAACACGGTGGCTAAGGCTTTTGTATCTGTGACATGCACACAGTCCATGCTATGATGGACTGTAACCTGGAATGGTTAGGTCAAGTAAGTCCTCTTTCTTCTAAGCTATTTTTGTCATGCTGTTTTGTCACAGCAGTGGATAGGAAACTTGGATGCCGTCCTTACTTCAGCAGACATCAGAGCACAGAGTAAAGGGACAGAAGGTAGGGAAGAGAACAGAGTCTGACCTCAGCAGACCAAATGATTTCAAAGAGCAGACACTCCTTTGCAGGAAATGGGCATCTTCAAGGAAGGAGGGGGACTATTTAGAGTTTATAGAAAAGATTTGGATAAGGAATGTTGTGCAGTTGCAAGGGGCTATCTACAAGTCTCCAGACTCTCATTCCTAGTATTTTCTGCTCGTTTGAGACAGACTATCATGGGAAACAGGGTATTTTACCAAAAACATTTCCTTTCTGGGGCTCACTGATAATGGCTGGAGCAAGGACAGCTGGAGCCTCATGGGGACTCTGTTTGTACAACTGAGGTACACTATCACGTGTGAGCAGTGCAGTGTTATTTATTCCTCTGTAGGAAATCAATGGGAGAGTGATACTTCAGCTCTTCTGTTTTGACTGAGACATCTCGAAGTTATTGGATGGTATATCTGTAATTCCGAATAGCAGTTGTGATAGGCTTATTTTCATCTTGCATAATGTCTTACCAGGGAACACCATCCCATACCATTTCTAAGTTTCTTATGTAGCCAGCTTTGTACATGTGGTTGTCCACTGGGAAAAAAATGACACAACCATGGAATGTATTTATGAACACAAATGAGGAAGTGGACAACCACAAAGATTTAGACAGTTATGGCTGTTATTTGAACAAATTATATCACCCTTTAGGTGTATGTATCTAAGTCAGTATAGTTTTACTCAATATAAAGTTTTAACTAACTTTGAAACCAATAAAATTGTCATTGTTCTTGTTTCTTTTCCTCCTAAGTGTTACTCCCTTTCATTCTCCAACAACAAAAATTATAAACTTTATTTCTCAAGTTTGTGTTTTGCATTTCTAATATATATGTGTGTGTTTTAACAGTGTGTAGCTCTGCATTTTTAAAATATTTGCCAATAATAAAACAAATAATAAAACATTGTAAGCATGACTGCAAAGCTTGTTGTTTTCACTATAATAATTTGGAGACATGAAAAATTAGCTATCATCCATTTCAATCTTTTTAACTGCTGTGCATCATCTCACTTTATGAATATATGACAGTCACTTTGGTGGCCATTAGGGCACATGGTACTGGCAGAAATAGTGGCAGTCTAAGCCAGAAGTCTGGTTCACAAAGGTCAACAGGCCACCACCAATCACGTTCCCAAGGAGGTGCTTCAGCCCTCTGCACAGTTTAACCTGAGAATATAGGTCAGCAATCCTCTGAGGTTAGTAAACTGCCCATATGTGTGTGTGTGTGTGTGTGTGTGTGTGTGTGTGTGTGTGTGTATGTGGTATATGTGTGCTGTGTGTGCAGGGAGGGTTGTATGTGTGGGTGTGAATGTGTGTGGTGTATGTGTGTGTGTAGTGTGGGTGTGTCTATCCAACACACACCTATTTCCTGTTTTATTCTGAGCTCATATTCATCTTTTTCTACAACCTAACCTTCTCTATGTTAACAGATTTGTATTCACACACTCCAGTGGCTCAGAAAATGAACTCTTGTCCTGAACTGGTGATTGTACTCTTGGTAATATTTGGTAAGTGGAACGACGCATTGAGCTTCTGTCTTGTTTCATGATATTGATGCAAATTTTAACAACAGTTTCTCTTATGAGGCAGAATACAGGTCATCACAGCACTGAATTGTTACTAATTTCACTTTTTAGGAGAAAGCAATGGAGATTCGGTGACTCAGACAGAAGGCCAAGTGACACTGTCTGAAGGGGCTTCTCTGACTGTGAACTGTTCCTATGAAACCAGACAGTACCCAGGACTGTTCTGGTATATGCAGTATCCCAGAGAAGGTCCACAGCTCCTCTTTAAAGTCCTAAAGGCTAACGAGAAGGGAAGCAGCAGAGGTTTTGAAGCTACATATGATGAAGAAACCACCTCCTTCCACTTGCGGAAAGCCTCAGTGCAGGAGTCAGACTCAGCTGTGTACTATTGTGGTCTGAGAGACACAGAGACAGAAACCACAGGGGAAGCTGAACACAAACTCTGAGAAGCATGGGGCTGGCTGCTGAGTGTGTCTGCAATCACTTAGGGACCATGGGTAGGACCATTGTTAATGCCACACATGAAAGCATCCCAATTAACATTAAGATCACATTAGGAGAACAGGAAGGAAGCATGCCATACTTTAGGCTTAATCAGAGAGAATGAAGGCAGTCACACATCACAGTGATTTCCTCTTTTGCTTTTGATTAGTGAGAGGGGACTGTGTGTCACCCAGGCTGACCTTGAATAATTTGTGAACCTGAGGTTGGCTCTGAACTCTTCTTTCTGCCTAAATCTACAGTGGGCTAGTTACACACATGAACCACCATACTAGGCTGAATTTGTGATTTCTTAAATACAGAATCTCTTGTGGACTGAAACTATGTGACCACCACAACCACCACCACAACCACCACCACCACCACCACCATCATCATCATCATCATCATCATCATCATCATCATCTATAATCCTAACCCTTGGAACCAAAATCATGTCATTTGTGGAATTATCATGTGTGATACGAGCCATGGTTTATGAGGTTACATGTGCTCCACACCTTCCTGACAATGTGCAGTAAAAAAGGTTTTTCTTTTTTCCCCTCTCAAGATCTGATAATTTATTTGTTCCTTGTAAAGGTTTTTATGTTTGACTGAATTAAAAGTAGAAGCTTTCGGTGGAGACAGTCCACTTCTTGTGAAAATACGTTCCTGCCATTTTTATTTGGCTTCCTTCATTCTTTTGGCCAAAAATCTAGCATATTCTGCAGCATCTTCTTTATGTTTCTAGTGTGTTCTTTTTTTCAGAGTACTCTATCAGCAGTTGTGATACACATGGAGCAAAAAGATGCTGAATGTTGGATGCTTTGGTCCTGGGGGAAAACATGAATTAAGAGGAAGAGATGAGTGTATTCAATTCTGTTTATAGGTCAAGTAGAGGGAACTGAATTAAGCATTGGGAAAGCTGGAAGTGACATTGTTGGGAGAAAGAAACTTGGATTGTAGACTTAGCAGATAACAAAGGTTAAGAATTAGGTAAAGTAGCATAGACAACTGTTTCAAAGAGGTTCATCGACTTTGAAGAAAACTAGGCACCAATGCATAGATATTTACATGTTAATGGAAGATCACTCCTTCTTTCTGTAGTATATTACAAAAACTGAAATGAATCAAAGACCAATAACATAACATTCAAGTATGAATGATTACATAATAAGAATGTATTAACTATGGATGGTGGGTCCTACCCAATATGGAAGAGTTAGAGGAAGGACTGAAGGAGCTAAAGGGGATTGCAACCCCATGGGAAGAACAACAATGTCAACTAACTCAGACTCCTCAGAGCTCCCAGAGTCTAAGCTAAAAACCAAGAAGCATACATGGGCTCATGTGTGGTCCTGGGCACATGTGTAGCAGAGGACTGACTTTTATGGCCTCAGTGGGTGACAATGCCCTTAATCCTGTGGAAACAGGAGTCCACAGGGAAGAGGGATGCTGGTGGAGGTGAGGTTGGGGGTTGGTACCTGGGTGGAGGAGTACCTTCTTAGAGTCAAGGGGAGGGGGAGGGGGAAGTATTCAGGGAGGGGCACTGAGAAAGGGGCGACTTTTGGAATGTAAATAAATAATTTAATACAATAATTAAAAAGAAAAAATTGGATGGTGGGTGTGTATGTTCATGTGCATGAACGTGAGAGTTCAGTTGTCTGCAGAGGAAAGTAGAGGACATCAAATTTTCTAGATCTGAAGTTACAGGCAACTCACAGCTGGAAAACAAACTTGGGTTGTCTAGAATTAGGGATCCCAGATATCAGGGAAATGAGTGTGATGGCCAGTGATGATGGGATGGTTATACAACTGTATGAACAACATATCCATTATTGTAATGTAAATGCATATACAAAATATCCATTTTAAATGACTCAAATTATACAGCATATAAAGAACACCTCAGAAGATCTGTTTAAGATACAAAGCTCTAGAAAGACAAAAAATCATATTTTATGAATATAGCCTTTAAAAACAAACAAGCAAAAGAAAATCCAGTGGTTTAATTTTTAATTTTATACAGTCTGTCTCCTTTTCAAAAAGACTTATCCTTCTATCTCATTGGAGTATCTGGTAGGCCCTAAATTCCTGCACATTGCTTTTCCTGCATCTCTACTTGATAGAGGACACTTTCTTTTTCAAAAAGCAGCCATATCAATTTTTTGAAAAAAATAAGTGATTTTAACTATCAAAAACAAAAACAAAAATCAAAAAACAAAAAAACAAAAACAAAATAACCTTTCCACTACCCAATCCTTTCCTAGTTCACTCATGAGAAACTTAAAAGTGTTATTAACTTAAGTATTAGGTGTCACTGAAAACTATAAGAAAATGTATTCAGTGAACCTCTTCATACTTGTTTTGAAAATCGCTCCCTTGAATATATTTATAATTTCCACTTTTTTGCTTAACTCTATTTCAGTGAAGTTTTTTCTAAGCAACACATATAGAAGGTTAATATTTTGTATGTCATTCAGGATTAGTCTTTTCTGCATGTCTATGCGCTATCATCTATCTATCTATCTATCATCTATCTATCTATCATCTATCTATATACCTACCTTCCTACCTACCACAGTTCTACAGGCTGGAATTCCAAGATCAAGATTTGGACTGTAGTTTCCTCCAAGGTGTCCCACTTGACTTGTATGTAGATGACCCCTTCTCCCTAACTCCTCACATGCTTTTGCGCTGAGGATGTTCATCTATTATATAAACTCATTTTGACTTGATCATTTTGAAAGTTCCTGTCTTTGAATACAGTCATATTCTGAGGTTCTTACTGTCTTAGTTTTAATGTAAACATTTTGGAGAGGGTGAATTTCAGGGTTTACCAGACCTGACATTAGATACATACTAAATGCATCAAGAATATAGACTCCTTCTTGACCCAGTGCTCTTGGGATTTCTTGTGACACAGAAATCACATATATCCTGGAATGATGAGGCTTCTCCATCTTCTCCTAAATGCATTTCTAGAAGAAAAAGAATCATTCATTCGCAAACAACTTATCAGACATCATGATTCAAACCATAAAGACTGGAGCTAAATGGGCCAGTGATAAAGATTAAACATGTTTATTCAATGCACGTGCTTTTTCCTCTGTGATTAGTAGATAAGGGTATGGGATTCTCTTATTTTTAGTTTTATTCCTTTGGCTAATTCTTCATTTTTCCTTTAATATTTTATCTTTGCTCATTCTCCCATTTTCTAATCATCTTCTTGTCTGAACATTAATTCTGCTTCATTTTAGCATTTTTATCTGTTTTTCCTCAGATCTCATCTTCTTAGGAGCTATTTCAGTTGAGTAATTTGCATTCCTCCTTTACCACCACAGTTAAGAAGCCTCTGAGAATTTTATTTTGGTGGTTGTAGTGGAGTAATACATGTGGGAGAGGGCTGTGGGCCCTTTCTCAACACAACCCAGGACCATCTGTCCATGAATGATACTACTCATGACTTGTTGGGCCCACAGGTTAATTTGATGGAGGCAAATCCTCAGCTGAGTTTCTCTGTTCCCAGATGATGCTAGCTTGTTTTAAGTTAACAAAAACTACTCACTAAAGTCCATTTCTTGATATGACACATAAAATGCATCACTATTACATGGTAAACCTTCTTATTTTCCCCCCAATATCTGTTGCCAACATAAGTATATAAAACACATTAAAACTTTAAAAGTCCCACAGTCTTTTAAAAAATGTAAACATTTTGAAAGTTCAGTCTTCAAAGATACCCAACCTGGGATGAAGATAGCTTATATGTTAAAAGCTAAGGATCACAAAAAGATAAAATATCCAAAAGCCAGACATGCCTCAATTGTACTTCTTATTCTAAGAGGAAAGAACGAGGGCACAGTTGCAATTAGATAAATGCAAAACCAAAACCCAACATTGTAAACAGCTCAGGGGTCAGGGTCTAGAACTCACTTTTAATCTTCTGGGTTCCACAGGGCTTGGGCAGGCTTACCTCTTCAGTTCTACCTTCTGCAGCATAGGCAGTTTATCTCATGTGTTCAGTTTGGCTACAATCCATACCTGCCAGTGTTCTTGGTAGTCACTTCATGGACTTAGGGTCTTCAATGCCATGGTTTCCACTGGGACTGAGGCTGCACCTTCACCAATAGACTCTCTTCAAGAGATTCTGATCCTGCTACATAGCATCAGGCCCTAATAACTTTTTCATGTCCCTTTCACATTTTCAAAATCAGTTCCATGTGGGAAACACACAATTGCCAAGTTGTGCTGGAGTTTTTATGTACAGATTCTATATCATAACCTTGAAAAAATTCTTCCCAGAAGAGATTGACTCAGCCATGCTGTTTTCTTATTAAGGACAGTAAATTTTTCAGCTCTGTGTAACTAGCATTGATTGTCTCTGAAAAGTGAAGAAGGTTTCACTTCTACAGATACTTAATTCAAATATATAACTCAAGCAGTCCTGCTTCCATCTTTATTTCCCTCTGATACTTCAGATGCCAGACTTTCAGTATCTGCATTTTTCAGCATCCATAACTTCCAATAAAAACCTATTAGCTTCTGAATAGTAAATGGCTTTTCCAGCCTAAGACTCCCAAACCTTTTGACAATCCTCCACAAAAGCAACATAATCACTTTTGTCATAGCAACATCTAGTCTATGGTACTAATTTCTGTCTTTGTTTTCTTTCTATTATGATAAACACTATGACCAAAAGCAATTTGAGCAGACAAAGGTTTATTTCATCTTAGAGTTTCCAGTTCATCATGGAGTCAGGAACTGAAGATAGAACACTCTTCACTGGCTCACATCCCTTGCTTTCTTATGTAAGTCAGGGTGACCTGCCTAGAGGTAACACCACCCACAGTGGACATCAAGCAACAGTCAAAAGAATTCTATAGAGACATGCCTGCCTATGGTCTTTCCGGTGAAGGCATTTTCTTAGTCTATGTTCTCACTTTCCAGGTGACTCTATTTTGTGCCAAGTTGACAAGCAGTAACAAGCAAAAATCTCATCAGTGTATTCAGTTTTCCCTTTTTGTTTTCACAAACAGCAGGCAGCAAGGCTTAACATTTTTATTAAAGGTAATTTATGAATGCTTCTTTTACTTACATAAGTATGTCTGTATTAAGTTCTAAAGTTTAGTGTTTTTTATTCCCTTTATGATTTGGCTTCCTTTTCAGCCATCTTCTATTGCATTTCAAGATATCATATTTCCATTCAACATTGAAGCAAATACTTGTTCTTAGAAGGACAACCATAAGTTGTGTGTGTGTGTGTGTGTGTGTGTGTGTGTTTGTGTGTGTGTTAAGCTTTTTACCTTTCCACATGATTATTCTAAAAAGTTCCATATATTTTTTATTTCCTTGGGTGTTTCTTCTTTTGTTGAGTTCCTATCTTTTAAATCAATCTCAGTGGCTTGTTGAAAGATAATAAATATCAGCCGTATATCCAACAGAGTTCGGAGTTCATCAAGTTGACTAATAAACTGTCATTGCAATGCACAAATGAGAGAAGCAATAAAAGCAATATTGATAAATGATCCCTCCTTGCATAATTAGAGCCTCTATCAACTTCCCCTTTTAACCTGCTTGTTATATGGAGTTTGAAATTTTTATGTTTTTAAGTAAAATATCTCAAATTTCACAGACCAGGAAAGTAGTTAAGTTCCACAGATGTCCAATATTTTCACAGAGAGTACAAGAAAAAAATGCAGATGAGAAGAAAACTAGGAAAAATAATCAACAGAGGTAAAAAAGAGGTATAGAAGACACTACTACCCAATCACAAAAGAACACACATGGTATGCACTCACTGATAAGTGGATATTAGCCCAGAAGCTTGGAATACCCAAGACACAATTCACATATCAAATGATGCCCAAGAAGAAGGAAGAGCAAAGTATGGATACACTGGTCCTTCTTAGAAGGGGGAACAAAATACCCACAGAAGGAGATACAGAGACAAAGTGTGGAGCAGAGACTAAGGGAAAGACCATCCAGAGACTGCCACACCTAGGGATCCATCCCATATACAGTTACAAAACCTGGACACTATCATATATGTTCACCAGTGCTTGCTGACTGGAGCCGGATATAGCTGTCACCTGGGACACTCTGTTAGTTAGTGCATGACAAAAACAGAGGGGGGCTGTCTCAACCAGCCATTGAACTGAGCACAGGGTTCCCAATGGGGAAGCTAGAGAAAGGACCCAAGGAGCTGAACATAGGAGGAACAACGATATGAGCCACCCAGTACCCCCAGAGCTCCCAGGGACAAAATCATCAACCAGATATTTCACATTGTGTTACCCATGGCTCCAGGCACATAGGCAGCAGAGGATGGTCCCATTGGACATCAAAGGGAGGAGAGGGCCCTGGTCTTGGAAAGGCTCAATGCAGCAGTGTAGGGGAATACCAGGACAGGGAAGTGGGAGGGGGTTGATTGGGGAACAGGGGGAGGGGAGATGGCTTATGGGACTTTGGGGGGCAGGAAAGGGGACATCATTTGAAATGTAAATAAAGAATATATCTAGTAAAGAGTGAGAGAGAGAGACAGAGAGAGAGAGAGAGAGAGAGAGAGAGAGAGAGAGAGAGAGAAAAGAAGACACTACTGTGTGTGACCAGTAACACATGTCCTTGTCAATCTCTATGCAGGAATTTTTGTCTGACTTGAACTTGCACTGGTCTAATGCATCTATCACAACCATTATGGGTTCACGTGTACAACTGCTCTGCTATGGAAAGACTTTATAGTCACCCATGAACTCCACTCTTATATTTTTTTCATTTTTTCTTCTGCAAAATTTCCTGAGATGTCCCATTTTTGGCTGCTCATTGCGCAGTCTCTTATATCTGAATCTTGCTGGTTGTGGATCTCTGTGTTAACTTCCATTGTCTTCAAATAATAGCTTCTCTTATGAGATTTGAGACAGGCATTCAACTAAGAATTGGTTTAATACTATATGCAGTTATCAGATTAATATTAGTAGGTTCTCCTTTTCCAAATCAGAAGATGGGTGGTTATTCCCATTATATCCATGCCTCTATTAAGTCAGTGTTCATGGCTTGCCAGGTCAGTTATTATTATGGCACTCAGAATCCACATCTGGGTAAGACTGATGATTGTTATTCTGTTCTGGTAGGGTGCATAGCATCTTCCAGCCCTATGAAAACTGACCAGTAGAGACGAAGCTTCCAAGTGAGTACAAGCTTGATTTCTTCATGTTCATGACTTAAACTTACAGAATCTCTGTAACAAGTTCTTACCATCAAGTGCTATAGTGTATGTATTAAGGGCATTGGACCTAGCCTGTATTGTTTGATAAGTGGGGTCTATGGGACCTCATTGGACAACAATTACAAAGAAGTAACATGTTGATTGTACTGGACTTATTTCTTAGCCTATCATGCCTAGTAGGGGAAGAGTTTCCTGGTTATCAGATAACTTCATTAAACTATTTTTATATCTGTGTTTGTATATCTTTTAGGAAGCTTCTAGAGACCTCCCTGTGACTTGTAAAAAAACTCATCAGGGTTGGTTATCCTTCCCTTATGCAATAGCATAAAAAGACAAAAGGAAATAGTAAAACCAGAAACCAATCCTCAATTGGTTCTTTGGAGTCAGTTTCCTTTTGTAAAACTCTGCAGCAGACCCAGGCAATGTTTTGATGTTCCAAGAATTATATAAGCAATGAAAGTATCAGGAAATTAAAGTAGATCAAGATGGATTTAGGCAGAAGGAAACAATGTTGGGAATGCAGAGCTGAAAGATTTTCTTCCAGTGTTTTGTGGAAAGCGCACTATTGTGAGTTTGAGAGAAGTATGAGTGACCAAGGCAGCGAGGGCTCCTGTTTAGAGGCTTGGCTCCCAGGCCAGAGGAAATGCCAGCAATGGCATGCCAGTCACTGCTTTTGAGGACATAACATGCATTTTAGCACCAGGAAATAAAGCCTAGGCAAAAATAAACTTTCAGTGGTAGAATACTTGTCTAGGATGCGTGAAAATCTGTTTGATCTCCATCACAAAGAGAAAGAAACAGAGAATAAGTTTGCACATGTTTACCTTTTTTTTTGAGACAGTGTTTCTCTGTGTAGTCCTGGCTGTCCTGGAACTCACTCTGTAGACCAGGCTGGCCTCGAACTCAGAAATCCACCTGCCTCTGCCTCCCGAGTGCTGAGATTACAGGTATGTGCCACCACGCCCGGCAACATGTTTACCTTTAACAAATGAGTAGCAAGATGATTTTTGAGATTCTGTTTTACTTTTACCACTCAGCCACAGGGAAACATTTCTCAAAGCAAGACAGATTTCGCCTTGTAATTGCCGAGTCATTTTTTTTCTAATTTTGTAGTAGAAAAAATTCAAGGTCTTTTCTCAAGGCAAGTCAAACATTTCTCAAAGCAAGTCCGCTTTCTCATTGCAGTTTCTGACTCAAGATGGTTTTTAATTTAAGAGCAGAAACATTTCAAGGACTCAATACCCTGCCCTTTTCTCATAGAGATAGAATCTGTTCGTTTTATTATAGTCATCTCATGATGAAGACATGATTGTTTGGCTATTAATAATGCCTCAAGTGAGGTCTCAAGCAAGATTATTCTTGAAGAGCAGAGTTTGAGATAATATATGACTTTCAAATATCCAGTGCATCTCTATTTCACATTCCTTTTAAGAAATATTTTATAAGGAAATCAGAATAGGGTTCTTCAAAATAATTGAATTAAAAACCACCAACAAAGGAAACTAAAACTATATATATTATGAAGCTATACCTCTTGGAATTTCTCCCCAAGACTCCAAGTCAACAAACATCAGAGAAACAGTAATAGGGGGAGAAAGGGTGGCATTCGTACACAAAGGAATTATTTACCCCATAGAGAATGGAATTGAATCATTTGCAGGCAAATGGCTGTGAGGATTATCATATAAAATGAGTGAGGCCACTTTCAGAAAGACACACAACCAATGCCACATGATTCCCTTGTTTGTGGATCCTTGTCATTGCATAAGCATTATGTAATGTAGTGTGTATGACATGAAATTAGAGAAAGGCTGTCCAAGAAATAAAAGGCACTTATTGGAATGTGAAAGGAGAAGGTAGAAGGTAAAGCACTGGGGGAGAAAATGCAGGATATATCTATATCTATATCTATATCTATATCTATATCTATATCCATATCCATATCCATATCCATATCCATATCCATATCTATATCTATATCTATATCTATATCTATATCTATATCTATATCTATATCTGTGTATCTATATCTAATCTATCTATATGTGTGTGAAAATGGTCTTATGTAAAAAAATAAAAATTTAAAAGAAACAGTATTATGACCAGTTATGAGTCTATGTATTTTTTACCATCTGCTACACAAAAGATTATTTCTCTAATTAGGATTGACTGCCACACTAATCTATTGATATTGTAAAAGTAGAGGGAAGTTTGATATGACATCCAATTAGCAAAAATAATAGTACTAGTCTCCCCCCCTGGGGCCTATAAGCTCCATAGTAATAGGTTCTTGGCCTGTTTATAGTATCAGTTATTCATTTTCTACTAAAAGTAGTAAGTAGTATATATATACACACATACACATACATATTGCTATTATGGTCACTCTTGCAGCACTCATGGGTCATAGAAGCTTAAGACTGTTATTAAATTTTCTCCCCTAGTAGCCCGAGTCACACTTCTGAACTATACAATGTTGTCAGTAAGGAGGACGTTTCCTGATTAGTACTGGCTTGATTGTTCTAAGTCCGGTGACTGAAATATGTGGTGTCTTCAGCAGTGTGATCCTGCCATAAAGTTCTGGTGGGTAACCAAGAGCAACAGCAATAGGTTTCCTTTTTTAGGGATCTCTATGATGGCTACAGATCAACACTCTAGGGGATGTGTCCCACAGCTGGTTCTGAGCTTTTTACTTGGCATTCTATTGCTTCCGGGAGAAATATTATACTAATTCACCTTCTCCCTCTCCCTCTGTCTGTCTGTCTGTCTGTCTGTCTGTCTGTCTGTCTGTCTGTCTATCTCTCTTTGTTTCTCTCTCCCTCCCTCTTCCTCTCCCCTTCCTTCTGTCTCGCTGTCTCTGTCTCTCTCTATGTCTCTCTCTCTCACACACACACAACACACACATACAATTTCAAACGTCCCCTCCGTGGTCCCTCCACCCACCCATCCTTTCTGTCATACCCTCTCCCTCCCTACTTTACCCTTCATTGTTCAGAAAAATGATATTGACTGAAAATTAAGAATTTTCTTGCCTTCATTCATAAGGATAAATCATAGCAACATCTTGATTTCAAATGCGTTTCCCAGCTCACAATTTAGTGGGACCAAGTGTGTGTACCTCTTTCCAGTTTACTAATAATGCCTCAGTGGTATGCAAAAAAAAAAAAAAAAAAAAAAAATCAACCACAGTAGCTATATAATCACAGCATTCAGCATTTAGAGAGGTGGCCACAAGATGGCAGTAGTGCAGTTGATGAGAAGCATAGCAAGCTCATTTCATTGCATTTTGAAGTAATATGTAAGAACAGAGGCATTTGTTTTCTTATTGGCTGGTAAGAAAACACAGGAATCTATGAAAACTGTTAGAGAAAAGGGACAACTTGGCAAAAGATTGCAAGGCGGCATCGATCCCAGGCAGAAAGAACAATGAAGACACCCATTCACACTGTATTCCTATTCTTGTGGCTGTTGATGGACTGTGAGTTGAAGATTTGGGGTCAAGAGAAAATATTTGGTGGATGTTAGACATCCATGGGCAATCCATTTTATACAGTTCCATCTTGTTGTTCTGGACAGAGAGATTCAGCAGAGTACTGCCTGACTGCTCTTCTCCTTTCTGTTTTTCTTTCTGTGTAGGGCAGAGCCATGGAGAGAAGGTCAAGCAACATCATTCTACCCTGAGTGTTCGAGAGGGAGACAGTGCTGTCATCAACTGCACTTACACAGACACTGCTTTTTCATACTTCCCTTGGTACAAGCAAGAACCTGGAAAGGGTCTCCACTTTGTGATAGACATGCATTCAAATGTGGACAGAAAGCAGAACCAAAGACTTACAGTTTTCCTGGATAAGAAAGCCAGTCGATTTTCCCTGCATATCACAGCCACACAGCCTGAAGATTCAGCCGTTTACTTCTGTGCAGCAAGCACACACTGTTTCACAGGCACCTGCAGTCTATCCTCAAACTTGCTATGGGTGTGCCATGGGGGCTAGAGCCCCATCCACATCCTGTATCATAGTAAAGCATTTGTCATATTGCTTATTTGCAATGGAAACTATAACATACAGATATTTAAATCATAAATGAGAAGGTTCAGCTCTGTATGTGTGTGTGTGTGTGTGTGAGAAAGAGAGAGAGAGAGAGAGAGAGAGAGAGAGAGAGAGAGAGAGAGAGACAGAGAGACAGAGAGACAGAGAGACAGAGAGAGAGGGAGAGCAGTGTTCCTGCCTTTAATCCCAGAACTCAGGCGGCAGAGGCAGGTTCTGAGTTCAAGGTCATCCGGGATTACACAGAGAAACCTTATTTTGAGTAATAACTCCAAAATAGATTTTTATTTAAAATTCCTAACAAAATTTTTATATACTCATCTGTCTTAATTACTTTTGTATTGCAGTGAAGAGATACCATGACCAACATAACTTATAAAAAGAAATCATTTAACTGGGGGGTTGGCTTTCAGTTTCAGAGGATAAGTCCATGATCACCATTGTGGGGAGCATGGCAACAATCAGGTAGGCATCAGGTTGGATAAGTTGTGGAGGGATTACATGTAGAGATGACAGCCACAAAGCAGGAAAGCAGGGCAGAAGAGAGAGAGAGAGAGAGAGAGAGAGAGAGAGAGAGAGAGAGAGAATGGTATCCTCAGTGACACTCCTACAACAAGGCCACATCCAAGACCTAATATTTCCTTTCGTGGGAGCTACACTATCTTGCATATATGGTTCAATATTTAGAATACAATTAGAAATAATTTTGGTTTAGGGAAGTGGTATTAATAGTTTCTCATCCAAGGTTCATTGATTAATCAGAAAATATATAGTGAGCTAGGCCTAGAGTACTAGGCACGGATTCCATCATGTCAAGTAGACCTTGTGCTGGTTCGTTTTATGTCAATTTTACACAAGCTAAAGTCTTCTATCTGGATAACGGCAATAGACTATAGAGTTTGGGAGGGTTCATGGACTCCATTGATCAATTAAAAAAGAGATATGACTGGAACTAAGGTGTCTTTTTTGGGGGGTTGTTTTTGTTGGGCATAACTATCACATCAAAATGTCATACATTCTCTAAAGTATATGCATGTATATATACAGATGTACTTACATATGCAATTTTAAGCAAACATAAGATACTATCATTCTGTGTGGCTCTTTCAACATTCTTAGTGTTGTTTATCCCTTCTTCTCTCTCTCCCCTTTTCCCTCTCTCTCTTCCTCCCTTCCTTTCTTCCTCCCTCCTGCCTTTTCTCCCTCCCTCCCATTGCATGCTGCTTTCTGTTCATCACGTAAGTATTCCTCCATGCTACCTATGTCTCCTTCATAGCTCCAGCATGTACTATCCTCCTTTGAGGACACCCATGGTTTCTTTTAACACTCCTGGTATCTGCAGTTACTCCAGCTGATACATTCAGAGCTGAAGACTCAGAGATGGGTTCTGGAAATAAGTGAGAATATGTAGCTTTTGTCTTTCTGGGTCTGGGAGACCTTAGTATAATATTTTCTAGATCCATCCTTTCACTTCAAATTCTACAGCTTTGATTTTCTTTTCAGTCAAATGGTATTCCAATATGTACTGTACCACACTTTCATTATCCATGAATCTTTTGAAGGACATTCAGTTTGTTTGTATTTTCTAGCTACCATGAATAGAGCATCAATGAATATGGCTGAACAGGTATCTGTGGAGTAAGATGTCAAGTCTATTGGACATGTGCTAAAGGGAGGTATAGATGGGTGAAATGATAGATCTACTTTTAGCCTTTAGAAGATTAGCCACATCGATTTCCACAGATGCATCAGTATGCAGTTCCACCAATGTGAATGAGTTGTCTTCTTTCTCCATATCCTCATAAACACACTCTCTGCCAGGTTTTGTTTTGTTTTTGAAATCTTGATCACTCTTCCTGAGGTAAGAAGAAATCTAAAAGTAGTAGAAAAATGAAATTGAACCATACTTACCACCTTCACTAAAATTAACTCGAAATGGATCAAAATTCTACAATGTTGAAACTGCTATGAGTACACATGTGCACAATTTGAATTGTATTCCTCTAATTGCCAAGGACATTGAACAATCCTTCTGCTATTCTTTGGATATTTTTATTCCTTCTTTTGAAACCTATCTGTTCAGAACCATGGCCCATTTTTAAATTGTGTTGTTTGTTGTGACTTGTTTGTATATTCTGGATATCAATCCTCTATCAGATAGATAACTGGAAAAGATTTTCTCCAACTTTGTGGGGTGTCTCTACTCCTCTCTGTTGCTTCCTTATCTGTTTAGAAACTTTTAGTTTTAGAAGTCTCTTTTGTCAATTGTTGACATTAATTCCTGGGTAAATGGGGTCCCATTTAGAAAGTTCCTTCCTAAACTTACACCTTCTGGGGTTGCCTGTTCTCCCACAGACTTGTTGTCTCAGGCTCCAGTTCCATTTCTCAGGGCCAGGATCACATCTGGATTAAATCCATGTCACTCTTGTGCATATTTCCACTGTCTCTCTGAGTTCATAAGCATGCTGCTCTTCTAGTTGTGTCTGGAAGTTGTTTGATGGGGATCATTCATCACCTATTGCTCTAGCCGTCTTCCTGCCTTCTCTTCCACACAGATCCCTGAGGTTGGAAGGGGAGAGCTTTGATGAAAGTGTTCCTTTTAGGACTGAGTGTCTCAAAGTCATATTCTACACAATGACCAGCTGAGGGACATTACATGAATTCCCACATAGTGCTTGCAAAAGCTTCTCTGCTGGGGCTCAGGAAGTGCATACAGGTCTGTGTATGTAACAGAATATCATTGTGAATAATTTCATTACTATGTTCACTTAGCAGAATAACCACAGCATGCTTTCTCCTCAGTGCTTGACCTACCTAATCTCAGGTTCTTAGCTGCATTAGCAGTGAGGAAATGAGTTACCTCTCATGGAGTGGGCCTTAAGTCCAACAAAAGAGGTTGTTGTTCCCATAACTGTTTTGCTGCTATTTCAGTAGTTTATCTTGCAGGCAGGTCACTGTTATAGTTCCCAGTGTTTGTAGGTGGGAGATACTGATGATTGCCTTTCCTCTCTGATAGTATCAAAGTACCTTCCAATAACAGGAATGCCAATCAGTTGAAGACAAGCATCTAGTTAGGCACCAGCTCACCCTCTCTGTATCTGATGCCATATGTAAGTGTTGTCTTCAGCAATGGGATCTTACTATCAGGTTGTATAGAGTAACAGAGTCCTAGCAATAGCCTGTGATGTTTAGGAGTTCTCATGGGGCCTCTTTGGCTAATGACTCAGCAGGATGTAACCCATTCCTCATACTGTAGGTTTTAACTTGGTGATGCAAGATGTCTAGTTGGAGCATTTTCTGCCCTATGATTTAGTGACTCCATTTATTTCCCTTTATATTTTCATAAATATCTTTATATTTATATTTCTTTAATATAATTTATAATGTATTTTTTAAGAAGCTTCAACAATAGTAGGTGTTCGTGAGGTCTTTTAAAATGGCCTTTAGTGTGAGTTGTCCCTCCCCACATTCCCTCCCTTACCTTTCTCTCCCACTCCCTTCCTATTTACTCCTCTTATTCTCCTTTTCTCTTTGTCTCTCTAAATTCAATTTCATCTTTTTTGGGAGATCCTCTCCTCCCTCTAAGTCCCTCATCTGGTACTTTTGTGATTTTTTATTTTTTGATTGCAGCATGTCTAGCAAAGTCTTAAAAGTGAATGTCCACATATAAGAGAAAACATGTAATATTTGGTTATTTTGGGGTGTGGGCAAGATCTAGGTTGCCTCACTCAGGTTATTTTTTCTAGCCCTGTCCAATTATTTTTAAATTTTATAATTTCAGTTTTGAACAGCAGAATATTCCATTGTATAAATGTATCACTATCCATTCATCAGTTGACAAACGTCTAGGATGTTTCCAGTTTCTGTCTACTGTAAATATGGTAGCAATGAACATGGAAGAGTGCCTGTGTCTCTACTTGTCCCATCCCACGGGACTCAGTTATTCGTGGGGGTCGAGGGGAATTCGGACTGAAAGAAGAACAGGCGATAAAAGGAGAGCGAGACCAAGCAAAATCATTGCCAAGGTCTGTTCATTGTAATGAGGGCAGCAGGTTTTAAGCAGTAGGGAAGGGGAATGGGGAAGGTGATAAATCTGAAACAATCAGGTGAAATATCCTCGGAATGTGAGGGTAAGGACGGTTGGGTAAAGGTCAGTTTATTGATTAGCTAGTTCCTGGAACAGCGGGTAAGGAAGGGTGCTGAGTCAGTTGCATATGTGATTTATGAATACTTGTAAGATGGTTGCACTCCAGCCGCTTAATTTGGACATTTGTCTCCAACATCTACTAGTATGTGGAGTCCTTCAGGTACCAAGTGTTAAAGCTGCAACTTGAGGTGGGTCTATCTATTTCTAACTTCTTGGTAATTTTTTACACTAATTTCCATGGTAGGTGTACAAGTTTTCATTACTACCAACTAATGAATAGCTGTTTCCCTTTCCCCATGTCCTTGCCAACACATTCTATCATTAGTGTTATTGATCTTGACCATTTTGACTCAGGTAAGATAATTCTTGACATCTTTTTAACTTGTGTTTCTTTGATGGCTGTGTATATTGAACAATTCTTAATGTGATTTTTCAGCCATTTATGTTTTATCCTTTGAGAACACTCTGCTCAGTTACTTATCCAGGTTTTTCTTTGAGCAATTGTTATATTGATCTTCTACTTTAAAAAGAATATGTTTCAATACTAGCCCTCTATCAGATATGTAATTCGTAAAGATCTCTCCGTTCTATAGGCTGCCAGTTTATGTGAATGACATGCCAAAAATCTGGTGTTTATATGTGTGTAAAATTATTACTGAGCTTTCAGTTCGATTCCAGTGATGAACATGTCTGTTGTTGTGCCAGTGCCATGCTGTTTTTATTATCATAGCTCTGTAGCATAACTCGATATCTTGGATGGTGATTCCCTACAGCCATTCTTTTATAATTCAAGATGTTTTTAGCTCTTCTAGATTTTTCTAAGTCTCTATGTGAATTTGAGAATTGCTATTTTAAAATTAATTTCTGTGAAAAAATGTTTTAGAATTTTGATGGGGATTGCATTGATTCTGTTGATTGCTTTCAGTGGGATGGTAGAGTCACAATATTAATTCTATTAATCTCTGAGCATTCAGGATCTTTCCATCTTCTGTTATCTTCTTTAGTTTCTTTCTTTGATGTCTTTGAAATTTTATCATACAAGTCTTTCAGTTGCTAGGTTAGAGTTATCCAATATATTTTATTTGTTGAGTTTTTTGTTAAATGTACTCTTTCCCCGATTTCTTTCTTAGTCTGATCATCATTTCTTTATAGGAAGCCTACTGATTTTTGTGTGCGAATTTTGTATTCCACTACTTTTCTGTATTTAGTTGTAGGAGTTTTCAGGTGGAACTTTTAGTGCCACTTATGTATACAATAATATCACGTGCAAACAAAGATACCCTGATTTCTCCCTTTTCTATTTGTGTTCTCCCAGTCTCCTTCATTATCTGATTGCTCTGGCTGAGACTTCAAGTATTGTGTGGGACAGGTATGGAAAGAATGGCTATCTCTGTCTCATTCCTGATTTTAGTGGAAATGACTTCAATTTCTTTCCATTTAGTTTGATGTTGAGCTTGCTATAAATTGCTAAACCATTCTTTTATCTCTAGGATGAGGCCAGTTTGATCATGGTGGATAATCTACTTTATGTGTTTTTGGATTTGGTTTGCAAATATCTTATTGAGAAAATTTGAACCTATGTTCCTAAGAGGAATTGATATATAATTTTCTTTTTTTGACTAGGTCTTTGTTTTATTTTGGTATTAGGGTGATAGTGATATTTCTAAGTATGTGCTTAGAGCCCATAATCTGAAGTAAAACAAACTTGAGATGCTTTCTTTTGAAAGTGGAGACAGTGTCTCTCTATGTTGGAATTCCATTTGTAAAGCAGGCTAGTTCCAACCTCACAGAGATATATACCTTCATAACTGTCTTTAGATATAATGCTCTGAAAGACTGAAATTTCCTTTTAAAGATCAGAGAGAGCACAAGGTAACATTCATCCTCAGTTCAGCCCCTGTCCACCAGGGGGCGCAGATTCCTAACACAGGCTCATTTCCTGAGTGATTTACATCTAAGATGACTTGCAGTTTCTCTGAGTCCATACTTCTTCATGCTAAGCATCAAGACAACTTTCTAGATGATACTAAAGATGGACCCTTCTCCAGGCTTTCTGGCTGCGATACTTCTTGTACTCGGTAAGTAAACAGAGAAGTCTTTCCCAGTAAGCTATCTTCAAGGCCACACAGAGCTCATCTTCCTCTCGTTCTCTCCTCCCCTCGCACTGCAGGAAGGACCCATGGAGACTCCGTGACTCAGACAGAAGGCCTAGTCACCATCTCAGAAAGCAAATCCTTGACAATAAATTGCACGTATTCAGCCACAAGCATAGCTTACCCTGCTCTTTTCTGGTATGTTCAATATCCTGGAGAAGGTCTACAACTCCTCCTGAAAGTCATTACGGCTGGTGAGAAGGGAAGCAGCAGAGGGTTTGAAGCCACATACAATAAAGAAACCACCTCCTTCCACTTGCGGAAAGCCTCAGTGCAGGAGTCAGACTCGGCTGTGTACTACTGTGTTCTGGGTGACACAGTGACAGAAACCACAAGGGAAGCTGAGCACAAACTATGAGGAAACAAGTGGTCTGTGAGCTGTGCCAGATATTCAACTATTCCTGCATTAGTGCGTGATTTATGAGCATAGAGATATGCTGATCCTTATGAGCAATTTGACAGCATAGGTCTCAAAAAGTATTTTTGAACCAATAATGAATGATCAAAAAAATCATATCATTACTTTGAGAGGAGAATTTTATATTTAGTCAGAAACACATTGTATGTTAACCTGAAATTAAAAGGTAATAAAAATATTTTTTACACAGAATGTTAATGTACCTGCTTCTGGACAAAACTTGCTTTTTGAAATTGATGACAGAGTTTCACATAGAATAGAGGAATAGTCACATTCAAAGACATTCACATTCCAGGTGAGGACTAAGTTCAGGCTAGTCACCACCATTATCTTCTGCCATGAATCATTTCTGTTCAAACTTTCAAAAATCCTTTGGCATCTATTTTCAGATGTGGAAAGTAAATATTAACTGTCTTATGCAGTCCTGAAATATGTTCTCATTGACACTCTACTATAGTTTCTATACATTCATACACACTCACACACACACACACACACACACACACACAGAGAGAGAGAGAGAGAGAGAGAGAGAGAGAGAGAGAGAGAGAGAGATTTACATCCTGTTTCACATTGCCAACAGTAAAAAGTAACCACCAAAAGCTTATTCAAAGATTTTGCCCAAGTATAGCTCTGACACCAAGATGGCGCATTAGTCCTGCCTCCAGGAGCTGATGTGTGACACATCAGGTCTCTGGCTGGCTGGCTGAACTTCCCAAGAGTCCCCATTTAATGTTACTACAAAGAGCTGATGAAACAAGGCAGCAGTTTTGAGGCAGGCTTCTGTAGAACAACCATGAAAATGTACCTGCGTGACTGTTGGATGGTTTTGTGGCTGCAATATCAGTGTAAGTGAGTGGAGATATTAGCTAGGGCCATAGGAAGGCAAAGAACATCTTAGGATTGGGGAATGATGTAATTGCGTGTGCTAGGAGGAGGGAACCACATCGGCCCACTTGTAGATAACCTGAGAAGCCTGTAGAGAACAAGGAAAGGAGAGAACTACTAAAACTAAGTGCAGATGATTGACTTCTGGAATCTCCCACTGTTTTCTCAACAGGGGTGGTTGGCCAGACCCAAGTGGTGCAGAGTCCCCAGTCCCTGGTTGTCTGTCTGGGAGATAACTGTGTCCTTCGATGCAGCTACAATGTGATCCCCGTCAACAAGTAAGGTGGTACAAACAAGACACAGGCAGGGTTCCTGTGTCCCTGATAGTCCTGACTTACAAAGAAGACAAGACGTTAAATGGGAGATACTCAGCATCTCTGGATGAAGATGCTAAGCACCGCACCCTGAACATCACGGCCTCCCTGCTGGGTGACACTGCCACCTACCTCTGTGTGGTGGGCGCACCATTCTCCCCAGAAACTTACAGCCAGTACCAAAACCTGCCCCTGGAGGTATCGAGGAGGCCTAGGTGACAGAAAAGCCTTTTAAACACTGTACTGTGGAACTGATTTTCCCTTTTTGGACCATTGTCTCATTAGAAAGACAATTTTAAAACAGTCTGAAAAGAATGCTTGAGGATATTTTCAATAGATTTTAACAGAAAAACATTAAAGAAACGCAGGCAATCCTGGCAGCCACCGTGAAGTCGGGAGATGGAGAAGACATTAGCCTTTCAGTTAATCATTGAGGTCAGAGGAACAGCTAGAAAGCTCTGAGTGTTAAGGAAAAAGTGTAGACAGGCCGAGCCAAGCATCAGTGTGCAGAGGGTGGCCAGGACCACAGCAGTGTGTCCCAGGAAAGAGGGTTGCACCAGGGATATGTGCTTAGGAATGTAAACAGAAACTCCTTCAATAAGCAAAGACCACTCCCAAGGATGGATGTGCTAATGAGCAGAGGCCAGAGTGCAAGACCATCTGCCCCACACAGTGTACAGCTCTTCATGAGACCTGTAGGGCCCACATCTCTATTGTCTATACTGATTCAGGATGTTTTTTTACAAGGTGTGTTCCTTAGATGAAGTCCAGATAAGGATAGGCATCCACTCTTCCTTTATTCATATGTTAGTATTTTACAGAGATTAATCATTATTACTAATTTAAACATTTTTTCAAATTTCATATAGGTGCATCATACTTATATAATTTTTACTCTACCCTCTCTGTTAGATTCTCCCACAATTCCCTTACTCCATCTCAAATTCATGTGGTCTTCTTTAATTACTGTCAGACACACACACACACACACACACACACACACACACACACAGACACACACACATTCATATATACAGACACAGACACATACACATATACATGCACAAATATATACACATAAATATACAACACACATATACATATAAATACATACATATATACACACACACATATATATACACACACATACACTCATACTCCTGCCTCCTCTCTCATCTTGATCCAATCCCTTTCTGTCTCTCATTGGAAAGCAACTAGGGTCCTAAAGGTAGTGATAAAGAACAATATAACCATCATGTTCAAGTTGGATAGGACAAACAAATCAAGGGAAAGAGTCCAGAAAAATGCACAAGAAATAGAGACAATCTTGTTTTATGGGATTCTCAAGAATTCCATAAAAAACTCAACTGAATGCCATAATATGTTCCCAAAGGAATTGATCAGCCTGGACAGGCACCATGCATACTGCCTCAGTCTCTCTGATTTCACATGAACTTTCATCATGTTGATTTAGAGGGCCTTGTTTACCGCTCTGGAAATCAGTCTGGCAATTCCTCAGAAAATTGGGCATGACACTTCCAGAGGACCCTGTCATACCACTCCTGGGCATATACCCAGAGGATTCCCCTGCATACAATAAAGACACATGCTCCACTATGTTCATAGCAGCCTTATTTATAATAGCCAGAAGTTGGAAGGAGCCCAGATGTCCCTCAAAGGAGGAATGGATACAGAAAATGTGGTATATTTATACAATGGAATACTACTCAGCAATTAAAAATAACGAATTCATGCAATTTGTAGGCAAATGGTTGTATCTGGAAAATATCATCCTAAGTGAGGTAACCCAATCACAAAAGAATACACATGAAATGCAATCACTGATAAGTAGATATTAATAAGCCCAGAAGCTCTGAATACTCAAGGCACAATTAGCAAATCAAAAGATTCCCAAGAAGAAGGAAGGAGAGGACTCTGGTCCTGAAAAGACTGGATCCAGTTTTGTAGGAGAGTACCAGAACAGAGAAATGGTGAGGGGATGATTGGGGAATAGGTGGGAGGGGGGAAGAGGACTTATGAGACATGTGGTGAGGGGGAGACTGGGAAAGGGGAAAGCCTTTGGAATATAAACAAAGAATATAGAAAAAGATAAGTAAAAAACAAACAAAAAATAGAGGGCCTTGTTTTCTTGGTGTCTTCTATCCCTTCTGTTTTTTCCGGTGTTTTTGCTTCCTCTTCATCAAGATCCCCTAAGCCTTGGATGGTGGGATGGAGGGATGAAGGGATTTTAATGGAGAGAATCATTTATGGCTGTTTTAAGGTCTCTCATTCTCTGTATACAATATGTCTGTGGGTCTCTGTATTTGTTCCCATCTGCTGCAGGAGAAGTCTTCTCTGGTGATTGCTGGGTAAGGCACTAATCTATGAGTGCAGAAGAATGTCATTAGAAGTAATTTTATTGCTACATTAAAAAATAGTAGTATTTGGTTTTATCCTAAATCCCTGGACTATGTAGTCTTATGTTCTTGTTCCCCCAAGCAGTGTCAGTTATGGGTGTGCGTCTTCAGTCATGGAGTGAGCCTTAAGTCAAACCTGATATTTGTTGGTTACTCCCACTAGTTTTGCCACCAGTGCTTTAGCATATCTTCCAAGCTGGGCAGCTTTGTAAATCAAAGGGTCTGTAGTTGAGTTGCTGTTTGTGTTTCTCTTTAGGTAGTGTGCAGAGTACCTCGCTTTACTGAAGATGAACTTAGGGGAGAAGGCTCTATGTAGGCACAAACTCAACTTCTTCATGGCAAATGAGTTGTGTAGTGTTGTCTTCAGCAGTGCAGTTTTGCCTTCAGTTGGTGGAGAGCAATGTATAGTCTTCACTACAGCCTAGATTGCTGGAGGATTCCCATGGGACTTCTTTCTCCAACAACTCAATTCGTTGTAACCCAGTCACAGTACTGAAAGCCTCATTTGGTGACAAGAGATGCTTCGTTGGCACTCTGTCTTCCCAACTATTTGACAATTTCATTTAGATCACATATGCATTTTTATATGCACACATATATACACATTCAAATACACATATACATGCATATATGCATATATAAACACATGCATTTATAAGATTCTACTGTATTAGGTTTCTATAATGCTCTTCATATAGCCTTTAACTTTCTTTATCTTTCTCTATCCCCATATTCCCTCCTTCATCCTCCTGACTCAAACAGCCCTTAAACTGTATAGTGGACTGTGTAGTATTTTGTTGGTTGTAAAAATAAAATGGACCTTGTTATCAAAGAATAATGCTTGATTGCTTTGGCCTGTCAGATGCCTCCCTGATGGAATGACCCAAAGGGTTTTCCTGTATTTCATATAACACAGGACTCTACTAAGGTAGTGGAGTAACTTTGTGTAGGAAATTACTTTAAAAATACAATAGAAGGATTCATCAACATATTTTCATCACACAAGATAAAAAAAAGTTCTTAAAACTGAAGGTTAAATGACATGATCCAGTCTGAAAAGGAGAAAACAGAGAGAGAGAGAGAGAGAGAGAGAGAGAGAGAGAGAGAGAGAAAGAGAGAGAGAGAAA
This sequence comes from Apodemus agrarius, assembly GCA_964023405.1. Taxonomy (NCBI): domain Eukaryota; kingdom Metazoa; phylum Chordata; class Mammalia; order Rodentia; family Muridae; genus Apodemus; species Apodemus agrarius. The sequence goes on along the minus strand of OZ030013.1, from coordinate 74,226,079 downwards.
GAGAGAGAGAGAAAGAGAGAGAGAGAGAGGGGGAAGGGAGAGTGAGAGGGAGAGAGAGAGAATGAACAGAACTTAAGGTATTTACAGAACGTTTTCTCATATAAAGACATCAATATAAATATCCAAGGAGAAAGAGCAAGCGAGAGGGGGATTAACTGAAGAAATCTTGACTATAAATCATTCCAAACTTGCTGGAAGATACAAAGGCATATGTCCATGAAGCTCAGTAGTAATCCAGAGGATGGTGGCAATGAAACCCTCCCTGAGAATCTATAGAATGACATTGTTGAAGAAAATGTAGTCTAGCAAGCTTAATAGAGAGGGGCCAACAATGGAGATATGGTGTGAATAGGATTAAAATACATTATGTGAACTTTTCAATGAATTACTAAAACATATTTTTAAGATTTATAAAAAAGAAATTGAAGGAGAACACAGTAAGCTGAAATATTAAAAGCAATATGCAGTAGCTTGGAACTGTACAAAATTAAATATCATAATAAAAATTGCTATATAGAAAAATGCAAAATTAATATTATTTTTGCATGTTCCCCATTAGCTAGCTTAAAAGTTAAATACCTAAGATATAATAGATTAATACTAGATATGTTCCTAACAACATATCAGATAAATACATGTGTAGATTTCTACATAGATAAGGGTTCTGATATTATTTGTAATAAAATATTTATATTTAAAGTTTATATATATTTAGTAGCAGCTTTTATTGTGGAATAAATAGCCATTTACTCTTGTTGAAAATAAAGGTATACCCACCATATCTCTTCAATATAGTACTTGAGGTACTAGCTAGAGCAATTCGACAACAGAGGGAAGGCAAAGGGATACAAATCAGAAAGGAAGAAGTCAAACTATCACTATTCGCAGATGATATGATAGTATACTTAAGTTACCCAAAAACCTCCACCAGAGAACTCCTGCAACTGATAAACAACTTCAGCAAAGTGGCTGGCTATAAAATCAACTCAAGCAAATCAGTAGCCTTCCTATACGCAAAGGATAAGCAGGCCGAGAAAGAAATTAGGGAAATGACACCCTTCACAATAGCCACAAATGATATAAAGTATCTTGGAGTGACGCTAACCAAACATGTGAAAGATTTATATGACAAAAACTTCAGGTCTCTGAAGAGGGAAATTGAAGAAGACATCAGAAAATGGGAAAATCTTCCATGCTCGTGGGTTGGCAGGACTAATATAGTCAAAATGGCAATCTTGCCCAAAGCAATATACAGATTCAATGCAATCCCCATCAAAATCCCAACTCAGTTCTTCATAGAGTTAGAAAGAGCAATTCTCAAATTCATCTGGAATAACAAAAAACCCAGGATAGCTAAAACTATCATCAACAGCAAAAGAACTTCTGGGGTAGTCAATATCCCAGACCTCAAGCAATATTACAGAGCAATAGTATTAAAAACTGCATGGTATTGGTTCAGTGACAGGGAGGCGGATCAATGGAATAGGATCGAAGACCCAGAATTGAACCCACACATCTATGGCCAATTGATCTTCGACAAAGGAGCTGAAAACATCCAGTGGCAAAAAGATAGCCTTTTCAACAGATGGTGCTGGCTCAACTGGAGGACAACATGTAGAAGAATGAGAATTGATCCACTCTTATCTCCTTGCACTAACCTCAACTCCAAGTGGATCAAGGACCTCCACATAAAACCAGACACACTAAAACTAATAGAAAAGAAACCTCCACCAGAGAACTCCTGCAACTGATAAACAACTTCAGCAAAGTGGCTGGCTATAAAATCAACTCAAGCAAATCAGTAGCCTTCCTATACGCAAAGGATAAGCAGGCTGAGAAAGAAATTAGGGAAATGACACCCTTCACAATAGCCACAAATGATATAAAGTATCTTGGAGTGACGCTAACCAAACATGTGAAAGATTTATATGACAAAAACTTCAGGTCTCTGAAGAGGGAAATTGAAGAAGACATCAGAAAAGGGGAAGACCCTTGAGTACATTGGCTCAGGGGGAAAATTCCTGTACAGAACACCAATTGCTTATGCTCTAAGAGCAAGAATAGACAAATGGGATCTCATAAAATTACAAAGTTTCTGTAAGGCAAAAGACATTGTCAAAAGGATAAATAGGCAACCAACAAATTGGGAAAAAATCTACACCAACCCCACATCCGACAGAGGGCTAATTTCCAATGTATACAAAGAACTCAAGAGGTTAGACCCCAGAAAACCAAATAACCCTATCCAAAAATGGGGTACAGAGCTAAACAGAGACTTTTCACCTGAAGAAATTCGGATGGCTGAGAAACACCTTTAAAAATGTTCAACATCACTAGTCATTAGGGAAATGCAAATTAAAACAACCCTGAGATTTCACCTCACACCAGTCAGAATGGCTAAGATTAAAAACTCAGAAGACATCAGGTGTTGGCGAGGATGTGGAGAAAGAGGAACACTCCTCCACTGCTGGTGGGAATGCAAGCTGGTACAACCACTCTGGAAATCAGTGTGGCGGTTCCTCAGAAAACTGGACGTGATACTTCCGGAGGACCCAGCCATACCACTCCTGGGAATATACCCAGAAGTTTCCCCAGCATGCAATAAGGATACATGCTCCACTATGTTCATAGCAGCCTTATATATAATAGCCAGAAGCTGGAAAGAACCCAGATGTCCCTCAACAGAGGAATGGATACCAAAAAAATGTGGTATATATACACAATGGAGTACTATTCAGCCATTAGAAACAATGAATTCATGAAATTCTTAGAGAAATGGATGGAGCTGGAGAACGTCATACTAAGTGAGGTGACCCAGTCTCAAAAGAATACCCATGGTATACAGTCACTGATAAGTGGATATTAGCCTAGAAGCTTGGAACACCAAAGACATAAATCACATATCAAGTGATGTCTCACAAGAAGAAAGGAGTGGACACTGGTGCTAGAATGGACCAAAACATCATTGTGGGGGAGTACAAGAACAGTGAGGTGGGAGGGGGTGGATGAGGGAACGGGGGAGGGAAAAGGGCATGTGGGACCTTTGGGGGTGGGGAACCAGAAAAAGGGAAATGAATTGTAAATATAGAATATAATTTATATAGAATAAATTAAAAAAAAGAAAATAAAGGTATAACACTGAATGTACCGTTGCCTTTTTTTTTTTTTTTTTTTTTTGGTTCATGGTCAAAGGTAATACTCTCCTGTATTAACCTGTAGGACTTCACACTCCCTTACTATCAAGTTTAACTTTTGTTTTCCAGGACAACAGAGATTTAAGCCAGATTAATTTGTTAGTTTGTCAGCAAGATGTGGTTCCTTCATTTCTAATATATTCAATGTATTATCTATTTTATCTTGTAATTGGTTAAAATCATCTTACTGAAAGGTGAGCTTAATATAAACACTGTCTCTGATCCACACATTGCCTTTAAGGTTTTCTTCTGAATTTTCAGACATTTTCTGAGGCATGATGATGATTGCATATGCCTATGCCTTCTTGGGTATCGAGAAATATGTTTGTTATTTTATTCTATATTCTTTGTTTACATTCCAAACGCTTTCCCCTTTTCAGTTCCCCCATTACCATATGTTTCATAAGTCCTCTTCACTCTGCCCATTCCCCAATCACCCCCTTCCATTTCTCTGTTCTGGTACTCTCCTATATTATTGGATCAAGTCTTTTCTGGACCAGGGCCCTCCCCTTCCTTCTTCTTGGGGATCTTTTGATTTGTTAATTGTGCCTTGAGTATTCCGAGCTTCTGGGCTAATTAATATCCAGTTATCAGTGATTGCATTTCATGTGTATTCTTTTGTGATTGGGTTAACTCACTTAGGATGATATTTTCCATTTCCAACCATTTGCCTATAAATTTCATGAATTCATTGTTTTTAATTGTTGAGTAGTATTCCATTGTATAAATATACCACATTTTCTGTATCCATTCCTCCTTTGAGGGACATCTGGGTTCTTTCTAGCTTCTGGCTATTATAAATAAGGCTGCTATAAACATAGTGGAGCATGTGTCTTTGTTGCATGCAGCAGAATCCTCTGGGTATATGCCCAGGAGTGGTATGACAGAGTACTCTGAAAGTGTCATGCCCAATTTTCTGAGGAACCACCAGATTGATTTCCAGAGTGGTTGTACCATCTTGCAATCCAACCAAGAGTGGAGGAATGTTCCTCTTTCTCCACATCCTTGCCAACACCTGTTGTCTCTTGAGTTTTTAATCTTAGCCATTCTGATTGGTGTGAGTTGGAATTTCAGGGTTGTTTTTATTTGCATTTCCCTGACTACTAATGATGTTGAACATCTCTTAAGGTGCATCTCAGCCATCCCAAATTTCTTCAGGTGAAAAATTCTTTGTTTAGCTCTTTACCCCATTTTTTAATAGGGTTATTTGGTTCTCAGGGGTCTAACTTCTTGAGTTCTTTGTATATATTGGATATTAGCCCTCTGTCAGATGTGGAGTTGGTAAAGATCTTTGCCCAAATAGTTGGTTGCTGTTTTGTCCTTCTGACAGTGTCCTTTGCCTTACAGAAACTTTTTAATTTCATGCGGTCCCATTTGTCAATTCTTGATCTTAGAGCATACACTATTGGTGTTCTGTTCAGTAATTTTCCCCCTGTGCCCATGTCCTCCAGGGTCTTCTCCTGTTTCTTTTCTATTAGTCTCAGTGTGTATGGTTTTATGTGGAGGTCCTTGATCCACTTGGAGTTGATCTTAGTACAAGGAGATAAGTGTGGGTCAATTCGCATTCTTCTACATGCTGACCTCCAGTTGAACCAGCATCATTTGTTGAAAAGGCTATCTTTTTCCCACTAGATGGTTGTAGCTCTTTTATCAAAGATCAAGTGACCATAATTATGTGGGTTCATATCTGGGTCTTTGATTCTATTCCATTGATCTACTTACCTGTCACTGTACCAATACCTTGCAGTTTTTAACACAATTGCTCTGTAGTACTGCTTGAGGTTGGGGATATTGATTCCACCAGAAATTCTTTTATTGTTGAGAATAGTTTTAGCTCTACTGGTTTTTTTTAAAAAATTCCAGATGAATTTGAGAATTTCTTTTTTTTCTTTTTCTTTTTTTACTGTTTGGAATTGAGGAAATTTAATATAGAATTGGTTCATAGACCACTGCACAAACAGAGAGGACAATGATTTCATCTTGCCATCTCACCATTCCAATTTGCCATCTCCTTCCTTAATTCTTGGCATTTGCTAATAGACCACAGGGCTTGTGCATCCCCAGGGATTAGTATAACTGTGAGTTACACTAAACATGTTAATTATTTCTCTCTTGCCAGCATACAGTTATGATGACAAGTAGCTAAATATTTCTTTTTGTTTAATTTTTATTTTCTATATTCTATGTTTACATTCCAAAGGCTTTCCCCTTTCCCAGTTCCCCCCACCATAAATCCCATAATTCCTCTCCCCCCAACTATTCCCCAATCATTCCCCCCTCCCTCCACGGTTTCTCTGTTCTGGGTCTACAAAACTGGATCCAATCTTTACAGGCCCAGGGTCCTCTCCTTTCTTCTTCTTGGGAATCATTTGACTTACTAATTGTGCCTTGAGTATTTAGGGCTTCTGGACTCATTAATATCCACTTATCAGTGATTGCATTTCATGTGTATTCTTTTGTGAATGGGTTAACTCACTTAGGATGATATTTTCCAGATTTAACCATTTACCTACAAATTGCATGAATTCATTATTTTTAATTGCTGAGTAGTATTCCATTGTATAAATATACCTCATTTTCTGTATCCATTCCTCCTTTGAGGGATATTTGGGCTCCTTCCAATTTCTGGCTATTATAAACAAGGCTGCTATAAACATAGTGGAGCATGTGTCTTTATTGTATGCAGGGGAATGCTCTGGGTATATGCCCAGGAGTGGTATGCCGGGGTCCTCTGGAAGTGGCATGCCCAATTTTCTGAGGAACCGCCATACTGATTTCCAGAGCAGTTTTACCATTTTGCAATCCCACCAACAGTGGAGGAGTGTTCCTCTTTCTCCACATCCTCACCAGCACCTGTTGTCTCTTGAGTTTTTAATCTTAGCCATTCTGACTGGTGTGAGGTGGAATCTCAGGGTTGTTTTGATTTGCATTTCCCTGATGACTAATGATGTTGAACATCTCTTAAGGTGTTTCTCGGCCATCTGAATCTCTTCTGGTGAAAATTCTTTGTTTACTCTGTACCCCATTTTTTGATAGGGTTATTTGGTTCTTTGCGGTGTAACTTCTTGAGATCTTTGTATATATTGAATATTAGCCCTCTGTTGGATGTGGGGTTGGTGAAGATCTTTTCCCACTTTGTTGGTTGCTGTTTTGTCCTTCTGACAGTGTCCTTTGCCTTGTAGAAACTTTGTAATTTTATGAGGTCCCATTTGTCAATTCTTGATCTTAGTGAGTAACCTATTGGTGTTCTGTTCAGGAACTTTCCCCCTGTGCCCATGTCCTCCAGGGTCTTCCCACGTTTCTTTTCTAATAGTTTCAGTGTGTCTGGTTTTATGTGGAGGTCCTTGATCCACTTGGAGTTGATCTTAGTCCAAGGAGATAAGAGTGGGTCAATTCACATTCTTCTGCATGTTGACCTCCAGTTGAACCAGCACCATTTGTTGATAAGGCTATCTTTATTCCACTGGATGGTTGTGGCTTCTTTATCAAAGATCAAGTGACCATAAGTCTGTGGGTTCATTTCTGGGTCTTCAATCCTATTCCATTGATCTACTTGCCTGTTGCTGTACCAATACCATGCAGTTTTTAACACAATTGCTCTGTAGTACTGCTTGAGGTCAGGGATATTGATTCCCCCAGAAGTCCTTTTATTGTTGAGAATAGTTTTAGCTATCCTGGGTTTTTTTGTTGCTCCAGATGAATTTGAGAATTGCTCTTTCTAGATCTATGAAGAATTGAGTTGGGATTTTGATGGGGATCGCATTGAATCTGTAGATTGCTTTTGGCAAGATGGCCATTTTTACTATATTGATCCTGCCAATCCAGGAGCAAGAAATATCTTTCCATCTTCTGAGGTCTTCTTCGATTTCTTTCTTCAAGGGCTTGTAGTTCCTGTCATACAAATCTTTAGCTTGTTTTGTTAGAGTTACGCCAAGGTACTTTATGTTGTTTGTGGCTATTGTGAAGGGTGTTATTTCCCTAACTTCTTTCTCAGCCTGCTTGTCCTTTGAGTACAAGAAGGCTACTGATTTGCTTGAGTTAATTTTATAACCAGCCACTTTGCTGAAGTTGTTTATCAGCTGTAGAAGTTCTCTGGTGGAGTTTTTTGGGTCGCTTAAATAAACTATCATATCATCTGCAAATAATGATAGTTTGACTTCTTCCTTTCCAATTTGTATTCCTTTGACTTCCTTATGTTGTCTAATTGCTCTCGCTAGAACTTCAAGTACTATATTGAAAAGATATGGAGAGAGAGGGCAGCCTTGTCTAGTCCCTGATTTTAGTGGGATTGCTTCAAGTTTCTCGCCATTTATTTTAATGTTGGCTACTGGTTTGCTTTTACTATGTTTAGGTATGGGCCTTGAATTCCTGCTCTTTACAAGACTTTTAGCATGAAAGGATGCTGAATTTTGTGGAATGCTTTTTCAGCATCTAATGAGATGACCATGTGTTTTTTTTTCTTTTAGTTTGTTTATGTAGTGGATTACATTGATGGATTTCCGTATATTGAACCATCCCTGCAACCCTGGGATGAAGCCTACTTGATCATGGTGAATGATCGTTTTGATGTGCTCTTTGATTCTGTTGGCAAGAATTTTATTTAGTATTTTTGCATCGATATTCATAAGAGAAATTGGCCTGTAATTCTCTTTCTTTGTTGGATCTTTTTGTGGTTTAGGTATTAGTGTAATTTTGGCTTCAAAGAATGAGTTGGGCAGTGTCCCTTCTGTCTCTATTTTGTGGAATAGTTTGAAAAGTATTGGTGTTAAGTCTTCTTTGAAGGTCTGGTAGAATTCTGCACTAAAACCATTTGGTCCCATACTTTTTTTTGGTTGGGAGGCTTTCTATAACCCCTTCTATTTCTTTAGGGATTATGGGACTATTTAGCTGATCTACTTGATGCTGATTTAATTTTGGTGTTTGGTATCTGTCTAGGAAATTGTCCATTTCCTCCAGATTCTCCAGTTGTTTTGAGTATAGACCTTTGTAGTAGTGTCTGATAATCTTTTGAATTTCCTCAGTTTCTGTTGTTATGTTTCCCTTTTCATTTCTAATTTTGTTAACTTGTATACTGTCTCTGTGTCCTTTGATTAGTCTGGCTAAGGGTTTATCTATCTTGTTGATTTTCTCAAAGAAACAGCTCCTGGTTTTGTTGATTCTTTGTATGGTTCTCTTTGTTTCTGCTTGATTGATTTCAGCCCTGAGTTTGATGATTTCCTGTCTTCTACTCCTCCTAGGTGAATTAACTTGTTTTTCTTCCAGGGCTTTAAGGTGTGCCATTAAGCTGCTAGTGCATGCTCTCTCCAGCTTCTTTTTGGGTGCACTTAGAGCTATGAGTTTTCCTCTTAGCACTGCTTTTATTGTGTCTCATAGATTTGGGTAGGTTGTACCTTCATTTTCATTGAATTCTAAAAAGTCTTTGATTTCTTTTTTTATTTCTTCCTTGACCAACGTGTCATTGAGTAGAGTATTGTTCAGTTTCCATGTGTTTGTGGGCTTTCTGGTTTTTTTTTTCTTTTTTCTTTTTTTTTCTTTTTTTTTTTTTTGGTATTGAAGACTACTCTTACTCCATGGTGATCTGATAGGAGGCATGGGATTAGCTCGATCTTCTTGTATTTGTTGACATCTCTCTTGTGACCAATTATATGATCAATTTTGGAGAAGGTACCATGTGGTGCTGAGAAAAAGCTATATTCTTTAGCTTTAGGATGAAATGTTCTATATATATCTGTTAAATCCAATTGGTCCAAAGTTTCAATTAGTTTCACTGTGTCCTTGTTTAATTTCTGCTTTCCTGATCGGTCCATTGAGGAGACTGGAGTGTTGAAGTCACCCACAATTATTGTGTTAGGTGTAATGTGTGCTTTAAGCTTTAGTAAGGTTTATTTAACGAATGAGGGTGCCCTTGCATTTGGAGCATAGATGTTCAGTATTGAGAGCTCTTCTTGGTGGATTTTCCCTTTGACCAGCAAGAAGTGACCTTCTGAGTCTCTTTTGATGACTTTAGGTTGGAAGTCAATTTTATCTGATATTAGAATGGCTACTCCAGCTTGTTTCCTGAGACCATTTACTTGTAAAATTGTCTTCCAGCCTTTTACTCTAAGGTAGTGTTTGTCTTTAACACTGAGACGTGTTTCCTGTATGCAGCAAAATGTAGGGTCCTGTTTCCGTATCCAGTCTGTTAATCTATGTCCTTTTATTGGGGAATTGAGTCCATTGATTTTAAGAGATGTTAAAGAATAGTGATTATTGCTTCCTGTCATTTTCAATGTTTTTTTGATAGGTTTTCTTCTATTGGATTTGATGAAAGAAGGTTACTATCTTGCTTTTTCCAGGGTGTAGTTTCCCTCCTTGTATTGGTCTTTTCCCCCTATTATCTTTTGTAGGGTTGGGTTTGTGGAAAGATATTGTTCAAATTTGGTTTTGTCATGGAATATCTTGGTTTCCTTCTCTATAGTGATTGAGAGTTTTGCTGGGTATAGTAGTTTTGGCTGGCATTTGTGTTCTCTTAGAGTCTGCATTAGATCTGCCCAGGATCTTCTAGCTTTCATGGTCTCCGGTGAGAAGTCTGGGGTAATTCTTATAAGTCTTCCTTTATATGTTACATGGCCTTTTTCTCTTACTGCCTTTAATATTCTTTCTTTCTTTCTTCTTCTTTTTTTTAGTACATCTGGGATTTTGATTATTATGTGATGGGAGGTATTTCTGTTCTGGTCCAGTCTGTTTGGAGTTTTGTAGGCTTCTTTTATATTCATGGGCATCTCTCCCTTTAGGTTGGGGAAGTTTCCTTCCATAATTATCCAAAGGACAATAGGGAGAAAACACCAATACAAGGAGGTAAACTACACCCTGGAAAAATCTCTCTCTTCTAGATCTACAATCCTTAGTTTTGGTCTTCTCATTTTGTCCTGGATTTCCTGGATGTTTGGGGTTACAAGCTTTTTGCATTTTGCATTTTCTTTGACTGTTGAGTCCATGGTTCTTATGGTATCTTCAGTATCTGAGATTCTTTCTTCTATCTCTTGTATTCTATTGTTGATATTTGCATCTATGGCCCCTGACTTCTCCCCAAGGTTTTCTATCTCCAAAATTGTCTCCCTTTGAGATTTCTTAGTTTTTTTTCTACTTATGTTTTTAGATCCTGGATGGTTTTGCTCGGATCTTTCACTTGCTTGTTTGTGTTTTCATGTAATTCTTTAAGAGATTTTTGTGTTTCCCCTTTCATGACTACTACCTGTTGACCCATGTTCTCCTGAAAATTTTTAAAGTGATTTTTGCATTTCCTCCCTATTGGCTTCTATCTTTTGACCCATATTCTCCCGAATTTCTTTAAATGATTTTTGTGTTTCCCTTGTCAGGGCTTCTAACTTTTGATCCATTTACTCCTGTATTTCTTTAAGAGATTTATTTATGTCCTTCTTGTGTTCGTCTGACAGTATCATGATATGTGATTTTAAATCCAAATCTTGTTTTTCTGGTGTGTTGGGGCATCCAGGACTTACTGTTGTCAGAGAATTGGGTTTGGATGCAGCCATATTGCCTTGATTTCTGTTAGTAGCATTCCTATTTTTCCCTTTTGCCATCTGGTTATCTCTTGTGTTAGTTGGTCTTGTTGTCACTGGCTGGTGTTTGAACCTCCTGTGAGCCTGTAAGGCTAATTCTGCACCTCTGGATGTCAGGGTTTCCCCTGGCTCAGATTGTTGATGTACTACCTTCCTCTTGGGTGCCCTTGGAGCCCTAATGTGTCCTGCCCCAAGCAATGCTATACTTTGGTTGTCTCTGTGAACCTGGTGCTGCCTGTCTGCTCCTTCAGGGAGCGCAGATGGCGGATGCTGCAGGGACCTTATCCAAGTGCTGATCACTCTGCAGGGATGATGACCCCTTCCCCGACTGGGTTAATGCACGACTGGATTGGCGAACAGTTGCCCACCAAGTTGCCCATACACTGGGTGCAGGCAAAAGCCTGGCAGGCTTAGACTCAAGCGATGTTAGACTTGGGCTATGTCTGCAAAGCAGGCGCTGTCTGTTAGATCTCTATGGTGTCTTGGAGGCAAGATGGCGAGCGCCTCTGCAAGTGCTAGGCAGTCCGCAGGGCACACAACCCCTGACCGAGTTGGTGCACAACCGGGTTGGCATATAGATGCCCCCCCTGAGCTTCCCAGGCCCTGGCTGCAGGCAAAAGTCTGACAGATTTAGACTCAAGTGATGTTAACCTCGGATTATGTCTGCATACCCGGCATTGTCTGTTAGTTCTCTATGGTGTGTTTGCTATGTTTTAAAGAATAAAGTACCTGTGAGGAAAAGGATTTGACTCCTTGGCTTCTGCTCCACACCTCAGATAGCTCTGGTTTTCTAGGTGGACACAAGTATGTTATTAGTGCAAAATATAGTGATGTATTCTAAGGGATTCTGGGTTCTTTATTTGTCACAATCATATTTTAATTTAAAAAACAACTACAATTAAAATAAACTAATATTATTATTATAGAAATTTTGGAAAATTAGTATAATAAATATTATTATACAAATACAAGGCATTTCTAGTACAGCTTGATCTTTGCAGTGACTTTCATGCCATCAAGAACTACAAAGAAAGACCCAGAGTCTTAGATAGGGTTTCTTCTGTTGTAAAGAGACACCATGATCATGGCAACTCTTATAAAGGAAAACATTTAATTGTGGCTAGATTACAGTTCAGAGATGTCAGCATGTCTTTAAATATGGCAACATGCAGGCAGACATGTTTAAGGAGCTTGGAGTTCTACTTTCAAATCTGCAGTCAGCAGAAAGAGAGAGCCCCTGGGCTTGGCTTGAGCACTTGAAATCCCAGAGCCCACCCGTAGTGACAAACTGCTCCAAAAGACCATACCTCCTAATAGTGCCTTGAGCCCTATGAGCCTAATAGTACCACTACTCCCTATGAGCCTAGGGCAGGGCATTTCCATTAACACCACCATACCCTGCCTTACCTTTTTCCACTGTGATGAGACATGTAACAAGAACAAGTTTAATGGGGGTTGACAGTTCAGAGGTTAAGTCCATAATCATCACGGCAGGTAGCACAGCAGCAGCAGGAAGGCAGGCAGGTGGGCAGGCATAGTGCTAGAGAAGTTGCTAAGAGCTTTTAATCTGCTTCATAAGTGAGAGACAAGGAACAAGAGCTAACTGTGAGTGGCTTGGGGTTTTATAACCTCTAAGCCCATCCCCAATAACATACCTCCTCCAAGAAAGCCATACCTATTAATTCTTCCCAAACAGATACACCAGTTAGTGTCTAAGCATCAAATATATGAGCCTAAGGGAGACATTCCAATTCAAACCACCATAGCAGACCCTGTCTCCAACAAAACAAAACAAAACAAAACAAAACAAAACAAAACAAAACAAAACAAAACAAAACAAAAAACTATGTTCCTTAGATTTTAACATGGAACAATGTTTGTTAAGTGAGATGTTAGCACATCAGGTTTTTCCAGAATTACTTTAATTAGAAGACAGGTTTTTTAAAAGTCAAAGATAGTGTTTTATACAGGTATGTTGTCTGGCACAGAGAGAAGCTGTGCAGTGTGAAATAATCCTGATCTATAAGAACTCAGAGTTGGTGACAGAAAAAGTTTCAGTTATTATAACACAGAAAAGTAGTTGGTTGAGGTAACAAGAAATATTTCAAATTTAACTTGAAATACATGAAAACATACACTTTCTCCAACATTGTCTTGGAGCAAATGTCTCTTGAATTCTCTTTTCACTAAGATGTCAGATTTTTACATTGAGCATCTCACCTAAGAAAGGTGTTTAATTTTTAGCAATTCTTTGGCCACTGTCAATATCCACAAGATGGCAGCCTCTTCTCAGAGACTCTGGGGGAAATTCTCAAGTGTTTATGAGTGAGAGAGTGGTGGGGGAAGAGGGGAGGGGAAGGGAGGAGGGGAGGAGATTTCTGATGAAGCAAGGGTGTTGAAAAGAGCTTTTCCACTACTTGGTGGAAGAGTATCTTGATGTTTTCATAAGGAGAAACATTAGAAATGTGAAACTTATTTTTGGGAGCTTAAGATCTGAATCCCCAGTGAAGAGAGATAAAGAACAAATGATGAAATCCTTGAGTGTTTCACTAGTGGTCCTTTGGCTCCAGTTTAATTGTGAGTTTGGGCATTTCTTTTGGATATAAGGTGTGATATGTGAGGTCATTGCCTATTCTAGGATTGTGGTAGAAACAGATGTTTTAAATCTCTAGTTAAGGGGTGGCAGGCCCATGGAAAAGTTATTCTAGAATGTTAGCATCTAAATGCATCCAGTCTTGATTGTCTGACCTTTGTCTTTCTGCACAGGGATGAGTAGCCAGCAGAAGGTTCAGCAGAACCCAGAATCTCTCAGTGTCTTAGAGGGAGCCATGACCTCTCTCAACTGCACGTTCAGTGATAGTACTTCTAACAACTTCAGGTGGTACAGACAGCATTCTGGGAAAGGCCTTGAGTTGCTGGCATCTATCTTCTCTGATGGAGAAAAGGAAGAAGGCAGATTCACAGCTCACCTCAACAGAGTCAGCCTACATGTTTCCCTACACATCAGAGACCCGCGGCCCAGTGACTCTGCTGTCTACCTCTGTGCAGTGAGTGCGCAGTGTTCCCCAGCCACCTGCAGCCTGCACCCAAACCTTAGGGCCCCACAAGGCCTGAACTAGAGCATCCTTGATTTGGAAAATCTTTACCTTGTGAAAATACCTCATTGTGGACACAATGTGCTCTAAGCTTCCTGAATCTTCTTCCTCCTCCATTTCCTTTTTCACATTCTGATGAATCTAATGAGTGGTATCCCTACGATTATGGATGCAATCATTCACTGATGCATGGGCAACCTACAAGAGACCACCTACCTAAAGAATTATGACTCTCCTTGCCACAACAGTCACCGATTGCCAATTGATCCTCAGCAAGGAAAGGGCCCCATGATCCCCATTACCCTTCATACTTAAAAAGGTTTACATGTCTGTATTTTGTGGGTACCCCATGTCTGGTGCAGTAACCACAGGTCCTATAAATTCATATTGTGCAACAGCCATGTCATGTACAGAGGAAAGAATTTTACAGCTCTCATCTTCTCAGTCTTACATTGTCCCCACTTCTCTTCTAAGATGTTCTCTAAGCTTCATTGGGATGAGGAGTTGGTAGAGATGTTGCACCAGTGGCTGAGCACTCAAGGTGTCCTATTTTTGTTACTCTGTGCATTCCTCTTATCCCTGGGTTTCTACAGTTTTACAATTCCCTTTTCTGCAATGTTTTCCTAGCTTTGGAGGGGCTGATATAGATATCCCATTAAGGATTGAGTCCTTAACATGTATTCTCAGTACCATGGGTAGTGTTAATGCATCTGCATTAATTCACTGAAAAGAAATCTTCCTTGGCCAAGGCTAAGAGCAACACTGTTCTAATCATTGACTTTTGTTTGAACTCAGTCACATTCCTTCCTGCAGTTGGGAGGCACATTTTGTCTCTTCCTTTAGGTGATCATTTGGTCCAAGAACAACTTCATAAATGGACTCTCAGATCTGGCCATACCTCTATGAATTTCCTCATGGCTCCAGGTATAAACACTGGCCGTGCCCCTGGTCAGCCCAATATAACATCCTTTGAACTGTCTAAATCCTGGGCCAAAGTTCTTATGTATATTTTGGTTTCTGTCAGTTTACATTTTGTTGAATTTTGTGCAGAGCCAATTCAGTTTCCTTTCTTCATTCTTACAGTTTTCTCTATGTCCCATGCAGCCTTTTCTTGTTAACCTAAAGAATAAAAAGCTTAATTTTCCTGTTAATGTAAAGAATAAAAAGCTTAATATATATAACAGCATTAGAGACACCTGAAATGCAGAAGTGTTAGTATCAGTCAGTGACTATCAGCTATTAGTCAAGGTCAGCATCAAAGAAAGCACAAGTCCAAGGTAGGTAGAGGAGGCCTCATCAACTTCTAATGTGTGGGTAGTACCTAACCATGACACAATTATCTCCTAAGTTGGGATATGCCTAGAGCATGATCACACAGATAATCAACCAATGTCAGCATAACTACATCAGCATGTGTCCAGTTTCTTCCATAGCTCTATAAAGACTTTAGATAAAGCTCAAAATAAACAAGTCACAATTCACCAAGCTCAAGAAGGAGGACTTAAATGAGGGTGCTTTTGTTCCTCTAAGAAAGGCATCAAAATAGCCACAGGAGCAATAAGGGAGACAATGTGTGGAGCAGAGACTGAAGTAAAGGCCACCCAGAGACTGCCCTACCTGGGGATTCATCCTATAAACAGTCAACAAATCCTGACACTACTATGAATGACAAGAGAAGTATACCAAAAGGAGAATGCCATGGTTGTCTCTGGAGGGGCCCTGCCAGAGCCTTACAAATACAGAGGCAGATGCTAGCAACCAACCATTGGACTGGGCATGGGGTCCCCAATGGAGGAGCTGGAGGATGGTGCAGAGGAGCTAAAGGGGTTTACAGCCTCATGGGAAGAACAATGATTTCGGCCACCCAGACCGAAACTCCCATCAACCAAAAGGCACACATGGTTTCAGCCAAAAATGTGGCAGAGGAAGGCCTTGTTGGGCATCAGTGTGAGGAATGATCCTTGTTCAGGTAAAGGCTCAACAGAGGCCTGAACAAAGGGAAACTGAGAGGGGGCGAGGAGGGAGGGTGTAGGGTGGAGAGGCATATGTGGAGGCAGGGGAAGGAAGAAGGGAAGGGGTTGGGAGTCTTAGGGGAGGGGGGATATCAGGAAAGGTTTTACCATTGTCAATGTAAATGAAGACAATATTCAATAAAAAATTTTAAAACAGAACTTTAGATAAGGATGTTGCCAGCTCTTTGCTCTCTGAAATCTCTCACAGAAGTTTCTTTCATTTCTTCTTATTCTCACTTTTCTATAATTCTCTTTATAAAGATTGCTTTTGGTTTGCATACACAAACAAGAGTCCACATTTTTACTTTCATTGACATGAGATCACAAACTCAGAGCCACGATCCCAGGTCAATCTTTGGTAATGTCAGTGTCTGGCACTAGGTCTTTAGTCATGTACAGCTGAGTTGTGAAAGGACCTGCCACCTTAGAAACAAAATCTCTGCATCCCTGGGATCTATATAAAACTTTTCCACATTCATGTCTAATTGAATTAAACTGCTACCTCTTAACTGTTCTAGATAAGGGAGAGAATGGAACAGCTTTGTAGTTTCTTCTGAATCAGCTCTAGATTCAAGTATCTCACAGCATGTTCTAGTAGTAGGATTAGATAGCAAGCACTAGATAGCAGATGACAATATGGCAGTGCTCTGTCCCGTTAAACGTGTGTGTGAATGTTTGTGTGGTGTGTGTGTGTGTGTGTGTGTGTGTGTGTGTGTGTTTAGACTAAGCTTTCCTCTGGATGAATAGGTTAAAAGAGCCAGGGCTCTGGAAAATAGACTAGAGTGTGTACTCAGTATTGGGAACTAACTCTTTTTTCTTAGGAACTAAGTTCCAAATAAGAGCCGAGTTGTATCCCCTATGAAAGAATGCAGAACTCTAGTAGCCTTTATGGCTGTATGATGAGTTTGATCTATTGGTAATGGGAGCAGGAACATCTAAGGTCAGAGACTGCATCTTTGAAGAGGCCAGGTCTTGATATTTTAGAACTGCACGTGGAAACTGTAAATGATAACTTCTGATCTCTAGCCTATGTCTCTGTCTAAAGGTGAGCAATGTATAAGGAGAGAATCCTTAGGCCCCAACCTTGTGGGGGGCTGAATATATTACCAACAATTGTAGCAGCCAAACTTCCATAGCTGCCCTTCAGTGGCAGGGGCAGGACTCAAGTAGAGGTCCCACCCTGCTATCTTAATAATTTATTCATAATAGCCAGAATAAGGAGTTTTGAATCCTTGAGGATCAGGAGGAAGGACTTATCAGTACTGAAAGACCCATACTCTCAGTGTGTAGCATTAAGTCCTAGATGGGCCTTTGATATACTAAGGTATGTCCTCTAGTTCTTGGGAGTGCTGGTGCATCAGGTATTGTAATGATCAGCATCCCGAAATGCTATGGTTTGGAGGTAGGTATTTTTATGATTAAATATATTCTAATATCTACTTTTACTTGCTTCTACTCTACACATGCACTATAGTTTTCAAATACTGCACCTTTACTCAGCAGATATTTACTCTTCCTAGAATCTGAAACACCTGGTGGTCACCACTGTGACTTGGGTTTTGTCCTTGCACTTCACCCACTGGTCTCTCAAGGCTTCCAGGAATCTGTCTCTGCTGCACAGTGCCTGGTATCCCTAGCTTTCCTCTGTGCCTCAGTGCAGGGACTGGTGACCCCAGACTCTTACATTCTTCAAAACAAGCATTATGCAGATGACACTGAGTTCCACTGCCAGGTATCTCTGTAGTCCTTATCCTTTATTGCTGATGCACTGAGCCGGTTCTGAATGCCTAAGTGGATAAACTGAGGAACACACTTCCCAGCAAGGACTGATTCCAGAAAGGGCCCAGAGAGACTATTTTGCAGAATTCTTTTTTAAAGTGAAAAACTATTCTTTTACCCTGAGGTACTGAGGTATCTTACATTCCAGGCACCATTTCTAGCATTCCAGTAAAAAGTAGTATGTATTCTTTATAACAGCATTGGTTTCTTTAATTATTACAATTAATTTTTTTCAACTATCATGTCTGTTGCTTTAAACAGGTTATATATTTTGATTTTTATTTTCTCCATTCTCACTAAAAATCTAGGTAAAAGCAGCAATCAATTACCCAGTGAAGGCCTGGATGTTTTTGTGCTGTAAGTAAGTAAGTAAGTAAGTAAGTAAGTAAGTGACTAAAGGTGTGTGTTAGTGAGCTTCTGAGTGAGGGCCAGCTTTATTTCTTTTTTAAGCCATTCTAGTTCTTTTATTAGATATATTCTTTATTTATATTTCAAATGTTATCCCCTTTCCTGGATTCCCACTCCCCAAAAGTACCATAAGCCCTCTTTACTTCTCCTGTTCCCCAATCACCCCCTTCCCTTTTCCCTGTCCTGGTATTCCCCAACACTGCTGCACTGAGACTTTCCTAGACTGGGGGCCTCACCTTCCTCCTTCTTGGGCATCATTTGATATGCAAATTGTTTCTTGGGTATTCTGGGCTTTTAGGCTAGTATCCATTTATCAGTAAGTGTATACTCTGTGTGTTCTTTTGTGATTGGGTCACCTCACTCAGGATGACATTCTCCAATTCTATCCTCTTGCCTAAGTTTTCATGAATTCATTGTTTTTAATCGCTGAGTAGTATTCCATAGTGTAAATATACCATTTTCTGTATCCATTCTTCCATTGAGGAATATCTGGGTTCTTTCCAGATTCTGGCTATTAAAAGTAGGGCTGCTATGAACATAGTGGAGCATGTATCCTTATTACATGCTGGGGAATCCCCTGGGTATATGTCCAGGAGTGGTACAAGAGGGTCCTCCGATAGTAGGATGCCCAGTTTTCTGAGGAACCTCCAGACTGATTTCCAGAGTGGTTGTACCAGCTTGCAAAAACACCAGCAGTAGAGGAGTGTTCCTCTTTCTCCACATCCTCGCCAGCACCTGTTTTCTCCTGAGTTTTTTAATCTTACACCATTCTGACTGGTGTGAGGCGAAATCTCAGGGTTGTTTTGATTTGCATTTCCCTGATGACTAAGGATGTTGAACATTTCTTTAGGTGCTTCTCAGCCGTTTGATATTCCACAGGTGAAAATTCTTTGTTTAGCTCTATACCCCATTTTTGATAGTGTTATTTGGCTCTCTGGAGTCTACCTTCTTGAGTTCTTTGTATATCTTGGATATTAGCCCTCTGTCAGATGTAGGGTTGGTAAAGATCTTTTCCCAATTTCTTGAGTGCCATTTTGTCCCTTTGACACTGTCCTTTGCCTTATAGAAGCTTTGTAATTTTATGAGGTCCCATTTGTCAATTCTTGATCTTAGAGCATAAGCTATTGGTGTCCTGTTCAGAAAATTTTATCCTGTGCCCATGTGCTCAAGGCTCTTCCCCAGTTTCTTTTCTATTAGTTTCAGGATGTCTGATTTTATGTGGAGGTCCTTGATCCACTTGTACTTGAACTTAGTACAAGGAGATAAGAATGGATCCATTTGCATTCTTCTGCATGCTAAACTCCAACTGAAACTGCACCATTTGTTGAAAAGGCTATCTTTTTTCCATTGGATGGTTGTAGCTCCTTTGTCAAAGATCAAGTGGCCGTAATTGTGTGGGTTCATTTCTGGGTCTTAAATTCTACTACATTGATCTACCTGCCTGTCACTGTACCAATACCATGCAGTTTTTAACACTATTGCTCTGTAGTACTGCTTGAGGTTAGTAATACTGATTCCCCCCAGAAAATCTTTTACTGTTGAGAATAGTTTTAGCTATCCTGGGTTTTTTGTTATTCCAGATGAAATTGAGAATTGCTCTTTCCAACTCTATGAAGAATTGAGTTGGGATTTTGATGGGGATTGCATTGAATCTGCATTTTGCTTTTGGCATAATGGCCATTTTTACTATATTAATCCTGCTAATCCAAGAGCATGGAAGATTTTTCCATCTTTTGAAGTCTTTTTGGATTTCTTTCTTCAATGATTTGAAGTTCCTGTAACACAGATCTTTCACTTGTTTGGTTAGAGTCACACCAAGATACTTTATATTGTTTGTGGCTATTGTGAAGGGTGTCATTTCCCTAATTTCTTTCTCAGCCTGTTTATACTTTGAGTATAGGAAGGCTACTGATTTGCTTGAGATAATTTTATATCCAGCAACTTTGCTGAAGTTTATCAGCTGTAGCAGTTCTCTGGTGGAGTTTTTTGGGTCGCTAAGGTATACTATCATATCATCTGCAAATAGTGATAATTTGATTTCTTACTTTCCAATTTGTATCACTTTGACCTCCTTATGTTGTCTAATTGCTCTAGCTAAAACTTCAATTACTATATTGAATAAGTATGGAGAGAGAGGGCAGCCTTGTCTATTCCCTGATTTGTGGGTATTGCTTCACGTTTCTCTTCATTTACTTTGATATTGGCTACTGCTTTGCTGTATATTGGCTTTATTATATTTAGGTATGGGCCTTGAATTTCTGTTCTTTCCAAGACTTTTAGCAGGAAAGGATGCTGAATTTTGTCAAATGCTTTTTCAGCATCTAATGAAATGACCATGTGTTTTTTTCCTTTGAGTTTGTTTATGTAGTGGATTACATTGATGTATTTCCGTATATTGAACCATCCCTGCATCCCTGGGATGAAGCCTACTTGATGATGGTGAATGATTGTTTTGAGGTGCTCTTGAATTCAGTTGGCAAGAATTTTATTGAGTATTTTTGCATCGATATTCATAAGGGAAATTGGTTTAAAATCCACTTTCCTTTTTGGATCTTTGTGTGGTTTTGATATCAGGGAAATTGATATCAAAGAATGAGTTGGGTAGGGTTCCTTCAGTTTTTATTTTGTGGAATAGTTTGAAGAGTATTGGTGTTAGGTCTTCTTTGAAGGTCTGATAGAATTCTGCACTAAAACTATCTAGTCCTGTGCTTTTTTTGGTTGGGAGATATCAATGATCACTTCTATTTCTTCAGGGGTTATGTGACCATTTAGATGCTCTATCTGATTCTGATTAAACTTTGGTAGGAAATTGTACATTTCATCCAGATATTCCAGTTGTTTTGAGTATAGCCTTTTTAGTAGGATATGAATTTTTTTAATTTCCTCAGTTTATGTTGTTATATCTCCCTTTTCATTTCTGATTTTGTTAATTTGAGTACTGTGTCTGTGCCCTCTGCATAGTCTGACTAATGGTTTATCTATCTTGTTGATTTTCTCAAAGAACCAGCTCCTGGTTTTGTTTATTCTTTGTATAATTCTTTTCGTTTCAACTTGGTTGATTTCAGCCCTTAGTTTGATGATTTCCTGCCTTTTGATTTGCTTGTGTTAATTTTATATCCAGCCACTTTGCTGTAGTTGGTTATCAGCTGTAAGAGTTCTCTGGTAGAGTTTTACATCTCTTGGGTATATAATCTTCTTTCTGTTCTAAAGCTTTCAGGTGTGCTGTTTTGTTGCTAGTGTATGCTCTCTCCAGCTTCTTTTTGGAGGCACTCAGGGCTATGAGTTTTCCTCTTAGCACTGCTTTCATTGTGTCCCATAGATTTGAGTATGTTTTGCCTTCATTTTCATTAAATTCTAAAAAGGTTTTGATTTCTTTCCTTATTTCTTCCTTGACCAAGTTATCATTGAGTAGAGTATTGTTCAGCTTTCATGTGTATGTGGGCTTCCTGTTGTTTTTGTTGCTATTGAAGACCACCTTTACTCCATAGTGATCTGACAGGAGACATGGAATTTGTTTGATCATCTTATACCTGTTGAGGTCTGTTTTGGAGAAGGTACCATGAGGTGCTGAGAAGAAGGTATATTATTTTGCTTTAGGATAAAATGCTCTCTATATATCTGTTAAATCCATTTGGTCCAAAACTTCTGTTAGTTTCACTGTGTCTCTGTTTAGTTTGTGTTTCCCTGATGTGTCCATTGATGAGAGTGGAGTGTTGAAGTCACCCACAATTATTGTGTTGGGTGCAATATGTGCTTTAAGCTTTAGTAAAGTTTCATTTACAAATGGGTACCCTAGTATTTGTAGCATCGATGTTCAGAATTGAGAGTTCTTCCTGGTAGATCTTTCCTTTGATGAGTATGAAGTATCATTCTGTGTCTTTTTTGATGACTTTTGATTGAAAGTCTATTTTATTGGATATTAGAATGGTCACTCCAACTTGTTTCCTGGGACCATTTGCTTGGAAAACTGTTTCCAAGCCTTTTACTCTGAGGCAGTGTTTGTCTTTGACACTGAGATGCGTTTCTTGTATGCAGCAAAATGTTGGGTCTTGTTTATGTATCCAGTCTGTTAGTCTATGTCTTTTTAAAATGTTGGGTCTTGTTTATGTATCCAGTCTGTTAGTCTATGTCTTTTTATTGGAAAATTGAGTACATTGATGTTAAGAGATATTAAAGAATAGTGGTTGTGGCTTCCTGCTATTTTTGATTTAATTTTTATGTTTGTGTGGTTATCTTCTTTTGGGTTTGTTGAAAGAAGGTTAATTTCTTGCTTTTTCTAGTGTGTAGGTTCCCTTCATTTGTTGGTGTTTTCCATTCATTATCCTTTGAAGGGATGGTTTTTTTGGAAAGATAATGTGTAAATTTGTTTTTGTCGTGAAATACCTTGGTTTCTCTATCTATGGTAATTGAGCGATTTGCTGGTTATAGCAATCTGGGTTCACATTTATGTTCCCTTCACGTCTGTATGATATCTGCCCAGGTTCTTCTGGCTTTCATAGTCTCTATAGAGAAGTCTGGTGTAATTCTGATAGGTCTACCTTTATATGTTACTTGACCTTTTCCCCTTACTATATTTAATATTCTTTCTTTGTTTAGTACATTTGATGTTTTAATTATTATGTAATGGGAGGAATTTCTTTTCTGTTCCAATCTATTTGGAGTTCTGTAGGCTACTTGTATATTCATGGGCATCTCTTTCTTTAGGTTAGGGAATTTTTCTTCTATAATTTTGTTGAAAACATTTACTGGCTCTTTAAGTTGTAAATCTTCACTCTCTTCTATACCTATAATCCTTAGGTTTGGTCTTCTCATTTTGTCCTGGATTTCCAGGATGTTTTGGGTGAGGAGCTTTTTGCATTTTTCATTTTCTTTGACTGTTGTATCAATGCTTTCAATGGTATCTTCTGCATCTAAGATTTTTTCTTCTATCTCTCGTATTCTGTTGTTGATGCCTGGATCCATGACTCCTGACTTCATTACTGGGTTTTCTATGTCCTGATCTGTCTCCCTTTGTGATTTCATTATTTTTTCTACCTCCTTCTTTAGAACCTGGATGGCTTTGTTCAACTCCTTCACCTGTTTTGTTGTGTTTTCCTTTAGTTCTTTAAGGGCTTCTCCATGTTTACTTATATTCTCCTGTATTTCTTTAAGGGAGTTATTTATGTCCTTCTTGAAGCCCTCCATGAAGCCCTCTATCAGCATCAAGACCTGTGATTTTAAATGCAAATCTTGCTTTTCTGGTGTGTTGGGATATCCAGGACTTGCTGTTGTGGGAGAATTGGGTTAAGATGGTGCCATATCACCATGATTTCTGTTAGCAATTTTCCTACATTTGCCTTTTTCTATTTGGTTTTCTCTGGTGTTAGTTGGTCCTACTGTCATTGGCTGGTGCTCCCCCCACCCTCGTTTGCCTGCAAGCCTATCTCAGCAACCCTGGGTGATCTGCTTTCCCCTGGCACAGATTGCTGTAATGCTGCTGATCTCCTGGATGCAGGCAGAGTCCTGGTGGTGGTGTGTCCCAAGTGATCCTCTACTCAGGTGATCCCTGCCTACCAGTCTGCCCCTCCACACTGTCACAAGAGCAAAGATGGAGGCTGGACTTCCTCTAACTGCCTCCCTTCAGGTCAGATGCTCCTTGGGAAGATAGGTACCCAGACGACTGTGGGTTACCCAGCTCCTAGGTGCTGGTGGAGCCCTGGTGGTCTATGTCCCAAAGATCTTTCACTCTGGTGTTTCCTGTGTACCTGGCTGAGCTGTCTGCTTGGTCACAGGAGCAAAGATGGTGGCGGCCTCACCTCTGAATGCAGGATTCCCTCTAACTGTGGGACTCCCTGCAGGTCAGGTGCTCCCTGGCATGATAGGTGTCCAGACAGCTGTGGGCTGCCCAGATCCTGGGTTCAGGTGGAGCCCTGGCAGGCAGCATCTGGAGCAATCTTTCACTCTGGTGGTCCCTGTGTACCTGGCTGACCTGTCTGCTTGGTCACAGGAGCAAAGATGTTTGCCAGCCTAAGTTCTTAATGCTTTGATACTCACATATATATTTCATTAAGAAATAGGGTTTATCATCAAGTTCTGGAGAGTAACCAGAGCACTGGCATTATATTGCCAATATAGAGAAATGGCAATATCCTACAATGTTTGAGGGAATATAGAATATCATTGGACAATAACTTTAACAAATAAAACCCATCCCTGCCACTGGGATTTAAATTTCTTATCCCATAGTGTCTTTTAAGAGGTTTGTTGTCCATTATATGGTAAATCTATTTAATAATTCTTTAGACTTAGGGAGCTTCTACAGTAGTAGGTAAGTTTTTATATGACTTTCCACCTCTGCTTTCCAGCCTATATTCTGCTCTGACATTAAGCCCTAAAAGTAATAAACAAGACTTCATGAAACTAACCTTCTACACAGGTAAGAACTCCACTATGTGTGTGGAGAGCCATCCTACAGAATCAGAAAACCCTTTCAAGCTATACACATGCAGAATATACAAGCAACTAAAAATCCATAAACATCAATAAATAAATCCAATTTAAAAATTAAAGATGAAACTAAAAAAAGAACACTCAAATATAAATAATGAATGGCTGAGAAACATTTTTAAATATTCAGCATCATTACTTATTACATAAATGAAAATTAAAATTGCCCTGAGGTTCTATATCACTCCAGGAATGATATCTAAGAACCAAAAAGCAAGTGATGAGAAATACTGTGTTGGATTTGGAGAAAAAGAAACATCAATTCACTGCTGATGGGTGTGCATACTGATGGATGACTATGGAAATCAATGTAAAGTTTCCTCTACTTCTAGAAATAGGTCTATCAGATGATTCTAGTATATTTTATGTGCAATATACCTAAACAACTCTATAGACAATATCTGATTATTCATGTTCAATGTTGTTCTAGCCATGGTGGCTAGGGAAAACATACAAGCTAGATGTCCATCAGTTGATAAATTAAACAATAGTACCTTCATTTGTTTTTAGTTTGCTTGTTTTTATGTTTAGGCATTAGCTATTATTCTGGGTAAAATGAAATTTCAAAGTAGCTTTAATTTGTATTTCCATGACATCTAGAGGTGTTAACTCTATTTGTACTTTGCCATTTGAGAACTATTTATGTAGTTCCATGCTCCATTTTTATTGGGTTGCTTGTTTTATTGATGTTTAGATTTTATGTTCTTTTTTGTACTCTAGATACATAATGTTCTCAGATGTATATCTGAAAAAATAAAGCTCTTTCCCCATTGTACATTTTGAAAATTTCATGTAGAAATGAATTATGGAAGATTCCATAAATACATACATACACATATATGAAGATTTTCACTGCAGTTATCCTGTAATGAGTCAACAGAGTCCCTATTAGACCAACAAGCAAAAAGCTAAGTGCCAGAAATAACTTACTTCCTATTGGCTAGTGAGGTTCCATATACCCCTCTATGTCATGGCTATTTGCAATACTGTTTGTCAGCCCCTAGAACCTGATAGTAGAAACCTATTGATGAAATTACAGAACATGGAAAAATTTCAGCTTGTACTTAAATTGAAGCTCCTGTCCTACTGGATAGTTTTCATAGTGCTAGAATGTGTTACACATGCTACTGAAAGAGAAAATGAATGCCAACCTTTCTGAACTCTGAATGCTATGAGGTAACCTGGCAGACATGCCCATTAGTTCAATAGTGGCACAAATGTCAAGGAAGTAACCAACTAATTTCTGATTCAAGTTAAGATCTGTTCCACAAACTGAAACCCATACACGGCATCATTTTCAGGGCTAAGAACCTGTGTCTAGACAAGATGTAGACAATATAGGAGACCCTATGGTTATTATTCTGCTGAATGGACATATTATTAAACCAACTTCTAATGGGTTATTGGTATATATACAGTCTTCTTCAAAGAGGCGTCTTACTGTAGCCTATGGTGATTAACAAAGAACCAGAACCCAACATGCTACAGAGGAGAAGAGACTGCCCCAGATGGGACATTTATATCCCATACCTTCTTTCCAATACTCAAGAGTTCATTGAGGAAGAGGGAGTGGAAAGAATGTAAGAACCATAGGTAACTGCAGGGAAAAAGTGTTTTCTTGACACTGCAGGACAGCTGCACATATGCACTTATAGAGGTTGACAGGACACATAAGACATGCAAAGGATCATATCAATCAAAATTCCATCACAAGGAGGGGAAGTGGCATTCCCATTCTTAGCTAAGGAGCTACTGGTTATTCATAGTTGCTGGGAATGAGAATCTGTTTTCTTTAATGGTACAGACACTGGCGCATAGATCACCCTCCATTGAAGGCCATATATCCAAGAGTATATTAACAGTACAAACTGTAACCCAAAAATTTATCTGATTTGTTTTTAAAAGGGGTGGGGCAAAATTTTTTGGTATGGAAGAGGGGAGAGATTTGGCAGAAAGGAAGGGAAGAGGTGAGTATAAATGAAATTCATTGCCTAGCATTCTCTAAGAACTAAAAAACAAACAAACAAAAAACAAAAACAAAAACAAAAACAAAAAACAAAAAACAAAAAACAAAAAAACAAAAAAAAACTGAGAAAACATAGATAATTTTAACAGGTGTATGTATATATTCTTTTATGTATAATCACCATGCTAAATACCATAGGATACATATAGATCAGTAACACTAGTGATTTCAGGCATCCACTGGAGACTTGAGACCTGCATCCTTTGGGTGAGATTTCACGTTTATATACAATGTGCTGTGCAGACATCTGTGGTGTAGGCTGAAGGGAAATCAGCAGAGGGCGCTCCCTCTTCAGATGTGGTTTACATCTCTTTCAGGTGACTTACCATGACAGACTCAGTGTGCAGACAGAGGCCCTTGTCTGTGAGTGAGGAGTTTGAGGCGATCCTGCAGGAGAATTGCCCTGTGAGGTTGCTGCACTCACAGACCAAGTGTCATATCTTCTATGAGCATGCTTCTGGACACCTGCTCTGTTCTTGTGCTCCTCCTAATGCTCAGTAAGTTATATTTTACTCTTAGTGTTAATGATGGCATTTTCTTACAACTCTGGCAGTCTTTAGTGTTCCTTATCACATAAAAAAGTAATTCCTCTGTATTTTTGTATTAATTCATTCATTTTCAAAATTTATTTTCAGGGAGGAGCAATGGAGACTCCGTGACCCAGACAGAAGGCTTGGTCACTATCACAGAAGGGTTTCCTGTGACACTGAACTGCACCTATCAGAGTACTTACTCAAGTCTTTCCCTGTTCTGGTATGTGCAATATCTCAACGAAGCCCCTCAGCTACTCCTGAGGAGCTCCACAGACAACAAGAGGACCGAGCACCAAGGGTTCCAGGCCACTCTCCATAAGAGCAGCCGCTCCTTCCATCTGCAGAAGTCCTCAGCACAGCTGTCAGACTCTGCCCTGTACTACTGTGCTGTGGGGACACAGTGAGGGAAACTGCAGGGGAAGCTGAACATGAACTAAGGGTGTAGGAGGGCTGAGGGGGAGGCCTGGGAGGGAGGCCATGTGCTTTTGCTAAGTGTTTTACCTAGTTTCCCGAAAAACATGAACAATATGAGATCAGACAACTAGAAATCTAGGAATTGGTGGATATTCTGACAGGATAATAATGAAGTCATTGCTAGAGACAATACAAGCTTTGATCCTCAGAAATAAAGTTCTCTCCTTAGATGGAAGAACTCTCAAAACAAACATCTCCAGGAAAACCTTGTCATAGGCTTTATCTCTACCAAGATGTCTTAAAAAATACAGTGACTCAAATTCTTTAGGAATCTTCCTTTATTACCCCTCAAATTTATGATTAAAATTAACGGCAGACTCAAAGTGGGATCCAGCACAAGGGGAAGTCCCAAGGCCTAACACTATTACTGAGGCTATGGAGTGCTTACAAACAGGACCTAGCTTGACAGCACTATGGAAGACCCAAGTGGAAAGAGTCAAATGCTGATATTTGTACCCAACCAATGGACAGAAGCAGCTGATCACTGCTGTTGAATTAGGAAAGGCTGAAAGAAGTTGAGGAGAAGGGCATCCTTGTAGGAGGACCAGCAGTCTCAATTAATCTGGACCCCCATGATCTCTCATATACTGGACCACCAAACAAGCAGCATACACCTGCTGATATCAGGCCCCTGGCACACATACAATAGAGGACTGCCAGGTCTGTGTTCATTCAGAGATGATGCACCTAACTCTCAAGAGACTGGAAGCCCCAGGGAGTTTAGAGGTCAGGTGTAGTGGGGAGTAGGGACATCCACATGGAGAAAGGGGCATGGAAGGAGGTATGGGTTGTGGGACAGTTGGAGGGTGGACAGGGATTAGCACGGTGGGAAATAAAAATGGAGTGTATAAAAATAATTAATAAAAAATAAAAAAATACTGAAAATAAATCTGCTACAGTCTCCCTCCATAAGTTATTTAGATCTTCCACTCCTTGGTTCATGTTACAAAGAGTTCAGTGAAACTTCCCATCTCAGTTTTTGGTTTATTGTTGTGAAGAGATGCCATGATCAAGACAACTTATAAAGGAAAGCATTTAAAGGAGGGCTTGATAAGAGATTAGGGGGTGAGTCTATGACCATTATGGTGGGACGCATAGTGGCAGGCAGGCAGGCATGGCTCTGGAACAGTAGCTGAGAGTTTACATCTGATCATAAGCAGATGCAGAGATAAGGAGAGACTGGGACTGGTTTGGGTTTTGAGAACAAAACTCACCACCAATAGCACATGTTCATTGACAAAGTCACACCTCATGATGCTTCCTAAATAGTCTACCAAAATTGAATCAAACTTTCAGACATTTGAGCCTCTGAGGGCCATTCTCTTTCAAACCAGCACATTCCCTGACAGCCTTCACTTAGTGGAGTTGCTCATGAAATACAGCTGTTGGAGTTCTCAAAATGGTGCCCTGAGATGCAGGTCCTTCTTTGTGCTACTCATTGTATATGATGCCACCTGGGCTTAAAAGACTATTCAGAATCCCTTCCTCTTAAAGTCTACTCTTGTCTGACATTGCACTTTTGTTAAATCCTGACAAGCTGTTATGCTCACTCTTCTGGGATTAGAGTTAGCTCGTCTGACAATTATTCAAAAAGGGGAAGGAGAATGGAGGCTAAGAGTTCTGTAAAAAACTAAACAAACTTGTTAAAAATAATATGCTCTAGTGGTCAAATTTATCTCTCTGAAAGGGAAGAAAGATTTAAAATCAAAGACCATAGTATCTCTCAAGAAAGACTCATGTTTACACACACAAAGAAGAGTAAAAGCATACTCACCATCTTACTGGTTAGGGAGGAAAGTAGATGTCTAATTGAATTTATAGATGCCAAATCTACTTCTTTTTTTATGAAATAGAAACATTTTATGAGAGAATTGAAGATTTACATGGAAAATATTTCTGATAAAATTGTACAAAGATGTAGGAAAACATGTTAGAATTGAAGATTATCATGGAAAATTTTATATAGATATAATAATGGTAGGCATAAAAGTATTCCTAAGTTGATTGAAAGTGGAACTTCTAAGAGCAGAGGTGAGATCTCTACCTTCTCTCTGGAGGGGAAGAGCTAAGAGCATACAGGGCATAAGATCAGTGGAGTAGCTGGGATGGAAGTCTTCCTACTGCCATTTGCACCAAATCTACTTCTAATGGCACAGCACAGAATAGAATCTGTCAGATGAGTATTGTCAATCATAGATGGAATGTCAGGTCTAATACAAGCCTGAGTGCCAGGTCTGGACACCTTCCCTCCATTGTTAGCTGAGGTGTCAAGAGACTCCTTCAAATGAAATAGGCTCTGCCATTGCCCTTGATTGCCCTCCCAGAAGTTGAAGTTAACACCATATTTTCAGGACACCACATGCTTCAGATGTAGAACTTTAGTTAGAACTGGCTTGAGATTCCTCTCTGAGGACAAGTTCTCATAGTATCCAAAGGTGCTATGCAAGAGTCCAATGGAGAAAAGTAATAAATAATCTTACCTAGCTAAAGACTATGATCTATAACAATGACCACCATGGCAAGGTATTCACAGGGGTGCAACAGTAGCACTTTTATCTTGGGAAAAATTAACATAGGCCCAATCTTTAAACCTAGTTAACTCTCATGGCTGGAGAGGTCATAGACCTTAGAGGAGAACTTATTATGATCACTTTACTAAATCAATGTATTTCCTAACTGTATTTTACAAATTTTTAATTATACGCATAGATCAGTGTATTTCCCATCCCTCACCAAAGAAGTTTCCTTTTGAAGCCCATGAAGCTGTTAAGGGGATTGACAACTGGTCTAAATGAAGAGAGTAAGCGACTGTGAAGTCTCTAGTCCCAGTTAATATGTCTAGAATGCAATCAATACATCTAAAAATCAGGGAACAGAACATAAAAGGAGTGTGGAGGGGTTATAAGAAGTGCAGAATTGGGGCATAAGAAGGGACTATGACAGGAGGGAGATTAGTTATTCATTGCTGATGTAAATACAAATGGGTACAAGCAATGTGGAAATCAGTATGGATGCTCCTCCAAATGCTGAGTATAGATCTACCTCAAGATCTAGTTATACCACTGTAGAGGGTTTAAACCTAAGGTTCTTCATCTTTCTATAGAGTTACTTGTTCTTCCATGTTCATTGCTGTTCTGTTCGTAATCACCAAGAATTGGAAAGTCCATCAACTGAGGAGTAAGTTATGAAAATGTGGTACATTGTGGGATGCTATTCAACTGTTTAAAAATGAACTCATGAACTTTCAGTCAAATGAGTAGAACCAGAAACAGTCATTCTGATCAAGGTAATTCAGACCTAGTAAGCAAACAGCAGCATATTGTGTGAGTGTGTGGATGCTAGCTTTAACATGTGTGTTTTATTTGGAGTCTCCATAGATGTTAGGTAATCCTACCAGGTCATGATGGAAGAGTTGATCTTTGGAGGAAGGGGAAATATGAAACCAAATCAAACCAAACCAAACCAAACCAAACCAAAACAAACCAAAACAAAACAAGCCAAAACAAAAACAGACAAACAGAACAAAACAAAAAACCTTCCTATGAAAGGGGAGCTACAACGGGCAGAATTTATTGTGTGACAATAAGAGGACAGAGCAGAGTAAGGAATGTGGGGAAAGGATATCTAAGACTAATGGTATTTTGAGCAAAAGATTATATTAAGCCTCTGTTAAGGAAAGTTCCAGAAACACATACTCCAACCGAAGCTGAGATTAGCAATAATCTGTGAGTACAAACACACACTTAGAAGTGATCATTTTAATGTGATTATTTATCAAAATAGCAACAGTAGTTTCCCCCTAGGGCCTACCACCTCTAAACCATAGTGTTTTGGGCCATGTTATAGTACTAGGCATGAGTTCTTTCCTATGGAGTAGGCTTCAAATACCATCAGAAAGCAGTGGTTATTCTGTAGAAGTCAGGCTACTATTGAGCACCCTTGAGCACATATTATCTGGAAGTTCAGTATTATAGCATGCAGTGTCCAGCACAGGTTAATAGTATTGCTATCCTTTCTTCCCCAGCAAGTGGCAAAGGTCCTTCCAGCACTATGAAAGCCAGCCAGCAATGAGGACCTTTCTCCAGTCAGTTCAAGACTGATCTCTTTATGTCATGCAGCAGTAGAATGTGATGCCTTTAGCCACAAGATCTGACTAGTTACATTGGGCAACCAGCAACAATGAAAATAGCCTGTGTCATTTTGTATAACTCTGGGACCTCCCGTACCAATAACTCCCATGCCTGATATTGAGATGATTGTGTAATGAATTTACTCAATTTCTCCAAAGCTGCATTCATGCATGTAAAATCGTAATATGAGTATTAATGTGATAAGTCATTATAGTAAGGTTATAGGCAATAAATTATCCAAAATATTTTCTTGTGACTGGAAGAATAATGTGGGTTAATGAAGCATGAGCTCCAGAGTCCCCTAGACAACAGACATCAGGTCTAAGAAGAGAACAGGTATGGTGATGTGATGTTGTGTTTTAAAAGTTAAACATTTTGAAGACTGTTTTTCACCAAGTACCTCTCAATTACAATGTTCATTCACCACGTGATGATGAAGCGGTCATAAACATGTTTCGAATGTGGCTAGGATGCATGGCTGAGTTGGTTATATTCGTGTGATCTATGGCCTGTTCATTGTCATATAGGAGCTGCCATCATGGTTTCTCAGCCTTTAGCTAACACTGCTTTACATTGTGAGTACTTGCTTCCTGCTCCTTAACTCAAATCAAGTGGGTTTATTTCCAGTGTCTGGTGTTGGAATGTGTATCTCCCCTCCCTCCCTGCTTCTAATATTCTTTTCTGCCCTCACTGTTCACTGCTACCACACTGTGCACTCTGATGTGTCTGAGGAGGATTCTGCCCTTTGTGTGCTGCCTTTGGCACAAAATCACCTCACTGAATGAACCTGTTAATGTTCTACTGATAACACACACACACACACACACACACACACACACACACACACACACACACAAACACAAACACACGCGCGCGCGCGCGCGCGCATGCGCGCGATGGTGGGAAAGGAGAGAGAGAGAGAGAGAGAGAGAGAGAGAGAGAGAGAGAGAGAGAAGGGAGAGAGGTAGGGAGAGGGGGAGGGGAGTGGGAGGGGTAGAGTGAGAGGGAGAGAGGGAGGGGGAAGGAGAGGGGCAGGGGGAGAGGGAGAGGGAGATTGGGACAAGTTAATCCTCAGAATACCTGTTAGAGTAAGACTTGTACTAGAATTCAAGATGAGGCTCATAACTCCTGCCCCCTGGTGGCCTTGTACTGCATAATCTCCTCCTGTGCACAGGGTCTAGAATATGGCAGGTGAGACACTGGAATTGTCATATTTTATAAGAAAAGCCAAGGGACTAAACAAGTGGTCGAGGTTCTCATCAACTTGCTTTTCGTGTGACTTTGAATTTGAGTTCATTGGCATGGATATTTTCTCTGCCCTCCCCCACTCAGCCCTTTGAGCGGGTGTTCCAGACCTCAGTTACCCCCAAGTCTCTCCTCACCTGGGGCAGAGAGCTTGGACCAAGGTGAAGTCTATTATTCTTCCAGATCTACAGTTTCCTGAATTAAGCAGGCTACCCGCTGAGCATTGCAGAGCAGTGGGGCCAAAGCCACTGAGCAGTCTCTGAAACCTTGGGGGGAAGGGTCTGGCTCCCAAACCTTAACTTCTCAGTCACCCATTAAACTTTGAGTCTTGAGCAGGAAATCTTGTCTTGACTCCATGTTTCTCCCTTCACCCTGTTCCCATCCCCAGCTTTCCTTCCAGGTGACCTGGTAACCCGTTCGAACCCGAGTTCGAATGTAGCCGCTGGGGCTACAATTTTCTGCGGTGTGCTTGTTTTTGTTTAATTTTTATTTTGTTGTTGTTGTTTTTTGGTTTTGGTTTTTGATGCACTTTCACAATGTTTATTCAGACCTATACTTCTTAGTTCACTCTTCATGTTGTAATTTACCTGTAATATTCTCAGCAACATCGATTACATCTTTTTCTCAGGCATTTTGGTGGCATTGTGTAGAACTCCAGTAACTACTCAGTGTCTAAATTCTATGATTGTAGCTCTTATTTTGCAATGTGTAAAGATGCTGTAATTTTATCACTTTAAAATATTTCCTCTATTCCAGTTCATAACTGTGTATTCTTCCCTTTAAAAGCTCACAAGTTTCTACACTTAGAAAGCATAAGCCTTCCTCTGCGCATGATCAGGAGCCCTTAGAATTCACCCCGGGAAGGCAGCAAGGACAGCGAGAGGTGCACTGCCACTGGGAACTTATTTCCCTACTGGGCCTCCAAATGACACTTTTTAAAAAGTGAATGGCTTTCTCACTGATGAGAATGAACTCACACAAACCTCTGTCTTAGCCTTCCCCGCCATCCTGCTCTGCTCTCCGCATACACAGCTCTCTTCACGCCCCGTTTGACATTATACTATCTGCGTTCTACTGTCCTATCTTGTACTCTTAAGCCTTCTTTTTCCCCTATTGCCCTATTTTTCAGATTCCTGGCTTTGTCAGGGGGGTGGGTGGGTGGGATAGAGTGGGTTCTCAGAGGAGTTGTGGCAGGATCAGGGTGGTGTGGATCTGGTATGAATACATTATGTTCTTATATGATTTTATTAAATTCTTTTTAAAAACCTCTTCCACTGCCT
Source organism: Apodemus agrarius (assembly GCA_964023405.1). NCBI lineage: Eukaryota > Metazoa > Chordata > Mammalia > Rodentia > Muridae > Apodemus > Apodemus agrarius. The sequence continues at coordinate 74,191,855 of OZ030013.1, read as the reverse complement.
CGATGTGTGTTCTGACAGAACATATTTTACACAGACGCCAGAGGCAGGTCAAGCAAAGTGCCTCTTCCTCATTGTCTCTCCAGTGTTCTTAGGATGAAAGTTTCTAAATCTCCTTAAGCCCAGAGCAAGCCCTGTCTATCTCTCCTACTCTCCAGGCTTTAACTGCTTCCTGGAAATCACCCAGAAAGGAGTGAGCTGCCTTCTGCTCACCTTGGTGACCCTGCTGGAAGAGCTCAGTGTTACTCTGCTTCAGTCCATCTTCACAGAAAGAACACTGTGTGGCTTTACTCTTTAACAGAGACCCTCCTGTGGCTGGGTTCCCCACACAGGGAATGCAGATCCCAGGGTGCCCCAGCATGAGGGGCAGCTGCTCATCCCTTGTCCCTAAGGGTCCTTCCCTGCATGTGTGACACGCTCCCCTGCATCTGCATCCTGAAGTTCGCACAGAAAGTCAGCTTGTCTCAGGCATGGGGGGCTTTCAGATTCATTGCAGGAAGGGTGAGCATCTTTCCACCTGAGGATCCTCTGACAATGGGACCGAGGGAGCTGGGTGCTCCTCTGCCCTGAGTCACAAGTGCAGAGCTGGACACAACTTGAGCCTTACAGAGTAAGAGACCAGGTCCCAGCCTCAGGCACTTTCAGGGATCTGGAGTGTTCTACAAAGACAACAGTACAGAGAAAGTAGAATCATGGGAAGTGCTTCATTCCTATGGGATAGATCTTAGTTGCCCTTTACCTGTTTATCATTGGAATGATCTGATTCTTGAGAAACAACACTTTTACCCAAGAGGAAAATTTTCCTAATTATGCTATAGGTTTCTGATCAAAGTAGAAGTCATTCATTGTTCTAATACTGTTTGAGACAGTGACAGACTCAGAGGGCATGAGGTTAGCTGTAAGCTATTTTGGATCAGATTATGCACTTTTGCATTTTATTTTTTATCACTAGTCTCCATTTTTATCCAGTCTCTTTATGGTAAAACTTTAAAATGCATTTGTCTGCACAGCACAGTGTTTCCTGCAGTCACCATGTGTGCCAGCACACCAGGGCTGCTGCCCTGTCACCCTGGAATCAGCACTCCTACATTAGTTTTCCACAGTGCACTTCCTTCTTTTGGGGTCACATTTTTCAACAACATGAGAAGACATCATGACTGTTGCAGGAGTGCCCCACATTTTAAAATGCATTCCAAAGCTAGGAAACCAGTACACTTGTGCTATACTTTGTGTTTCTGGTTCTTTTTCTATTGCAATGATGGCACTTAAATTGTTTCATAGGTGAAGATTTTTCTCTTTCTGGTAATGTGTATGAGCATGGGTCTATGTTAACATGTGGTACCCATGTAGAGGTTCTGAGGAGGACAGAAGATATCATTTGATCTCCTGGAGCTAGAGTGACAGGGTGCTCTGAGTCATCTGATGTGAATGCTAGCAAGGGAGCTAAGGCCTCTGGGAAATAAAAGTACTCTTAACTGCTAAGCCATCTGTGAGGCCCCAATGAAAAGTCTTTAGTTAGAACATACGCCTGTTTCTTTTTTCCCTGAGTTTTCTAGGCTCTGAACACAGCTGAGGCATGTTCTCTTGGAATGGTGAAATCCTCTTTCTCATGGTTTCCTAACTCCATACAACCCAAGGGTCATCTCAGAATGCCCCTCTTCTCACTGTTCTTCACCCAGGCTCTAGGCAGGTCTGTCATGGGAGGAGCTTCAGGCTCTGAAGGCTGGGAGGGAACTCAGCAGGGTGTGGCCAGGCAGGGTTCCTGGGCAGAGCTGACTGGTTGCAGCAGGAGGGCACTCCTCCACAGCCACCCTGACACCACAGCCCAGGGGGTGGTTCCTTGCTTGTCTCCATCAGCCACACAAGCACCATGAAGAGGCTACTGTGCTCTCTGCTGGGGCTTCTGTGCGCCCAGGTTTGCTGTGAGTCTGGCTGTCAGCACTCAGGGCACCTGAGAGGATCTGGCTCAGAGCATGGAGGGGTGGGGTGAGGAGAGCAGCTCAGGAGTCCTGCAGAGCTCCCACCTTCTCAGAGGGCATGGGTGTGCTCAGGGCTCTGTGGACATTGCAATGGCAGCCATCCGTGTCTCTTTCTCTATTTCTAACCAGGGGTGAAAGGGCAGCAAGTGCAGCAGAGTCCCGTGTCCTTGGTTCTGCAGGAGGGAGAGAAGGCAGAGCTGCAGTGTAACTTCTCCTCCTCTACTAACCAAATGCAATGGTTTTACCAAAGTTCTGGAGGAAGCCTCATCAGCCTGTTCTACAATCCTTCTGGAACAAAGCAGAGTGGAAGACTGAAGTCCACCACAGTCGTTAGTGAACGTCGCAGCTCTTTGTACATTTCCTCCTCCCAGACCACAGACTCAGGCACTTATCTCTGTGCTATAGATCCACAGTGCTCCCTACACACCTGCAGCCTGTACACAAACCTTCAGCTGGGTGGGTAAGTCCCTCACCAGTCACAAGAAACCAGGAAATCCCAAAGAATATCTGTGTGATTTAATATCTCTTTCCTGTATTCGTAGAGTGGTTACCTCAAAGTGAGCTTTTGGCCTTGTAGGGTCAGGACATTGGTCTTTATCTTCATTGCTCAATACACACACCCTCTCAAAGTGTCCATATCTATCTTAGAACTAGCAGAAGCTGATGTGAGGATAGAATCAATGTGATCATTTAACCCACAGTGTGCAGAAATCATAAAATTGGAGGACAAAAAGGAATGGAAGGCAAAGGCAGGCTTTCAGGTAAAACTGCTGTGGACAGGGTCAGGGTTAGTGAGGAGAAATCGAACTGCAGCACCAGCAAACCCACTGACCCATGTTAGATACAGAAGGCATAGAGAGCTGGTTGTTCTAGTCTCAGTTCTGCTGCTGTGATAAAACAATAAGTAAAGGCAACCTAGAAGCTGATCAGATTTATTTAGCTTTCACTTCCAAGTCCTAGTTCACCATTGGTCCTGATCAAGGTAGGAACTCAACCAAGAGATTCAAACAGAAACTATGGAGAAAGGCTGCTGCTAGCTCACCCACAGACTCAACCCTAATTAGCTTCCCTATCCAACCCAGGACCACTTTCCCACAGAACCGTGGCACTCACAGTGACTTTTAAATCTTCTAATTCATTATTGTGAGTTAGCTTTTATTTATTAAGTTTATGTACCATTACTGTGAAAAATTTCAGTAGAGATTTGAACATCTTTAAGAAAATAGACCAGGGAGTATGAAAAAGTACTCAAGACATGTTATTTAAACAATATGTATATACATTTCAAATAACTTTAAATAGAATATCTAAAAAGTATTCTTACAACTCAATAAAAGAGAATCATTGACTCCTTCTATAATGAGTAAAATGAGCAGGCTCTAAAAATGAACATGTATGGGATAAGGAAAAATACTTAGAATTCAGTTAGGGATTGTCTGGTTCAGTACAGTGGTGGTTGTAGGGTCTCCATGACTTTACTAAAAGATGGAGGCCATTGCAGAAAACCACAACAAGTGAAGGTGCAGAGCTGTGGAGCCTGGTAACAGTGGGTGTGTCTACAGTATAATCCGTGCTCCTGCTAATGCTCACAAAACACTGAAGAAGGCAGAAGGAAAGATAGCAAGAGCCAGAGGATCAGGGTGTTGCTGTGTAATTGTGTCTCCTGGGAATGGTGGAAGCTGTACAGATAACGACACACCAACCTAACACCTCAACATGAGCTGAAATGCAACAGCAATAGACATGCTAAGTGGATGGAGAGAGCACAAACCATCTCTATTCTAGACAATGAGCTACTGGAAACCAAGAATGCTGATGGTGGGAAAATAGTCTTTCCCTGAGATGAGCACCACAATTGGTTATCCCTTACTGATTGGTTAGTCCTGAAAACATACATACAAGTAACATTATCTAGATTGAACTGGTTGTGTTTATGTATTTAGGAATAAATATTTATATACATACATATAGAACAATGGTTAACGAAAGAAGAGGCCATAACATATGGAAGATTGTGGACAGATGACAGGGAGGCTGGATTTATGTTATTATATTATAATCTCAAAAAAGATAAATATTTTAGTGAAAAAACTGTTTGTGTACATGAGGTCTAAATAAGGGGTCAAGAATTATAACTCATGAAAAATGCAGCCATTTGCTTATTACATACAGATTAACAATTGCAAAAATACCAAACAAACCCTAATGCTCTGGGCATGAAGAGATGCTTCAGTGATTAGTGTACTTGCTGTATTCATGCTTATGTTGATTGTCCATCCTAGGATTTTGTCTTCCTTAACCTTGCACAGGCCTTGTGCAGGCTGTCACTAAAGCTGTGACTTCAACTGGGCAGCTTTCCTGCCACACTGAGGAGACACTGCTTACTTACAGTTATTCACCACCTCTGCCTCTGACTCTCTTTCTGCTTTTTATTCAACAATGATTCCTGAACGTTGGAAGGAGAGGATGTGGTACAGATGTCTCATTAGTGCTGACCATTCCACAGACATTTATTCTCTACAAATGGTCCAATAGTGGGACACAGCACTAATAATACATTATTGTAATAGTTTCTTTAATGAGAGTTGAGATTTCCATTAATGAACAGAATCATTGAATGAAGTAAAAACAATGGGGCTTTGTTTATAAAACTTAGGATAGATGAAAAAACCTGTGATCTGGACAAACAATGAGATGTTTTGAATTAATAATCTGGATAGGAAACCTCTGTTTTATTGGAATAATTGACCTTGATTAGTTGTGGCTGAAGAATCAACTACAATGATTAACTGGAGCAATCTTCTGGGAATTATCCCCTAAGGTTCCACATATAGAAACTGTGGTCTGGGGAGGTCAGGGCTTCACTTCACTCTGTGACCCCAACTTGGCAATATGTAAGAGTCTTACATATGATATAGGTTGTGCAGAGCGGAAGCTGCAGGACTGGAAGCAACATGGGAAGAAGCTAAGGCTAGGCACCGGGAATTTGCTTTGTTTGATTTAAGAGTGCCCTGGTTCTTACCACTTTTATTAAGAAAGTTTATAACTTATTTTAGGTTTTATAGGAACCCAGTGGTAGAAGACTTTAAATGTCAAAGTCTTCGAATTTTAAAAGACTGGTTATTTAAAATTTTGTTTTTTTTATGTTGGGTCTTGGGAGGTCTTGGGAATCAACAAGTAAATAAAGATTAAGGTTAAATAATACTATTTTTATATGCCAGGTTGACGAGTGGTGAGCTGTGAGGATTAATTTTTACCAGCTTGACACAAACTAGAGAAACCCAGGGAAAGGGAGCCTCAATCAAACCATTTTATTTGTCTTACTGGTTTAGAGGCATGACTGTGGACATATTCATCATTAATATCGATGTGAGAGGGCCCAGCCAACTGTGGGCATTGTCATCCCTGGGCAGGAATTCCTGGGTTGTATAAAATAAAGTAAGATGAGCAAGCCAGGGCGAGCAAGCCAGGGGAGCGGGCCAGGGCGAGCAAGCCAGGGGAGCAGGCCAGGGTGAGCGAATCAGGGCGAGAGGGCCAGGGCGAGCAAGCCAGGGCGAGCAAGCCAGCAAGCAGCCTTCATCTCTGTTTCCTGCCACTATTCCAGCTTGGATTCCTGACTTGCTTTCTTTTGAGATGGATAATGATTAGAATATAACCTGAATGAATTTTTATTCCCTCTCTCAATGATTTCTGGTCATTGCATTTATCTTACTAGTAGATAGAAAATTTACTCAAGCACAAAAAGAGGTAACCCATTTCTGGCTCTGCCTTTATGCTCATTAGCCTGTGGTATCTGGTAGGCCTATTTGTGCCCCATATATAATAACTCCATTTTAAGTTGTTTTATGTATGTGAGTGTGTATAAAATTCTAGAATGGAGAAAAAATTCATCTTTTATTAATCATAAATATCCCAATTATTAGTAGGTTTGTGGTAATAGTTTATTACATGCATCTGAGGTGATTTCCCCATATTCACCTTCCCATCCCTGTCTGCTGTACTCTCCTTTTCCCCTACGAGTGACCCCCTCTTCGTTCTCATTTGTCTAACTTCTATTTTCAGATTGTCTTCACTTTCCTTTTCCACTTCTTTCATTTTCTTCTTGTTTTCCCACTTGAGAACACATATGTGTTGTGTGCCTCTACACATCTGCTTTGTTTTGTTTTTAATATCATGTCCTTCAGTAACATTCATTTTTCTACAGATGGCAGAAGTTCATATTTCCTTCTGGCTGAGTATTACTCTGTCCTTTCAGATATAATGTTTTGCTCATTCATTGTCTGAGTAGGTTCTATCTGCATCTTGGCAACAGCAAATTGTGCTATAATAAACATACATACACAGGTATGTGTTTATATGCTGACTCTTTTATATGATGACCTCAGCTCCCATAGATAAATGTTTATAAATGGTATTAGATTACCGAGATCATTGGTCCTCCTTTTCTTTCTTTCTTTCTTTCTTTCTTCCTTCCTTCCTTCCTTCCTTCCTTCCTTCCTTCCTTTCTTCCTTCCTTCTTTTCTATTTCTTTCTTTCATGGAATCCACACTGCTATACTTGGTGGCTATATCAACACAAATTTTTTTACCAACAACATATGATGGCAGAATTATAATGATATGGTTTCTGATTCTCAGGACTCTTCTTTCAGCAATACTAAGTTTGAACAGAATAGGAAGTACTGCCAATGTCAGAAAGAGCTTCAGACAAAGTGTCTGTGAAGGGTGGAGCCTGCTGAAGAAACTGAGATGCATGTGAAGTTGGAATCAGTGTTCTGTGGGAGATAAAAAGCCATGTGAGTTCCCCCAAGCTTCAGTCTAGGAGGAATGGATAAGATCCTTATAGCATCGGTTTTAGTCCTAGGCCTTCAGCTAGCTGGTGAGTCATAGAGGAAAAACCTGAGGATATGGGATTAATGTGGAGGCATGAGAGACTTGTGGCACCAGGCAAAGTCATGATATCATAAGGAGGAAGTACATTCTTGGGAACTTAACAACAGTTCTTATTTCCTACACAGGGGTGAGTGGCCAGCAGAAGGAGAGACGTGATCAGCATCAGGTGAGACAAAGTCCCCAATCCCTGACAGTCTGGGAAGGAGGAACCACAGTTCTGAACTGCAGTTATGAAGACAGCAATTTTGACTACTTCCCATGGTACCAGCAGTTCCATGGGGGAAGGCCCTGCACTCCTGATATCCATACTTTCAGTGTCCAATAAAAAGGAAGATGGACAATTCACAATCTTCATGAGTAAAAGTGAGAGAAAGCTCTCCTTACACATCACAGGCTCTCAGCCTGGAGACTCGGCCACCTACTTCTGTGCAGCAAGTGCACAGTGCTCTCCAGACACTGCAGCCCATACCCAAACCTGCAGCTGAGGCTCCAGCAAAGTCCTGCTGTGGGACTAAGACTGGCAGTGATACAGGAGAATTTTCATTTGTAGAAACAGTGGAAATAAGGATGAGACTCATTCAGGCTAGTGACAGTCCAAGCAAATGTCACAACTTGCTTTTTTTTTTTTTCCCGAGACAGGGTTTCTTTGTGTAGCCCTGGCTGTCCTGGAACTCACTCTGTAGACCAGGCTGGCCTTGAACTCAGAAATCTGCCTGCCTCTGCCTCCCAAGTGCTGGGATTACAGGCGTGCGCCACCACTGCCCGGCTACAGCTTGCTTTTTATATAGTCTCTTTGTTCCTCCGAAACAGCTGGAATTTTACTTTCATTTAACTAGTTTGGATGAATTGCTCTTCTTAGTGGTTGAACAAATAGTTCTCTGTGTGGTTGGTTTGTACCAGCTGTAAATTATAAAGGCCCCATTTACCTACTCTATTGTCAGTAATGTTGTTAATGTGTGAATATTACAACCCAGGGTCAGGAGATTTGACCTTGTCTTCTGGGATAGAAATCACATAGGATTTTCTTTAACCTTAATTTCCTCTGATGACCATGAAAGTGGTGATTTACATGACCACTGACCTCTTCTACTTCCTCTTGTTTTGCCTTTCAAATCCACATTTACCTTCAAGAAATTCATGTAAACCAGGAGGCCTTCACAAGGACGCAGGTGTGTCTACAATACAAATAACATCATTGAGGGAAGAAGAATTCAATTTACTTATATAATGAAAATACATAACCTTCACGAAAGAAGTGACTTCATACGTGTATATTATAGATGAACAAAATATGATTTTGAATATACTTTTTTTCTAAAATAACAACTGCAATCTTTATGGTTATGCACAGAATGGCAAAAGGATCTCTCATTTTCTTCTTCCTTAGTAAGCTTTAAGTCCAATCGGAGATGTGTTGGTTACCATTAAGTTATGAGTGCCACTATTGTACCTTTGTAAGTGCCATGCAGGGCTGTGCATTGTGCTTCATAAGCATCACGTCAAGATAGGACTATTGAATGCTCTTCTCCTTTGGCAACATGTATAGTGCCTTCTGATACTATTAAAGTGATGAGGATTTCAGGTCAGATCCAGTTTAAATCATCCACGTCCTGCATCCAATGTGCATGGTATCTCAGTAGGGACTTACCTTTAGTTTCTGGGACCCAAGGACAACAGCAATAGCCAGCACTCTTCCAAAACCTTCTTGATTCCCATGATCAACATATCAGAAGAGGTTTCTCTTGCCTAGTTTCTTGTTGGATGAGTTAGGTATGGCCAGCCCACATGGAATAGCTTCATTAAAAAATATATGTATAATGTAACTCTAGGTAAACACAAAATAATAAATATTTATAAGTGTTTTTTTAAACATTCTCAGTGGTATTTGTCTGTCAGGAGCCATCTAGGAAAGGCTAAAACATACAAGTGTCCTGGAGATGACACACCACAATTCATGGCTGCGATCGATAATTTTGAATTGCAAAGCTTTCAGAAATCTGACCTCAGGATTGATTCTTATTGATGATACACCTTTTCTGTCATTATTAGATCAATATAACAATTCCTGAGCATCAGCCCACCTTATTGGGCAGATTTTCTGTGGATCAATGAAGATGTGTTCTTTTGTAGCAATGCTATAAAGACAAATTGATAATTCCATAATTATTAATAATGATTCTATAGATTCCTAAATTTATACAAGTGATTTTGAGCACCCTGTAATACAAAAGTTGTAAGTATGGCTCTGTAATCTTTCATGTGTCATAAGCTAATTGCACCAAGATAGAAAGAAGTCTTGAAATAGATTTGCAATCAGGGACAGCATTCCATTTGGACTGAATGTGAAACCATTATCTGATAACTAAAGGTCATAAACTGAGAATGAATGATTTATTGTAGGTGCAATGACAAATAATAAAATACTGTCTTGTTTACTGAGACAAAACTTCAATACTAATGAGACACTAGGCATGTGATTTACCTCTTGAGAAAATCATGCTTAGACATAAGCATTATTTCTTTAAACTCTTAATGACCCTGTGAGTTAGTGATAGATAATGAATGTTAAATAGCTAGTCTTAATGGGAACACATGTGAACATCTCTGTTGTAACTTCTTATTCAATTTATAATTTGAACTTGGGAACTTTTGCAAAAAAAGAAGATTAGGATATTATGTGATCATGCATCCTGCAAATTTACAAGAACTGGGCATCGTAGCAATAAGAGAAGAAGCAGAAGAGAAGCAGAGCAAAGCTGGGCAGCAGAGCAGGCACAGTGAGGATTGAGAGCAGAGAGAGGACAGATTTCTTCTTACCAAGAGACAGGTGTTTTTCCTTTACAGCAGGTTTCTTCTTACTGACAAAGGGAGGGCGTTTTCATACTAAATTTTTTTTCTCTCTCTAAGAATAAAGGTTGAAGTTTGTTTTTCATCCAGAATGCATGAGTTCTTTCTGTACTGGCACTTGCTCTATGGAGCTTGTTCAGGGGGCATTTTCTCAATCCACTAAATAGACATATGCATATGTAAGTATAGGTGTGTGCATGTAAGTATGCATGAATACATGTGGAGTTGGTGAGGCAGGTGTTTAGGCTTGACATCTTTGTTTGGTTATGAACTTCTATGTATGTCTATGCATATTTGCTTGTGTAAAAGAGCTTCTTTCTCACTAAAAGTTAATTGCTCCAAACCTCCCACTAGCCTAGCTACCAAGAGGTTGGGCTTCCAGGCAAGAGAGAAAAGAACAAAGAATGTTTTTACTTTAATCCTCCACTGCTATGCAGCATACATTAATTGCTAGAGAATTACAAAATAAGCTCATAAAGTAAGAGTTGTTTTCCAACATTTAGTTAAGCACAGATAAATATCAATTATAAAATAAGAGTTAAGTTTTCCAGTACTTAGGCAAGAACAGACAATTATAAAGTAAATAGTAAGAGATAAAGAGTTAAGTTTCCCCAGCAGCTAATCAAGCACAGAACAGCAATAAAGATTTAAGTTTTAGTCCCAGAACAATAATAAAGAGTTAGGTATTCAATACTTAATGAAGCACAAAACAGTAAGAATTTGTTAAGTGTCATGGAGGGCCAGGGCCCATCAGTCTTTTGGCCCACATCCAATTCTATGTCCCCCTGAACCCAGTCCCCCTGGTGTTTATCTTCTCCCATCCCTTTCTTTATTGACTACCTTCCCACTTCTGAATTTAGTACACCATTATCGATATTTTCCTGAATGATTGATTTGTTTTTATGATTCCTTAAATATTAAGCTTTATTGATTTAAAATATTTTAATTTTGTTTGTATGTGTATGTGTGAGTATACACAGACTTGTGTGTAGACACACATGTGTGCATGTGAAGGCCAGTAGATTGTGTCCCTCAAAGCTGGGGTCACAGGTTTTGCAGGACACTAGCTTGTCAAACGGGTCCTACAAGCTGAACTTGCTGCCTTTATCATTAGTAGAAGTGCTTTTTGCTGCTGGGCTATCTCTCTGCCAACCTTAAGCTTTGTCTTCATTAGGAAGTATTGACAGTCAATTAAGTCACAAGGAAAGACAAAGCAGTATTTACAATGAGACCAACTATCCAGCCCAGCACTCAACCCCAGTGTACTCCAAAGCTGTGTCTCAGAGGCTGTGGCTACCCAGGAGGAGAGCATCCACGTGCTCTGTGAGAAGGAGAGTAGGGGCAGAGCCGTGCCATCCTGAGCTCCCCAGGCTGCTGTGGCTCCCATGGGCTCCTGTCACTACAGAGCCTGCAGTGCAGGGCCTGTGCTCTCAGCTCTCAGCAGTGACATGGACAGAGGAGTACACCTCAGAGAGCAGGGGTCCCCGGTGTACTTGCTCATAGGTCATTTTATCTCATAGGAAGCTCTGGAGCTTTTTCAGACACCTTGTTTGTATATCCTCTTCTGATTTATTTCTCCTTTGAGTTGTTTTATTCATTGGGATAATGAGAGAAAATGAAAGATTATAACCTGCATTCTAAATGACAGTACAGTATTACACAAAAATCCAACTACCAACTTACATGACATTAATATGCCCCTGTGTGCCTGCAGGTTATCTGTATCATGCACATGTAATAGACATGAATCGTGGCAAGCTTATCAATGACCATTTTGTAAATGAAAATTAAACAGAACTTAACAAGTGATAATTCGGGGCAATGGAATAGAAACTTTCAGGACATGTAATATGTACAGTTCTCTGTGTAAGAATGCAAGAACCATCTTCTGAATGAATCTTAATGTTAGACTTTTAAAGGTTATTCCATGTTTGTAGAAGTGGGATTTTTTAATTATTGCCCTTTATCTCTGTTTGTGTCTCTCTGCCTGTCTATCTCTTTGTCTCTGTCTCTGTGTCTCTGCTCTGTTTCTCTGTGTCTCTCTGTCTCTTTGTGTGAGTGTGTGTGTGTGTGTGTGTGTGTGTGCGCATGTGTATGTTAACCAGTGCTCATGGATATCATTTGCTATCTTCTATTGCTGTCACTTTTTTATTTGGGTTGGGGAAAGACACTCACTGAACTTGAATGTCATGAACTCAACTACACTGACTGACTAGTGAAACCCTCGAATATTTCTGTCTTTGCTTTTCACATCTTGATCTGCAGGCACACCCTACACCATCTAGATTCTCATGTGGCCGCCAGTGGCCCACACATAGGTGTACAGAATGGATACTCATTGTTGTACTGACACAAGGATCTCCTAGACCTCCATAGACTATTATTATATCATTCCTGTTACAATCTCACCTAACTTAAACAAAAGAGATCTTCTGGAATTCTAATGGACTTCCCTTTACCACACGATTTAGAACTAGCTTTGTTAATTACAGAGTTTAAATAAACCCTAGCACTCATTAAGGGAAGAAGATTATTTCAGATTCCAGTATTTCAAGAGGAGACAGATGCATGGACTTGTGAGGACATTTTCTTTATAAACCACTGCTAGCAAATTGATGTAGAGAAATAAACATATGATGATGATCTGTAAGTATATTACTTATCACACATGGTTCATGATGAATTTAACATTGGGTTCTAAAATTATCCCACGAATAACACCCATGTGTGTAAAGCAGCCATGTCCTCAGCATGGATTTTTGCGTGCTTCCGTTTAAGTGCTGCCTCCTTTATCTAACAAGAAAGACACAGAAGTAACTAAAAGCCTGCTTGAAACTTGAAGCAATACCACTAAAATCAGGGACTAGACATATCTTTCTCCATATTTTTTGAATATAGTACTTGAAGTTCTAGCTAGAGCAATTAGACAACATAAGGAAGTCAAAGGGATACAAATTGGAAAGGAAGAAGTCAAACTATCATTATTTGCAGATGATATGATAGTTTACTTAAGGGACCCAAAAAACTCCACTAGAGAACTTCTACAGCTGATAAACAACTTCAGCAAAGTGGCTGGTTATAAAATCAACTCAAGCAAATCAGTAGCCTTCCTGTACTCAAAGGACAAGAAGGCTGAGAAAGAAGTTAGGGAAATAACACCCTTCACAATAGCCACAAACAACATAAAGTACCTTGGAGTAACTCTAATCAAACAAATGAAAGATCTGTATGACAGGAACTTCAAGTCCTTGAAGAAAGAAATCAAAGAAGACCTCAGAAGATGGAAAAATATTTCTTGCTCCTGGATTGGCAGGATCAATATAGTAAAAATGGCTATCTTGCCAAAAGCAATCTACAGATTCAATACAATCTCCATCAAAATCCCAACTCAATTCTTCATAGATCTAGAAAGAACAGTTCTCAAACTCATTTGGAGCAACAAAAAACCCCAGGATAGCTAAAACTATTCTCAACAATAAAAGGACTTCTGGGGGAATCAATATCCCTGACCTCAAGCAGTACTACAGAGCAATTGTGTTGAAAACTGCACGGTATTGGAGCAGCAGCAGGCAAGTAGATCAATGGAATAGGATTGAAGACCCAGAAATGAACCCACAGACTTATGGGCACAACCATCCAGTGGAAAAAAGATAGCCTTTTCATCAAATGGTGCTGGTTCAACTGGAGGTCAACTTGCAGAAGAATGTGAATTGACCCACTCTTATCTTCTTGTACTAAGATCAACTCCAAGTGGATCAAGGACCTCCACATAAAACCAGACACACTAAAACTATTAGAAAAGAAACTGGGGAAGACCCTGGAGGACATGGGCACAGGGGGAAAGTTCCTGAACAGAACACCAATAGCTTATGCTCTAAGATCAAGAATTGACAAATGGGAACTCATAAAATTACAAAGTTTCTGTAAGGCAAAGGATACTGTCAGAAGGATAAAACGGCAACCAACAAAGTGGGAAAAGATCTTCACCAACCCCACATCTGAGAGAGGGCTAATATCCAATATATATAAAGAACTCAAGAAGTTAGACACCAAAGAACCAAATAACCCTATCAAATTATGGGGTACAGAGCTAAACAAAGAATTTTCACCAGAAGAAATTCAGATGGCCAAGAAACACCTTAAGAGATGTTCAACATCATTAGTCATCAGGGAAATGCAAATCAAAACAACCCTGAGATTCCACCTCCGACCAGTCAGAATGGCTAAGATTAAAAACTCAAGAGACAACAGGTGATGGCGAGGATTTGGAGAAAGAGGAACACTCCTCCACTGTTGGTGGGATTGCAAAATGGTAAAAACCGCTCTGGAAATCAGTTTGGGGGTTCCTCAGAAAATTGGGCATGTCACTTCCAGAGGACCCTGGCATACCACTCCTGGGAATATACCCAGAGGATTCCCCTGCATACAATAAAGACACATGCTCCACTATGTTCATAGCAGCCTTGTTTATAATAGCCAGAAGTTGGAAGTAGCCCATATATCCCTCAAAGGAGGAATGGATACAGAAAATGTGGTATATTTATACAATGGAATACTACTCAGCAATTAAAAATAATGAATTCATGCAATTTGTAGGCAAATGGTTGGATCTGGAAAATATCATCCTAAGTGAGTTAACCCAATCACAAAAGAATACACATGAAATGCAATCACTGATAAGTGGATATTAATGAGCCCAGAAGCCCTAAATACTCAAGGCACAATTAGCAAGTCAAAGGATTCCCAAGAAGAAGAAAGGAGAGGACCCTCGCCTGACAAGATTGGGTCCAGTTTTGTAGATCCAGAACAGAGAAATGGTGGGGGGGGTGATTGGGGAATAGTTGGGGTGGAGAGGACTTATGCACGTATGGTGGCAGGGTGGGGGGACTGGGAAAGGGGAAAGCCTTTGGAATTTAAACAAATAATATAGAAAATAAAATAAAAAAAGCCTGCTTGAGCTATACCTTTTCTCTCTCTACTTATAACTTGTGGCCTATGATCTTACAAAACCCCATTTCCTGTTTGGAGTGCTATGTAAGAATGCAGGCAGCACGTATGTCAGAACTCAGACACTGAATGCTGAGCTGACACAGATCAGACACAATCATGCAGAAGACGGTGTGCCACATGCCTCCTCACCGCCTGCTCTGTGTGTTGGTGGTCTTGGCTTTCCTTGGTATGAATGCATCATATATAACTAAGGGAATCAAACAGAAACATCACCAGGGATATGGCAGTTCCTATAGACATGAGGGGGAGGAAGGATTGGAGAGAAGCCAGCATAATATGTACTTAGTCAGGTTTGTTTCTGGGTTTTAAAATGCCCAATTACAAAAGTGTTTTGTTCACACTGTTATGGGATAAGCTTTTAATTCTTTCTTCTGATTGTTCTGCAGGATCAAATGTGGCCCAGCAAGTGACTCAGGTCCAGTCAACAGCAACCAGGCAGGAGGGAGAAAAACTCACCATGGCCTGTTCATATGAGACAAGTCAGACCTTATATTATCTTTTCTGGTATAGACAGCATCTTAATGGAGAGATGGTTTACCTTACTCGCCAAATTTCTTCTTCTTCTGCAAAAGAAAGCAGCGCCCGCTATTCTGTAGTCTTCCAGAAATCAGTCAAGTCCATCAGCCTTGTCATTTCAGCTTTACAGCCAGAAGACTCAGGAAAGTATTTCTGTGCTCTTGGGGAACGGGCACAGTGTTTGAAGTTACAGTACAAGCTGAACAAAAACTGGGGCTCCTTAAGCAGAACCCCCCTCTGAGGGAGGAAGCCCATCTGAGAAACACACCTGCACATCCTGAACAAGAAGGTCTCAACTGTGGATGCTGCATCTGTGGTCTGCATTAGAATTGTGTTTCTAAGTAAAACCTCTGCATTTTAGAAACAGTTGTGGTGAGCAGCTTTCTATAATACTGTGTCTTAAAACAGTTAAAAGTTGATCACAGAGAACATGTGTAGTATTTTCTACAGTTGAGAATCTTGTACCATAATAATATAAAGTACCACTTTCTCTTTAAGTTGAGAATAGCACATACCCCAGTTAAGTTATCTGGAATAGCGAAAACAATTTCCTTGTATAAGTTACACTCAGAGAAACAAGATTCAGCATGGGTGAAGTAGTCAGAGACAAATTATAAGGAGTTCACCTCGTGAAATTGCTGATGGTGACTGGTTTATCCCAAAAAATCTTTGTCTGCATCTGGGACTGAGCCTGAAGAGCTGAAGATCAGCTTGACCAGCAACTGGGAAGGACAGCTGCATGAAGACACCTCATGTACTGAGATTTGTGAAAATACAGTGAGACCCAGAATGTAATTGGTGTCTAGAAGAACAAAATTTTCTTACCTCCCAAATCTCATATGTGTATGTGGTGAGAGTGGAGGGTGGAGGTGGGGGTAGTGTAAGAATTCGACTTCAGAAGAAGCTGTGTCACTTACCAACACACTACACATATACTTGAATCAAGTTGAAAATATGCCATAGGAAGTAAGGGTTAAGGAGTCAATAATAAAGTCATGAGGGACTAATTGGCATCATATGTACCTTGGGCCTGAGTCTTCAGAGGTGAGCAATAAATGAATCTCAAATCTGTTTCTCAAGTCATCTACAGTTGCCTTTTCCTTGTATTCTCTTCACTAACCTAGGTATTCTTCCTGTCCCCACAATCCTGATCTTCTCTTAACAGTTTTCATTTTTGTCTTATATTTATGTCCTTCACTTTTAGCCCCTGCACTTAATTAGGATTTCTCCACTAGGGTCGATGTGAGTGAGTCATTGGAGCAAAGATAAATAAATGCTTTGTCAGTGCCTATACCACTGAGGAACATGGCTTTTCATCCCTCAGCAAGCACCATCAGAATATTGTTCCTAGGATAAGGTTGGAGCCTCATGACAACCATTGGTCCAATCTCACACATGTATCCATGACTTTTATGAATTTACCATATATGCCCTTCCCAGAAGACTGCACAGTCATTATTAGTTTGCACAGTTTTATATTTGTTATGGTGTTGTTATTTAATTTAATCTTGTTGTCAAATCTTTTATGACTCTACTCTTACAACTCCTTTCCAACTTCCCAAACCTATGACTCTCGTGCTTCCCTCTCCATTTAAGTCCTTCTCCTCATCCTTTGCCTTTCCTTACTCCTTTCACTAGTTAAACATTGGTTCAAAATCAGTACATTTTCATTCAAATGTCATTAAAGTCTCTTGGGGATTTGGAAAATTGCTCTAGTGTTTTCTACAGCAATTCTGCACTAGAAATTTGGCTAAGTCATTATGTTTGGTAGTACAGACATATTCCCTGCTAAACAGTCATAGGTAACACAAATCAAAAGCAAATCACCTGGAGAAGTCATATGAGACAAACAGAAGTTTAAAAAAAACAAAGGAAGAAAACTTAGAAGACACATCCAGCAGATGCACAAAGCAGAATGAATAAAAGCAAAATACCTGAGACATCTGCCCACTGTGACATCCACCCAAAGTTACAGCTCTTCAGCAATAGACATCACAGAAAAGGAGACAGCACACATATCTGATAAAGACATAGAGATCTCATTTGAAATAATATAGGTGACCACATATGGAAGATTCAAGTGCACATAAGAACAATTTAGAAGGGTTAACTCTAGATCTGGATAGGAAAGTTATAAAAGTGAATAAAATAGCCAGTACTTTGCAAAATCAAAAGTCAGACTAAAGAAAACAAACAGATGTAGGAAAGTGTCAACTAGAAAACTGAGACTGAAAATGAACCAATCAAAAAAAAAAAGCAGAAAGTGTTATTAACAGATAAGATGGATGGATTTCAGAGAAGAAGGACAAGGTTGAGATAGCAACACAGCCATAAAAATAAGTCGAAAAATAATGAAGATATCACAAACTTCCAAGACTGTGGGACTCATCCAAAAGGCCAAACCCAAGAATCAATGGGACAGAAGAAGGAGTTGAGAAAAAGTCTGAAAACAGAATATATTCAATCAAATGATTGCTGCAGAGTCTTCAAACCAAGCAAAAGATATGGAGATCCAAACTAGAGAGCATTTTAAACCTAAACAGACATGACCAAAGAAGAACCACTCTGTGACTTGTAAAGAAATGATATTAAGGACAATAAGTGTAAAACACCAAACCAGAATCAAACCAGAAACATCAGAAAGGACAAGTTTACTCCAAGAAGCCATTTAAAAAATGGACTGACATATTTTAGGCTCTGAAAGTACTCAGCTATCAGTCAAGATGGCTATATTTGGGAAGGGATTGGATCCAGTTTTGTAGACCCAGAACAGAGAAATCGTGTGTGTGTGGGGGGGATGAATGGGGAATGGTTGAGGGGGAGAGGAATTATGGGACGAATGGTGAGGGGGAACTGGGAAAGGGGAAAGCCTTTGGAATGTAAACATAGAATATAGAAAATAAAAATTAAAAAAAAAGAAAATAAAAATTAAAAAAAGAGAAATAAAAACATTTTTAGGAAAGCACAAATTAGAACAATTCACAGCTGATACAACACTGCATAAAACCCTTAGAGCAATTCTATGAATGGAAGAATAAAGGCATTATCACTCATAAGGACACATACATAATAAGTCCTAGGAAATGAAGGGATAAAAGGAGGAAAGCCAGGAAGGAATCTCCCATTCCTTCCAAGACAGTCAACTAACAGACCCCCAATATGAACATGGAAGGAAGAGGAGACAACCGATGGTCCATGTAACCAAAACATCAACACAATCATGGGAGACACCAAGCTTTTACCAAAAATAAAGTTGAAAGTAGATGGATTTTTATTAAATTAAGATAAGGAAGGCGAAGCATGCTGCAATTATCTGCACCAACTGTGCAAAAGGAAGGCGCTAGCAACGTTTTGTTATTAATCCTTGTTAAAGGCTACTCAGTTGGACTCAATGGCAACTGGCTGTGCTTTCAAGTTCTGCTCTGCCCCTGGGGTGTGGGAAGGCTGCTGGACAGGCAGACTATGGAGTGCTATTCTGCATTCACCTTGCACTGTCTTCAGGTGTGAGACCCCATACACTGCCCAGGGAGTGGAAAACTCTAAGTTGTGGGAGGCCATTTCTGGGGATCCCTGACTCTGGGGCATCCAGTTACCACTGAAAACCACACAGAGAGGTTGGAATGTAGGGCCAGTGATGAGGAGTCCATGTTGGGGACTCCCATACAGATGTCATACAGGCCCTAGGAGAACTTAAATGTCAGTCCAGACTACTAAACCCAGAAAAACACTCAATTATCATAAATGGAGAAAACAAGACATTCCATGAAAAAAACCAAATTTACACAATATCTTTCCACAAATCCAGCTCTGCAAAGGATAATGGGTGGAAAATACCAACACAAGGCAGGAAAACATAGCCCCCCAAAAGCAATAAAGTAATTTCCTTTCAACAAACCCAAAAGAAAATAACAACACAGAATTTTTCCTTTAACAAAGAAGATAACAGTAAGCAACAATCACTTTTCCTTAATATCTCTTGACATCAATGGTCTAAATTCCCCAACAAAAACACATAGACTAACAGACTGGATACATAAACAGGACCCAACATTTTGCTGCTTACAAGAAACCCACCTCAGTGACAAAGGCAGTCACTACTTCAGAGTCAAAGGTTGGAAAATAATTTTCCAAGCAAATAGTCCCAAGAAACAAGCTGGAGTGGCCATTCTTATATCAGAAAAAATTGACTTTCAACCAAAAGTTGTCAAAAACGAAAAGGAGGGCCACTTCATACTGGTCAAAGGAAAAGTCTACCAAGATGAACATTCTGAACATCTACGGTCCAAATGCAAGGGCACCCACATTCATAAAAGAAACTCTACTAAAGCTCAAAGCACACACTGCATTCCACCTCCCTCTGAATAGTGGGAGACTTCAACACCCAAGTCTCAGCAATGAACAAATCATGAAACAGAAACTAAACAGAGACAAAGTGAAATTAACCAAATTTATGGACCAAATGCACCTAACAGATATTTATACAATATTTCATCCTAAAGCAAAAGAATATATCTTCTTCTCAGCACCTCATGGTACCTTCTCTGAAATTGACCATATAATTGGTCACAAAACAGGCCTCAACAGATACAGAAATATTGAAATTATTCCATGCACCTTATCTGATCACCACAGCCTAAAGCTGGTCTTAAGTTCAAACAAAAACAGCAGAAAACACACATACATGTGGACTTTGAACCATGCTCTTCTCAATGATAGCTTGGTCAAGGAATAAATAAAGAAAGAAATTAAACACTTTTTAGAATTTAATGAAAATGAAGACACATCATACCAAAACTTATGGGACACAATGAAAGCAGTGCTAAGAGGAAAACTCATATCTCTAAGTGCCCGCAAAAAGAAAATGGAGAGAGCTTACACTAACAGCTTGATAGTACACCTCAAAGCTCTAGAACAACAAAAAAAGTAAATTCACCCAAGAGGAGTAAACAGCAGGAAATAATCAAACTCAGGGCCAAAATCAACCAAATAGAAACAAAAAGAACTATACAAAGAATCAACAAAACCAGGAGATTGTTCTTTAAGAAAATCAACAAGATAGATAAACCCTTAGCCAGACTAACCAGAGGACATAGAGGCACTACCCAAATTAATAAAATCAGAAATGAAAATGGAGACATAACAACAAAATCTGTGGAAATTCAAAAAATCATCAGATCCCACTACAAGAGCTTATACTCAACAAAGTTTGAAAATCTGGATGAAATGGACAACTTTCTAGAGACATACCAGATGCCAACGTTAAAACAGGATCAGATAAACCATCTTAATAGTCCCACAAGTCCTAAGGAAATAGAAGTAGTTGTTAATAGTTTCCCATAAAAATAAAAAAAAAAGCCCAGGACCAGATGAGTTTAGTGTGGAATTCTATCAGATCTTCAAAGAAGAGCTAATACCAATAATTTTCAAACTATTCCATGAAATAGAAACTCAAGGAACACTACCCAACTCATTTTATGAAGCCACAATAACACTTATATTTAAACCAAAGAAAGACCAAACAAGGAAAGAGAACTTGAGACCAATCTCCTTTATGAACATCAATGCAATAATTACTCAACAAAATTCTGGCCAACTGAATCCAAGAATGCATCAAAACAATCATTCACCATGATCAAGTAGGCTTTACCCCAGGGATGCAAAGATGGCTCAATATATGGAAATCCACCAATGTAATCCACTACATAAACAAACTCAAGGAAAAAACCCACATAGTCATTGTCATTTCATTAGATGTTGAAAAGACTTTTGACAACATCTAGCATCCCTTAATGATAAAAGTCTTAGAGAGATCGGGAATCTAACAACCATACCTAAATATAGTGAAAGCAATATACTCCAAACTGGTAGCCAATATCAAACTAAATGGAGAGAAACTTGTAGCAATCCCACTAAAACCGGCGACCAGATAAGGTTGCCCCTTCTCTCCCTATCTATTCAATATAGTACCTGAAGTCCTAGCCAGAGCAATCAGACAACAAAAGGAGGTCAAAGGTATACAAATTGGAAAGGAAGAAGTCAAACTATCATTATTTGCAGATGATATGATCATATAGTTAAGTGATCCCAAAACTTCCACCAGAGAACTCCTAAAGCTGATAAACAACTTCAGCAAAGTGGCTGGATATAAAATTAACTCAAAAAATATCAGTAGCCTTCTTATACTCAAAGAATAAACAAGCTGAGAAAGAAATTAGGGAAATGACACCCCTCACAATAGTCACAAACCATATTACATACCTTGGTTTGACTCTAACCAAGCAAATGAAAGATATGTCTGACAAGAACTTCAAGCCTCTGAAGAAAGAAATCAAAGATCTCAGAAAATGGAAAGATCTCCCATGATCATGGAGATAGGCAGGATTAATATAATAAAAATGGCCATCTTGTCAAAAGCAATTTACAGATTCAATTCAATCTCCACCAAAATTCTGAATCAATTCTTCATAGATCTAGAAAGAGCAATTCTCAAATTCATCTGGAATAACAAAAACCCAGGATAGCAAAAAGTATTCTCCACAACAAAAGACCTCTTGGGCAATCACCATTCCTGACCTCAAGCTCTACTACGGAGCAATAGTGATAAAAACTGGTATCAGTATGGAGACAGGCAGGAAGATCAATGGAACAGAATTGAAGGCCCAGACAAGAATCCACATACCTGTGTTCACTTGATATTTGACAAAGTAGCTAAAAACATCCAGTGGAAAAGATAGCATTGTAAACAAATGGTGCTGGATCAATTGGAGGTCAGCATGCAGAAAAAATGCAAATCAACCCATTCTTATCTCCTTGTACAAAGCTCAAGTCCAAGTGGATCAAGGATCTACACATAAAACCAGACACACTGAAGCTTATAAAGGAGAAAGTGGGGAAGATTCTTGAACACATGGGCACAGGGGAAAATTTCCTGAATAGAACACCAAGGGCTTAAATTCTAAGAACAAGAATCAACAAATGGGACCTCATAAAACCAAAGCTTCTGTAAGGCAAAGGACACTGTTAAAAGGACAAAACAGCAACCAACAAATTGGGCTAATATCCAACATATACAAAGAACTCAAGAAGTTAGACTCCAGAGAAACAAATAACACTATTAACAAATGGGGTACAGAGATAAACAAAGAATTCTTAACTAAGGAATACCGAATGGCTGAGAAGTATCTAAGAAATGGTCAACATCCTTAATAATGAAGGAAATGCAAATCAAATCAACTTTGACATTCCACCTTTCACCAGTCAGAATGGCTTATATCAAAAGCTCAGGGAACAGCAGATGCTGGCAGGAATGTGGAGAAAGAGGAACTCTCCTCCATTGCTGGTGGAATTACAAGTTGGTAAAACACTTTGGAAATCAGTCTGGCAGTTCCTCAGAAAATTAGACTTACTACAACAACCTGAGGACTCAGCTATACCACTCCTGGGCATATACCCAGAAGATTCTCCAGCATGTAATAAGGTCATATTCTCCACTATTTTCATAGCAGCCTTACTTATAGTAGCCAGATGTCCTTCAAGAGAAGAATGGATACAGAAACTGTGGTTTATATACACAATGGACTACTATTTAGCTATTAAAAACAATGAATTCATGAAATTCTTAGGCAAATGGATGGAACTAGAAAGTGTCATCCTGAGAGAGGTAACCCAATCACAAAAGAACACACAGGGTATGTACTCACTGATAATTGGATGTTAGCCCAGAAGCTCAAAATAAACAAGTCACAAATCTCAGAGTATAGGAAGATCAAGAAGAAGGAGGACTGAAGTGGGGGTGCTTTGGTTGCTCTGAGAAAGTGAACAAATACTCACAGGAGCAATAAAGGAGACAAAGTGTGGAGCACACTGAAGTAAAGGCCACCCAGAGACTGCCCTTCCTGGGCATTCATCCTATAAATAGTCACCAAACCCCATCACTGTTATGGACTACAAGAAGTACATCCTGAAAGGAGCATGTCATGGTTGTCTCCAGACGGGCCCTGACAGAGCTTTCTAGAGGCAGATCCTAGCAGCCAACCATTGGACAGGGCATGGGGTCCCAATGGAGGACCTGAAGGGTGGTCTGGAGGAACTGAAGGGGTTTACAGCCCCATGGGAAGAACAATGATGTCAGCCACCCAGATGCCCAAGGACTCCCAGGGACTGAATCATCAACCAAGGGGTACACATGGTTCCAGCCAAAAATGCGTCAGAGGAATTCCTCTTTGGGCATCAGTGGGAGGAGAGGTCCTTGGTCCTGTGAAGGGTCAATAGATGCACCAACAAATGGAAATCGAGGGAGGGGGTAGGGGGGAGTGGATTGGGTGGAGGGACATATACTTTGAGGCAGGGGTGGGAGGAGGGTTTAGGGGTTTTGGGGAGCAGTGAAACCAGAAAGGGGTTTTAACATTTGAAATGTAAATGAAGATTATATCAATTAAAAAAAAAAGAAAACACCAAATCACATTCAAACCAGAAACATCAAAAAAGATAAGGCTACTCACTAGAGCCAAATAAAAATGAGCCGATACACTTAAAGACTTGAAAGTACTTAACTATCAGTTAAGATGGCTATACTTGACAAGTGATCTTTTCAATTCCATATAGAAATAAAAACATTTTTCTGAAAGTACAATTTACAACAACTAATACAACACTGCATAAAATTCCTAGAGCAACTCTGTAAATGGAAGAATAAAGGCAGTATCACCCATAAGGATGCAAACATATTAAATTTCATGAAAGGAAGGGATAAAAGGAGGAGAGCCAGGAAGGAATCTACCATGTCCAAAACAGCCAGCCAACCCCTTCTATGAGCATGGAAGGAAGAGGAGACCACCAATGATCCATGCAACCAAAACATCAACACAATCATGGGAGACAGCTAGCTGCTATCAAAAGAAAGTTAAAGTAAATGGATTGTTATTAAATTAAGTTAGGAAGGCAAAGTATGCTGAAGTTGTCTGCACCAACTGTCCAGAAAGGAAGAAGTTAATTCTGATTTGGAATTAATCCTTGTTAAAGGTTACTTAATAGAACTCCATGGAACCTGACTGTGGTTTTGGTTTCTTCTCTGCACCTGGGGTGTGGGAATGCTGCAGGCAGAATGTGGACTGCTAGTCTGTGCTTACCCTGCACCCTGCACCACCATCAGGTGCTAGGCTTGAGTGAAGGACTGATAAACCCCACTGCTCAGGGAGTGGGAAAACACAGTTTAAGATGTGGGAGATGGAAGTCGGGATCCCCTGACTCCTGGGCATCCAGTTACCACTAAAATCCATGCAGAGAGGTTGGAGTAGAGGGTTGGGGGAGTTGATGGGTCAGTGATGAGGAGCCCAGAGGTCAGGAGTTCCCAAACTCTTGAATATCCAGATGCCAGGAGGTTGTGGGGAGTTGGGAATGAAGTTGGGCCAATGAGTTGAAGAGCCCATAGATGGGAGGTTGGGGAACTCTGGCTTAGCTCAGCAGTGGGGAGTCCAGAAGTGCAGAGGGGCCAAATGTGGATGAGGCTCTGTAGATGAAGGCCTTCTTTATGCTCCTTACAGGATCTAATGGCTTTCATTGTCTCTGGCAAGAATTCTGGTGTAATTCTGATAGGTCTGCCTTTATATGTTTCTTCAACTTTTTCCCTAACTGCTTTTAATATTCTTTCTTTGTTTAGTGCATTTGGTGTTTTAATTATTATGTGCCATGAAGAATTTCTTTTCTGGTCCAATGTATTTGAAGTTCTGTAGGCTTCTTGTATGTTCATGGGCGTCTCTTTCTTCAGGTTAGGGAAGTTTTCGTCTATAATTTTGTTGAAGACATTTACTGGCCCTTTAAACTGGAAATCTTCACTCTTCTATACCTATAATCCTTAGGTTAGATCTTCTCATTTTGTGTTGGAGTTCCTGGATATTTTGGGTTAGGAGCTTTTTGCATTTTTCATTTTCTTTGACTGTTGTGTCAATGCTTTCTATGTTATCTTCTGCAACTAAGATTCTCTGTTCTATCCCTTGTATTCTGTTGCAGATGCTTGGATCCATGACTCTTGACTTCTTTCCCAGGTTTTCTATGTCCAGAATTGTTTCCCTTTGTGATTTCTTTATTGTTTCTACCTTGATTTTTAGATCCTCGATGGTTTTGTTCAATTTCTTCACCTGTTTTGTTGTGCCTTCCTGTAATACTTTAAGGCCTCTCTACCTGTTTACCTGTGTTCTCCTGTATTTCTTTAAGCCAGTTTTTATGTCCTCCTTGAAGCCCTCTGTCAGCATCATGAACTGTGATTTTAAATCCAAGTTTTGCTTTTCAGGTGTATAGTGTTATCCAGTACTTACTGTTGTGGGAGAACTGGGTTCATATAGTGCTATGTTGCTTTGATTTCTGTTGGTAACATTCCTGTGTTTGCCTTTTGCCATCTTTGGTGTTAGTTGGTCCTGCTGTCTCTGTCTGGAACTTGTCCCTCCTGTGGGCCTGCAAGCCTGTCTCAGCACCCCTGGGTGACCAGCTCTCCCCTGACATTGAGTGCTGTGGCTCAGTCCAGCACCTGGGTGCAGATGGAGCCTGAAAGGACCCTGTCCCAGCTGCTCCACCACTCCTGTGTTCCCTGAGTTCCTGGCCATACCCACCTGCATAGTCACAGGAGAGAAAATGGTGGTCTCACCTTCAAACCCAGGAGTCAAAGCACTCCCTACAGACCAGTTGTCTCCTGGCAGGATCAGTGCACAGATGCCTGTGGAGCAGCTCAGCTCCTTGTCAGCTGTTCTGCCACTCCTGTGCTCCCTGTGCTCCTGGCCTTACCCACCTGCTCAGTTGCTGGCATGAGTTCCAGTTTTATTAATCAATCTCAGTGGCTTGTTGAAAGATACTAAATACCAGCTGTATATCCAATAGATTTCACAGTTCATCAGGTTGGCTGATAAACTGTCATCACAATGCATACATGAGAAGCAATAAGATCAATATTGATAAATGAGCCCTCCCTGCATAATCAGAGCCTCGGTCAGCTTCCCCTTTCTACCTGCTTGCTATATGGAGCTGGAAATGTTTATGATTTTAAGTAAAATATCTCAAATTTTACAAATCAGGAAAGTACTTCATTTCTATAGATATCCAATATTTTCACAGAATGCAAGGAAAATATTTGCAGATAAGAAGAAAACTAGGAAAAATAAAATACTTAAGTAAAAAGATATATTGAAGACACTACTGTGTACGACCAGTAATACCTGATCAATCTCTATGCAGGAATTTTTGTCTGACTTGAACTTGCACAGGGCTTATGCATCTAGTACAACCATTACAGAATCATATGTACCTTTCTGTGTCTGGATAGACTTTGTAGTCACTCACTAATCCAACTCTTTTTATTTTTCTTCTTTTTCTTCTGCAAAATTTCCTGAGATGTCCCATTTTTGGCTGGTCAATGTGCAGTCTCTTATATCTGTATTTTGCTAGTTATTCTCTGTGTTAACTTACTTTGACTCCAAATAATAACCTCTTTTATGAGATTTGAGAAAGGCAATCACTTATGTGTATGGTAATAAGGTACTAAGAATTGGTTTAATACTATATGCAGTTATCAGATTAATATTAGCAAGTTCTGCCTTTCCAATTAGAAGATGAGTGGTTATTCCCATTATATTCATGTCTCTATTAAGTCAGTGTTCATGGCTTGCCAAGTCAATTATTCTGGCACTCAGAATTCACAGCTGGGTCAGACTAATTATTGTTATTCTGTTCTAGTAGGGTGCATAGCTTCTTCCAGCCCTACGAAAATGACCAGTAGAGATGAAGCTTCCAAGTGTGTACACATTTGATATCTTCATGTTCATGACTTAAAAGTATGGAATCTCTGTAATAAGTTCTTACCATCAAGTGCTATACTGTATTGAGAGCATTGGCACTAATCTGTGATGTTTGAGGAGTAGGGTTTATGGGATCTTATTGGACAACAATTCCAAAGAGGTAACCTATTATTTGTACTAAAGTTATTTGTTAGTCTATAAAGCCTAATAGGGACATAGTTTCCTGGTTATAGGATAACTTCATTAAAACTTTTCTTATATCTGTGATTGTATATCTTTTAGGAAGCTTCTAGAGGCTTCCATGTGACTTTTCTGAAATCTCTTTCAGGTTGGTTATCCTTCCCTTATGCAATAGCATTAAAGGATAAAAGGAAATAGTCAAAACAGAAACTCTCAGTTGGTTCTTTGGAGTCAGTTTCCTTTTGTACAACACTGCAGTAGACCCAGGCAATGTTTCAATGTCCCAAGAATTACTCTTAGAGAAGCAATAAAAGTATCAGGAAATTAAAGTAGCTCAAAATGGGTTTTAGAAGAAGGAAAGACGTTGGGGATGTAGCGCTGTAAGATTTTCTTTCAGTGCTTTGTGGAAAGCGCACTATTGTGAAGTTTGAGAGAAGAATGAGTGAGCAAGGCAGCGAGTGCTCATGTTTAGAGGCTTGGCTCCCAGGCCAGAGGAAATGCCGCAATGGCATGCCCATCACTGCATTTGAGGATACAACATCCATTTTAACACCAGAAATAAAGCCCTGTCAAAAATAATCTCTCAGTGGTAGAACACTTGTGTAGCATGGGCGAAAATCTGTATTTGATCTCCATCACAAAGGGAAACAACAAACAAACAGAATAGGTCTGCACATGTTTACCTTAAACAAATGAGTAGCATGATGATTTTTTTGAGATTCTATTTTTTCTTTTACCACTCAGCCATAGAGAAACATTTCTTAAAGCAAGTCAGCTTTTTCTTTGCAATCTCCGACTCAAGATGGTTTTTAATTTTAGAGCAGAAACAGTTCGAGGACTCTTTACCCTGCCTTTTTCTCATAGAGATAGAATCTGTTCATTTTATTATAGTCATCTATATGATGAAGACATGATTGTATGGCTATTAATAATGCCTCAAATGAGGTCTCTAGCAAGATTATTCTTGAAGAGCAGATTTTGAGATAATATATGACTTTCAAATATCCAAATGCATCTCTATTTCACGTTCCTTTTAAGAAATATTTTATAAGGAAATCAGAATAGGGCTCTTCAATAAATTGAATAAAAAATCAACAAAACAAACAAAGACTAGATATATTATGAAGTCTAATTGTATCTCTTAGAATTTCTCCCCACGACTCCAAATGAACAAACCTCAGAGAAACAGGAATAGGGGAAGAAAAGGTAGCATTCTTACACAAAGTAATGATTTCCCCCACAGAGAATGGAGTTGTGTCATTTGCAGGCAAATGGCTGTAAGTGAAGATTTTCATATAAAATGAATGAGGCCAGTTTCAGAAAGACACACACCAATATCACAATGATTCCCTTGTTTGTGGATCCTAGACATTGCATATGAATTATATAATGTAATATGTATGACATGAAATTAAAGAAAGGCTGTCCAAGAAATAAAAGGCACTGATTGGAATTCGAAAGGAGAAGGGAGATAGTAAAGCACTGGGGGGATAAAATTATGATTCTATATCTATATCTGTACCTATATGTTTATCTAATCTATCTATATGTGTGTGTGAAAATGGTCTTATGTAAAATAAAATAAAAATTTAAAAGAAACCGTATTATGAACAGTTTGAGCCTTTGTATTTCCTACCATCGACTGCCCAAAAGCTTATTTATCTAATTAGGATTGACCACCACACTAATCTCTTTATATTGTAAAAGTAGAGGGAAGTTTTATATTATATCCATTTAGCAAAAATAATAGTAGTAGTTTCCTCCCTGGAACCTATAAGCTCCATAGTCATAGGTTCTTGGCCTGTGTGTAGTACCAGTCATGCATTTTTTCTACAAAGAAGTAGGTCTGAACTTTAATTAGGAAGTGGTTCACCACTCTCATAACATTCACCTTGTTCTTGTGCCCATGGCATATCTGTATCTTGCCATGATGGTCACTATTGTAACTCTCATGGCTCACAGCAGCTGCCTTATTTATAATAGCCAGAAGCTGGAAAGAACCCAGATGTCCCTCAACAGAGGAATGGATACAAAAACTGTGATATATATATATATATATATATATATATATATATATATATACACACACACACACACACACACACACACACACATATGTATGTATATATATATATACACAATGGCGTACTATTCAGCTATTAAAAACAATGAATTCATGTAATTCATAGGCAAGTCAATGGAACTAGAAAGTGTCATCCTGAGAGAGGCAACCCAATCACAAAAGAACACATATGGTACACACTCACTAATAAGCAGACATTGGCCCAAAAGCTCAAAATAAACAGGTTACAATTCACCCAGCACAGGAAGCTAAAGAAGAAGGAGTTACGTGAGGGTATTTCATTCCCTCTAAAAAAGGGAACAAAATAGTCACAGGAGCAATAAGAGAGAGAATGTGTAGAGCAGAGACTGGTGTAAAAGTCACCCAGAGACTGCCCTATCTGGGGATTCATCTTATAAACAGTCAACAGACCCCAACACTACTAAGGACAACAAGAAGTATATACCAAAAGGAGCATGCCATGGTTGTCTCTGGAGGGGCCCTGCTGGAGCCTTACAAAAACAGAGGCGGATGCTAGCAACCAACTATTGGACTGGGCATGGGGTCCCCAATGGAGGAGCTGGAGGATGGTCCAGAGGAGCTGAAGGGGCTTACAGTCCCATGGGAAGAACAATGATTTTGGCCACCCAGACTCCCCAAGACTCCCAGGGATTGAACCATCAACCAAGAGGCACACATGGTTCCAGCCAAAAATGTGGCAGAGGAAGGCCTTGTTGGGCATCAGTGGGAGGAATGGTCCTTGGTCAACAGAGGCTGGGACAAAGGGAAACCCAGAGTGGGGAGGAGGGAGTGTGTAGGATGGAGAAGCATATACATGGAGGCAGTGGGAAGAAGGAGGGAAAGGGGTTGGAGTCTTAGGGGAGCAGGGATATCTGGAAAGGTTTTACCACTGGCAATGTAAATGAAGATGGATTCAGTTAAATAAATAAATAAATAAATAAATAAATAAATAAAATTTTCTCCCCCAGCAGCCTGAGCCACACTTCAGATACTATAAAATTTAGTCAGTAAGGAGGAAGTTTCCTGGTTAGTACTGGCTGATTGTTCTAAGTCCTGTCGCTAAAATATGTGCTGTCTTCAGCAATGTGATCCTGCCGTAAAGTTCTGGTGGGTAACCAGGAGCAACGGCAATAGGTTTCATTTTTTAGGGGTCTCTATGACGGGTGCAGATCAACACTCTAGGGGATGTACCCACAGCCGGTTCTGAGCTTTTTACTCGGCATTCTATTGCTTCTGGGAGAAGTATTACACTGATTTGCTCTCTCTCTCTCTCTCTCTCTCTCTCTCTCTCTCTCTCACACACACACACACACAATGTCTCTCCTCCCACCCACCCATCCTTTCTTTCATACCCTCTCCCTCCCTACTTTACCCTACATTGTCCAGAAAAAATGACATTGACTGAAAATTAAGAATTTTCTTGCCTTCATTCATAAGCATAAATCATAGTGACATCTTGATTTCAAATGTTTATCCAAGCTCATCATTTAGGGGCACCAAGTGTGTGTACCTCTTTCCAGTTTACTAATAATGACTCAGTGGTATGCAAAAAAATCAACCCCAGTCACTACATAATCACAGCATTCAGCAATTAGAGAGGTGGCCACAAGATGGCAGTAGCACAACTGATGAGTAGCATAGCAAGGTCATTTCATTGCATTCTGAAGCAATGCATGAGAACAGAGGCCATTTGTTTTCTTTTTGGCTGGTAAGATAACAACAGAAGCTATGAAAACTGTTAGAGAAAAGGGACAACCTGAAAATACAAATAGCTTGCGTGGCAAGAGATTGCAAGGCGGCATCAATCCCAGGCAGGAAGATCAATGAAGACAACCATTCACACTGGATTTCTATTCTTGTGGCTGGGAATGGACTGTGAGTTGAAGATTTGGGGTCAAGAGAAAATATTTGGTGGATGTTAGACATCCATGGTGATCTATTTTATACAGTTCCCTCTAGTTGTTGTGGACAGAGAGATTCAGAAGAGTACTGCCTAACTGCTCTTCTCCTTTCTGTTTTTCTTTCTGTGTAGGGGAGAGCCATGGAGAGAAGGTCGAGCAACAGCATTCTACACTGAGTGTTTGAGATGGAGACAGTACTGTCATCAACTGCATTTACACAGACACTGCTTCTTCATACTTCCTTTGGTACAAGCAAGAAGCTGGAAATGGTCTCCACTTTGTTATAGACATGTGTTCAAATGTGGACAGAAAGCAGGACCAAAGACTTACAGTTTTCCTGTGTAAGAAAGCCAATCGATTCTCCCTGCATATCACAGCCACACAGCCTGAAGATTCAGCCATCTACTTCTGTGCAGCAAGCAGACACTGTTTCCCAAGAACCTGCAGCCCATCCTCAAACTTGCTATGGATGTGCCATAGGGGTTGGAGCCCCATCCATATCCTGTGTCTTGCAGTAAAGCATTTGTTATATTGTTTATTTGCAATGAAAACTATAACATACAGATAGCGCTCTCTCTCTCTCTCTCTCTCTCTCTCTCACTCTCTCTCTCTCTCTTTGTGTGTGTGTGTGAGTGCACGTGCACGTGTGTGCACACGTGTGTGATATATATCTATATCTATCTATCTGTTTATCTATTATCTCTATATATCTCTATCTCTATCTATCTATCTATCTATCTATCTATCTATCTATCTATCTATAAAATTTGGGAGGGTTCATGGACTCTGTTGGTCAACAATTCAAAAAGATATATGCCTGGACCTAGGGTGTCTTTTTTTTAGGGGGTGCATTTTTGTTGGGAATAATTTTCGTATCAAAATATCATAAATTCTCAAAAATATATGCAAGTATATATACAGATGCACTTACATATGCAATTTTAAGCAAACATAGGATAGTATCATCCTCTATGGCTCTTTCAAACATCCTTAGGGTTGTTGATTCCTCTCCCCTTCCCTCCCTGCCCTCCCTCCCTCCCTCCCTGCTTCCTTTCCTCCCTGCCTTAGAGTCAATGTTTTTTTCTGCCCATCAGGTAAGTATTCCTCATGGAGTGGGCCTTAAGTCCAACAAAAAGAGGTTGCTTGCTCCCATAACTGTTTTGCTGCTATTTCAGTAGTTTGTCTTGCAGGCAGGTCACTGTTATAGTTCCAAGTGTTTGTAGCTGGGAGATATTGATGATTGCCTTTCCTCTCTGGTAGTGTGGAAAGTACCTTCCAATTACAGGAATGCTAATCAGTTGAAGACAAGTGTCTAGTTAGGCACCAGCTCAGCCTCTATGTATCTTATGCCATATGTAAGTGTTGTCTTCAGCAATGGGATCTTACTATCAGTCTGTGTAGAGTAACACAGCCCTGGCATTAGCCTGTGAGGTTTAGGGGTTCTTACGGGGCCTTTTCAGCTAATGATTCATCAAGATGTGACCTATTCCTCACACTGTAGGTTTTAACCTGGTGATGTAAGATGTCTAGTTGGAGCATTTTCTGCCCTATGATTTAGTGACTCTATTTCCTTTTATATTTGTGTATATTTTAGGAAGCTTCTACAATAGCAGGTGTTCGTGAGGTCTTTTAAAATGATCTTTAGTGTTAGTTGTCCTCTCCCACACTCCCTCCCTTACCTTTCTCTCCCACTCCCTTCATATTTAATCCTCCTATTTTCCTTTTCTCTTTTTCTCTCTAAATTCTATTTCCTCTTTCTTGGAAGATCTTCTCCTCCCTCTAAGTCCCTCATCTGGTACTCTTGTTATTTTTTAGTTTTGGATTGTAGCATGCCTATCAAAGTCTTAAAAGTGAATGTCCACATATAAGAGAAAACGTAATATTTGGGGATTTTCTTCGGGGGGGGACCTAGGTTGCCTCACTCGGGTTATTTTTTTCTAGCCATGTCCAATTATTTTCAAATTTTATAATGCCAGTTTTTGATAGCACAATAATATTCCATTGTGTAAATGTGTCACATCATCATCACTATCCATTCATCAGTTGACAGATATCTAGAATGTTTCCAGTTCCTATCTACTGTGAATAAAGTAGCAATGAACATGGAAGAGTGCATGTGTCTATACTAGTATGTGTCATCCTTTTGTTTCAGTTTAGTACTTTTCAGTGATTCTTTGTTATAAAATTCTACTTTCATATCTTATATTGTTTTCATTGTTCTATTCTGTTATTTGTGTTTTGATTTTCATTAGGGATTTATTCATATCCTTTTCAAAGTCCTTGAATATATTTATAATTACTATTTTGAGGTCCTCTTCTTGAACTCTGCCTATATTGCATTTCTTAGGGCCCACTGCAAGGCTAGTGGCTTCTGACAGAAGAACATTGTCTTGGCTGTTCATGCATGTGTTTTTGTGCTGGGATCTAGGCATTTGTAGTCATTATATTTGAGGGTTTTTTTGGTGCCAATATCTGGTCTTGCATTTGTTGGGTAAGTGCTCTGTTATTTGACTGCTCTTGCCTTCTTTGGAACCTAGGGAAGGGTGGCTGCTATGGGGTTCCTTGTGGAGTGCTTCTGTAGATTGTCAGGTTACAGGAAGGATTGGAGATTGACTAGGAGGGTATTCTGAGAGTGTCCAGAAGAAACAGTTAGGTTCTGAATCCATGGAATGGCAGTGAGACTGGAGGGGGGTCTCCTGTAAGTAGGCTATTGCTGGACTAATAATAAGTCTGGAGAGATTGTCAACCTGAGTCAAAATCCAATATGACAGTAGGAAGTGTTTCTGTGGATTAGTCTCTCTCTCTCTCTCTCTCTCTCTCACACACACGCACACGCACACGCACACGCACACGCACACGCACACACACAGAGAGAGAGAGAGAGAGAGAGAGAGAGAGAGAGAGAGAGAGAGGGAGAGGGAGAGGGAGAGGGAGAGGGAGAGGGAGAGGGAGAGGGAGAGGGAGAGGGAGAGGGAGAGGGAGAGGGAGAGAGAGAGAGAGAGAGAGAGAGAGAGAGAGAGAGAGAGGGAGAGGGAGAGGGAGAGGGAGAGAGATATTTTAATCCAGCACTATGACTACTTTGGCAAGGGATCACAATTGAAGGTCTTCTAGGTCTATAGGATCTGGCCAGAATGTAGACATGCCCTGGATTACAGTATGATCTGGCTGATATAGAGACATGCCCTTAGTATCTATCTTTAATCCCCAGTAATGAAGGTAAAGTTTTTTTTGTAGAAAGAAGTAGCCATGTTTGAAAGTGACATCTAATGAACATGCAGACAAAGTGATGAATCAGAGAAAAAACTGACAGAATGAGTCAGAGCTGGGCTTTTAAAGAGGGCCTTGAAAAATCAGTGGTTAACATTATAGTTTTTTTAAAAATATAGCTTGTGGTTTTCCCATCAATTCCTTTAGTACTTTTTCCTTGTTTATTTTTTCTTGATATTTAATGTTTTATCAATATGCTATGGGGTATTTATTTTTTCTTGTGCTTTATATTTTGTATTTTCAGTGCTTCTTTTTTTTGTTTGGCTGTGTATTTCCTTAATATAGATGATCTATAATGCATTAATACTAAGTGTACTCATAAATTTTATTATGGAGTTAGTGATAGCTAACCTTAGTCCAACAGCTAAAATATGGCATATTAAAATTTTTCAATCTTAATAGAAATGTAATATTTATGTTAAGAATTAAGCATGCAATTCTATACTAACAACACAGAAAGAATTAAAAACTATTTTCCTCTGTTTATTGAGGAAATTATTGACTGTCTACTGTGCAACATATTTTATGAAGGAAACTTATTCTGTATTATAGCCTTCCACAGTTCTAGCCTAAAAGGTCTCATTTTCTGTACCTAAGTTTATCTGCTAGGCTCCAATCTATGATTTTTTTAAAATTTAAATTGTCTTCAAATTTTTTTATTCGATACATTCTATATTTACATTTCTAATGACTTCCCATTTCCTGGCTCCCTGCTCCCCAAAGGTCCCATATGCCCTTTTCCATCCCTCTTTTCCCCCATCCACCCCTTCCCACTTCTTTGTTCTGGTATTTCCCTATACTGATGCACTGAGCCTTTCCAGAACCAGGGTCCACTCCTTCCTTCTTGCCAGACATCATTTGGTATGTGGATTGTGTCTTTGGTGTTCCAAGATTCTAGGCTAATATCCATTTATCAGTGAGTGCATACCATGGGTATTCTTTTGAGACTGGATTACCTCACTTAGTATGATGTTCTCCAGCTCCATCCAACTCTTTAAGAATTTCATGAATTCATTGTTTCTAATGGCTGAATAGTACTCCATTGTGTATATATACCACATTTTTTGTATCCATTCTTCCGTTGAGGGACATCTGGGTTATTTCCAGCTTCTGGCTATTATAAATAAGACTGCTATGAACATAATGGAGCCTGTATCCTTATTGCATGCTGGGGAATCTTCTGGGTATTTTCCCAGGAGTGGTATGGCTGGGTCCTCCAGAAGTATCATGTCTAGTTTTCTGAGGAACCGCTAGACTGATTTCCAGAGTGGTCGTACCAGCTTGCAATCCCACCAGCAGTGGAGGAGTGTTCCTCTTTCTCCACATCCTCGCCAACTCCTGCTGTTTCCTGAGTTTTTAATCATAGCCATTCTGACTAGTGTGTGGTGAAATCGCAGGGTTTTGATTTGCATTTCTCTAATGACTAATGATGTTGAACATTTTTTAAGGTGCTTCTCAGCCATCCGAATTTCTTTAGGTGAAAAGTCTTTGTTTAGCTCTGTATCCCATTTTTGATAAGGCTATTTGCTCTTCTGGGATCTAACTTCTTGAGTTCTTTGTATATATTGGATATTAGGCCTCTGTCGGATGTGGGGTTGGAGAAGATCTTTTTCCAATTTATTGGTTGCCGTTTTGTCCTTCTGATGGTGTCCTATGCCTTACAGAAACTTTGTAATTTTATGAGGTCCCATTTGTCAACTCTTGATCTTAGAGCATAAGCTGTTGGCATTCTGTTCAGGAACTTTCCCCCTCTGCCCATGTCCTTCAGGGTCTTCCCCAGTTTCTTTTCTATTAGTTTCAGTGTGTCTGGTTTTATGTGGAGGTCCTTGATCCACTTGGAGTTGATCTTAGTACAAGTAGATAAGAGTGGGTCAATTCGCATTCTTCTGCATGTTGACCTCCAGTTGTACCAGCACCATTTGTTGAAAAGGCTATCCCTTTGACTTCCTTAATGTTGTGTAATTGCTCTCACTAGAACTTCATGTCCTATATTGAAAAGATATGGAGAGAGAGGGCAGCCTTGTCTAGTCCCTGATTTTAGTGGAATTTTTCCTTTGACCAGCAAGAAGTGTCCTTCCACGTCTCTTTTGGTGACTTTAGATTGAAAGTCAATTTTATCTGATATTAGAATGGCTACTCCAGCTCATTTCCTGAGACCGTATTCTTGTAAGATTGTCTTCCAGTCTTTTACTCTAAGGTAGTGTTTGTCTTTGACATTGTGGTGTCTTTCCTGTATGCAGCAAAATATAGGGTCCTGTTTCCATATCCAGTATTTTAGTCTATGTCTTTTTATTGGGGAGTTGAGTCCATTGATGTTAAGAGATATTAAGGAATAGTGATGATTACTTCCTGTTATTTTTTATGTTATTTTTATATTTGAATGGTTGTCTTCTTTTGGGTTTGATGAAACAAGGTTACCATCTTGCTTTTTCCAGGGTATAGTTTCCCTCCTTGTATTGGAGTTTTCCTCCTATTATCTTTTGTAGGGCTGGGCTTGTGGAAAGATATTGTGTAAATTTGGTTTTGTCATGGAATATCTTGGTTTCTCCACTTATAGTGATTGAGAGTTTTTCTGGGTATAATAGTCTTTGCTGCTATTTGTGCTATCTTAGAGTTTGCATGAGATCTGCCCAGGATCTTCTAGCTTTCATGGTCTCTGGTGAGAAGTCTGGTGTAATTCTGATAGGTCTTCCTTTATATGTTACTTGGTCTTTTTCTCTTTTTTTTTTATCATTTTTTTTTTATTTTCTATATTCTTTGTTTACATTCCAAAGGCTTTCCCCTTTCCCAGGTACCCCCCACCATATGTCCCATAATTCCTCTCCCCCCCATGCTATTCCCCACTCTTTCCCCCCCCCACGATTTCTCTGTTCTGGGTCTACAATACTGGATCCAATCTTTACAGGCCCAGGGTTCTCTCCTTTTTTTCTTCTTGAGAGTCATTTGACTTGCTAATTGTGCCTTGAGTATTTAGGGCTTCTGGGCTCATTAATATCCACTTATCAGTGATTGCATTTCCTGTGTATTCTTTTGTGATTGGGTTAGCTCACTTAGGATGATAGTTTCCAGATCTAACCATTTACCTACAAATTGCATGAATTCATTATTTTTAATTGCTGAGTAGTACTCCATTGTATAAATATACCACATTTTCTGTATCCATTCCTCCTTTGAGGGATATCTGGGCTCCTTCCAATTTCTGGCTATTATAAACAAGGCTGCTATAAACATAGTGGTGCATGTGTCTTTGTTGTATGCAGGGGAATCCTCTGGGTATATGCCCAGGAGTGGTATGCCAGGGTCCTCTGGGAGTGGCATGCCCAATTTTCTGAGGAACCGCCACACTGATTTCCAGAGTGGTTTTACCATTTTGCAATCCCACCAACAGTGGAGGAGTGTTCCTCTTTCTCCACATCCTCGCCAGCACTTGTTGTCTCTCGAGTTTTTAATCTTAGCCATTCTGACTGGAGTGAGGTGGAATCTCAGGGTTGTTTTGATTTGCATTTCCCTGATGACTAATGATGTTGAACATCTCTTAAGGTGTTTCTCGGCCATCCGAATTTCTTCTGGTGAAAATTCTTTGTTTAGCTCTGTGCCCCATTTTTTGATAGGGTTATTTGGTTCTTTGGGGTCTAACTTCTTGAGCTCTTTGTATATATTGGATATTAGCCCTCTGTCGGATGTGGGGTTGGTGAAGATCATTTCCCACGTTGTTGGTTGCCGTTTTGTCTTTCTGACAGTGTCCTTTGCCTTACAGAAACTTTGTAATTTTATGAGGTCCCATTTGTCCATTCTTGATCTTAGAGCATAAGCTATTGGTGTTCTGTTCAGGAACTTTACCCCTGTGCCCATGTCCTCCAGGGTCTTCCCAAGTTTCTTTTCTAATAGTTTCAGTGTGTCTGGTTTTATGTGGAGGTCCTTGATCCATTTGGAGTTGATCTTAGTACAAGGAGATAAGAGTGGGTCAATTCGCATTCTTCTGCATGTTGACCTCCAGTTGAACCAGCACCATTTGTTGAAAAGGCTATCTTTTTTCCACCGGATGGTTGTGGCTCCTTTATCAAAGATCAAGTGACCATAAGTCTGTGGGTTAATTTCTGGGTCTTCAATCCTATTCCATTGATCTACCTGCCTGTTGCTGTACCAATACCATGCAGTTTTTAACACAATTGCTCTGTAGTACTGCTTGAGGTCAGGGATATTGATTCCCCCAGAAGTCCTTTTATTGTTGAGAATAGTTTTAGCTATCCTAGGTTTTTTGTTGCTCCAGATGAATTTGAGAATTGCTCTTTCTAGATCTATGAAGAATTGATTTGGGATTTTGATGGGGATTGCATTGAATCTGTAGATTGCTTTTGGCAAGATGGCCATTTTTACTATATTGATCCTGCCAATCCAGGAGCAAGAAATATTTTTCCATCTCCTGAGGTCTTCTTCGATTTCTTTCTTCAGGGACTTGAAGTTCCTGTCATACAGATCTTTCACTTGTTTGGTTAGAGTTACGCCAAGGTACTTTATGTTGTTTGTGGCTATTGTGAAGGGTGTTATTTCCCTAACTTCTTTCTCAGCCTGCTTGTCCTTTGAGTACAAGAAGGCTACTGATTTGCTTGAGTTAATTTTATAACCAGCCACGTTGCTGAAGTTGTTTATTAGCTGTAGAAGTTCTCTGGTGGAGTTTTTTGGATCGCTTAAGTAGACTATCATATCATCTGCAAATAATGATACTTTGACTTCTTCCTTTCCAATTTGTATCCCTTTGACTTCCTTATGTTGTCTGATTGCTCTCGCTAGAACTTCAAGTACTATATTGAAAAGATATGGAGAGAGAGGACAGCCTTGTCTAGTCCCTGATTTTAGTGGAATTGCTTCAAGTTTCTTTCCATTTATTTTGATGTTGGCTACTGGTTTGCTGTAGATTGCTTTTACTATGTTTAGGTATGGGCCTTGAATTCCTGCTCTTTCCAAGACTTTTAGCATGAAAGGATGCTGAATTTTGTCAAATGCTTTTTCAGCATCTAATGAGATGACCATGTGGTTTTTTTCTTTTAGTTTGTTTATGTAGTGGATTACATTGATGGATTTCCTTATATTGAACCATCCCTGCATTCCTGGAATGAAGCCTACTTGATCATGGTGAATGATCGTTTTGATATGCTCTTGGATTCGGTTGGCAAGAATTTTATTTAGTATTTTTGCATCTATATTCATAAGAGAAATTGGCCTGTAGTTCTCTTTCTTTGTTGGATCTTTTTGTGGTTTAGGTATCAGCGTAATTGTGGTTTCGAAGAATGAGTTGGGCAGTGTCCCTTCTGTCTCTATTTTGTGGAATAGTTTGAAGAGTATTGGTGTTAATTCTTCTTTGAAGGTCTGGTAGAATTCTGCACTAAAACCATCTGGTCCCGTACTTTTTTTGGTTGGGAGGCTTTCTATAACCCCTTCTATTTCTTTAAGGGTTATGGGACTGTTTAGCTGGTCTACTTGATGCTGATTTAATTTTGGTATTTGGTATCTGTCTAGGAAATTGTCCATTTCCTCCAGATTCTCCAGTTGTTTTGAGTATAGGCCTTTGTAGTAGGATCTGATGATCTTTTGAATTTCCTCTGTTTCTGTTGTTATATCCCCCTTTTCATTTTTAATTTTGTTAATTTGGATACTATCTCTGTGCCCTTTGGTTAGTCTAGCTAAGGGTTTATCTATCTTGTTGATTTTCTCGAAGAACCAGCTCTTGGTTTTGTTGATTCTTTGTATGGTTCTCTTTGTTTCTGCTTGATTGATTTCAGCCCTTAGTTTGATGATTTCCTCTCTTCTACTCCTCCTGGGTGAGTTAGCTTCTTTTTGTTCCAGCGCCTTCAGGTGTGCTGTTAAGTTGCTAGTGTATGCTCTTTCCAGTTTCTTTTTGGAGGCACTCAGGGCTATGAGTTTTCCTCTTAGCACTGCTTTCATTGTATCCCAGAGATTTGGGTAGGTCGTACCTTCATTTTCATTGAAGTCTAAAAAGTCTTTGATTTCTTTCTTTATTTCTTCCTTGACCAGGGTGTCATTGAGTAGAGTATTGTTCAGTTTCCATGTGTATGTGGGCTTTCTGTAGTTCTTCTTGCTATTGAAGACCACTTTTACTCCATAGTGATCCGATAGGAGACATGGGATTAGTTCGGTCTTCTTGTATTTGTTGAGGTCTGTCTTGTGACCAATTATATGATCAATTTTTGAGAAGGTACCGTGCGGTGCTGAGAAAAAGGTATACTCTTTTGTTTTAGGATGGAATGTTCTATATATATCTGTTAAATCCAATTGGTCCATAGCTTCAATTAGTTTCACTGTGTCCCTGTTTAGTTTCTGCTTTCCTGATCGGTCCATTGAGGAGAGTGGAGTGTTGAAGTCACCTACAATCATTGTGTTAGGTGCGATGTGTGCTTTAAGCTTTAGTAAAGTTTCTTTTACGAATGAGGGTGCCCTTGCATTTGGTGCATAGATGTTCAGTATTGAGAATTCTTCTTGGTGGATTTTCCCTTTGACAAGCAGGAAGTGACCTTCTGTGTCTCTTTTGATGACTTTAGGTTGAAAGTCGATTTTATCTGATATTAGAATGGCTACTCCAGCTTGTTTCCTGGGACCATTTGCTTGTAGAACTGTCTTCCAGCCTTTTACTCTAAGGTGGTGTTTGTCTTTGACACTGAGATGTGTTTCCTGTATGCAGCAAAATGTAGGGTCCTGTTTCCGTATCCAGTCTGTTAGTCTGTGTCTTTTGATTGGGGAATTGAGTCCATTGATATTAAGAGATATTAAGGAATAGTAATTATTACTTCCTGACATTTTGGGAATTGTTATTATTATTTGTATTTGAGTGGTTCTCTTCTTTTGGGTTGGATGAGATGGGGTTTCTATCTTGTTTCTTCTGGGGTGTTGTTTCCCCCCTTGTGTTGGTATTTTTCCCCTATTATCCTTTGTAGGGCTGGGTTTGTAGATAAGTATCTTGCAAATTTGGTTTTGTCGTGGAATATCTTGGTTTCCCCATCTATGGCAATTGAGAGTTTCGCTGGGTATAGTAGTCTTGGCTGAAGTTTGTGTTCTCTTAGGGTCTGCATAAGGTCTGCCCAGGATCTTCTAGCTTTCATGGTCTCAGGTGAGAAGTCTGGTGTAATTCTGATAGGTCTTCCTTTATATGTTACTTGTCCTTTTTCTCTTACTGCTTTTAATATTCTTTCTTTGTTTAGTACATTTGGGGTTTTGACTATTATGTGACGGGAAGTATTTCTGTTCTGGTCCAGTCTATTTGGGGTTCTATAGGCTTCTTGTATATTCATGGGCATCTCTCTCTTTAGGTTGGGGAAATTTTCTTCCATAATTTTGTAGAAGATATTTGCTGGCCCTTTAAGTTGTAGATCTTCATTCTCATCTATCCCTATAATCCTTAGGTTTGGTCTTCTCATTGTGTCCTGGATTTCCTGAATGTTTTGGGTTACCAGCTTTTTGCATTTTGCATTTTCTTTAATTGTTGAATCCATGGTTCCTATGGTATCTTCAGCATCTGAGATTCTGTCTTCTATCTCTTGTATTCTATTGTTGATATTTGCATCTATGACTCCTGATTTCTTCCCAAGGTTTTCTATCTCCAACATTGTCTCCCTTTGCGATTGCTTAGTTGTTTCTACTTCTGTTTTTAGATTTTGTATGGTTTTGCTCAGATCTTTCAGTTGCTTGTTTGTGTTTTCCTGTAATTCTTTAAGGGATTTTTGTGTTTCCTCCTTTATGACTTCTACTCGTTGACCCATGTTCTCTTGTATTTCTTTGGGTGATTTTTGTTTCTCCCCCGTATTGGGATTCACTTTTTGCTCTATATTCTCCTGGATTTCTTTAAGTGATTTTTGTGTCTGCCTTGTATGGGCTTCTAGTTTTTGATCTATTTTCTCCTCTATTACTTTAAGAAATTTATCTAAGTGATCCTCAATCTGCATCTTTACCAGTGATTTTAGATCTGAGTCTTGTTTTTCTGGTGTGTTGAGATATCTGGGATTTAATTGTGTTTGTCTTGCAATGGTTTCTAGCTTTTGATCTATTTTCTCATGTATTACTTTAAGAGATTTATCTAAGTGTTCCTCTATCAGCATCCTGACCAGTGATTTTAGATCTGAGTCTTGTTTTTCTGGTGTTTCGGGGTATCCAATATTTATTGCTGTTGGGGAACTGGGTTCGGATGCCGCCATATTGCCTTGATTTTTGTTAGTAGCGATCTTACGTTTGCCTTTTGCCATCTGGTTAACTCTGGTGTTAGTTGGTCCTGTAGATACTAGCTGGTGCTTGACCCTCCTGTGGGGTTGTAAGGCTATTTCCCAGTGACTGGGATACCTGAATCACTGTCCTGCGGGGGTCTTGCTCACAGATTGCTGACAGGTGGCCTG
Source organism: Apodemus agrarius (assembly GCA_964023405.1). Taxonomy (NCBI): domain Eukaryota; kingdom Metazoa; phylum Chordata; class Mammalia; order Rodentia; family Muridae; genus Apodemus; species Apodemus agrarius. The sequence continues at coordinate 74,149,001 of OZ030013.1, read as the reverse complement.
AGTCCCCCGAGGTCTTAACCTCAGGATATCCCAGGTATTTGGTTCTGCCTGTTGGGCGGCTGCTCTGCACTGCTCCTGCTCAGGGTTCGCTGTCTGATATCCTGTTTCCCCAGGGGTCTTAACGATGGGATATCTCAATTATCTGGTTCCGCCTGCTGGTCCCAAGCTGCTGGGAAGCTGGCTGGGTCCGGTTTCCAGATTCCCTGCCACTGGCTGGATGGGAGGCTGGTTCGGCCTCCGGCTGGGTCTGGGTACCTGGCACACTGGCTGACTCTGGCTTCCTCACCACCAGCTGGACGGGAAGCTGCAGGCAATATGGCAGCTGCCTGCAGGGAGCTCGGGGTCCGCCCTGCGCGCGAGTGCAGAGTGCACCCGCTATTTTGTGCCCAATTCCCACTCCAGGCCTGAGTCCCTGAAGGTCTTAAGCTCGGGCTGTCTCGGGTACCTGGTTCTGCCGCCGCCGGATGGTTCTGAGCACCTGGCACGCTGGGTGACCCTCCGGCTTCCCCACCACCAGCTGGGAGAGAAGCTGCAGGCAATATGGCAGCTGCCTGCAGGGAGCTCGGGGTCCGCCGCGCGAGTGCAGAGTGCACCCGCTATTCTGTGCCCAACTCCCACTCCAGGCCTGAGGTCTTAAGCTTGGGCTGTCTCGGGTACCTGGTTCTGCCGCCGCCGCCGGATGGTTCTGAGCACCTGGCAAGCTGGGTGACCCTCCGGCTTCCCCACCGCCAGCTCGGTCTTTTTCTCTTACTGCCTTTCATATTCTTTGTTTAGTACATTTGGGGTTTTGATTATTATGTGATGTGAGGTATTTCTGTTCTGGTCCAGTCTGTTTGGAGTTCTGTAAGCTTCTTGTATATTCATGGGTATCTCTCTCTTTAGGTTAGGGAAGTTTTCTTCCATAATTTTGTTGAAAATATTTGCTTGCCCTTTAAGTTGTAAGTCTTTACTCTCATCTATACCTTTAATCCTTAGGTTTGGTGTTCTCATTATGTAGTGGATTTCCTGCATGTTTTGGGTTACAAGCTTTTTGCATTTTACATTTTCTTGGACTGTTGAGTCAATGGTTTCTATGGTATCTTCGGCATCTGAGATTCTTTCTTCTATCTCTTGTATTCTGTTGCTGATATTTGCATCTATGGTCCCTGATTTCTTCCCAAGGTTTTCTATCTCCAAAGATCTCTCCCTTTGTGACTTCTTAGTTGCTTCTACTTCTGTTTTTAGATCCTTGATGGTTTTGCTCAGTTCCTTCACTTGTTTGTTTGTTTTTCCTGTATTTCTTCAAGAGATTTTTGTGTTTCCTCTTTTATGACTTCTGCCTGTTGACTCAATTTCCCCTGCATTTCTTTAAGTGATTTTTCTGTTTCCTCTTTATTGGCTTATATCTGTTGACCCATATTTTCCTGAATTTCTTTAAGTGATTTTTGTGTTTCCATTTTAAGGGCTTCTAACCTATTCATGTTCCCTTGTATTTCTTTAAGAGATTTTTTTGTGTCCTTTTTGTGTTCCTCTAGCAGCATCATGACCAGTGCTAAATACAAATCTTGTTTTTCTGGTGTGTTCAGGTTATCCAGGACTTGCCATGGTTGGAGAATTGGACTCAGATGCTGCCATATCGCCTTTATTTCTGTTAGTAACATTCCTATGTTTGCCTTTTGCCATCTTGTTTTCTCAGGAGTTAGTTGGTATTGTTGACACTGGCTGGTGTTTGAACCCCCTGTGAGCCTGGTGTTGTCACATCTCTCTGTTATCTGGGAGCCAAGATGGCCGAGTGCCCCTTCTCAAAGTCAGAAGTGATGGCTCCAAACAGAGGATCTCTGTGGACCAAATCAGCTCTGGATGCAGGTTTTGCTGGCTGTCTCCTCCTCACAGGCCGCTGGGTGTATAGCTGGCCTCCTGCACTGCCCAGAGATGGCACACTGTAGGTGAGGGTTTCCCTGATCCAGAGGCGGAAACCGGAAGGCTCCTGCCAGAGGCCTGCAGACTGGATCCTCCACTCAGCAGGGCCAAACATCCTGAGCAGGCTGCCTCTTCCTAGCTGGCTGCTGGGCACACCCAATCTATATTCTTAAACATAAACCAATCATAATTAGTCTTTAGAAATCCACTGGAAAAAATGACAGATTGTGAGTTCCTTTTCTCCATGTCACCCTTCACATAGTTCTGAATAAGCACCCACTGCAGCCATTTGGAGATTTTATCCAGCCCCAGGTCTGCTGCCATAAACATGCTCATGCCATCCTGAAATCTCATTCTCTGACTCCTCCTTCTACCTCTCACCTTATGTTGCCATATGTGCCCAAAGTTAGAATGGTGGAGTTTGGCTAATAAACTATCCTGTATTGTAACTTCCTCTTTCCTTGCAAGTGGAACACCGAGGTGGGGCTTAGGAGCCTTAAAAGTCAGCAACATTACAATTCTTGTAAGTGTTGTAAATAAGGTGCAATGCATGTTCAGATAGAAAGTTTACCACTGCAGTCATGTTATAGTGGGGGCTTGGGAGAAGATGAAGAAAAACCACATGGGTTTGTTAAAAACACATGGTATGTACAAGTATAAAATTCTCAACAAGTGAATTAAACATTGGCAGTAAAAATTTAATTCTTAGTAACTGCATTCATATTTATTGCATATCCATCCCTCTATAGAACTCTTCATTCTATGAAAATAAAACTCCATACTTTTCAAAAACCCCAGTTTCATCCAATTCTTACATTGTTTCCATATATAGGAATAAATTTTGTAACTGATGTTTCCCGAGTTTCATTGCATAGTTCTGTAAAGAAGTTCTGCTGATGTGACTTGTGAAGTGAAAGAGAAGGAGAAGGTGAACATGAACTCACAGAGTAACAGGCCTTGAATTTGTTACTTTGTAGTTTGTCTGTATCTGAGGAATTATCGCAGGTTGATTCTGCATTGATGACCTTCTTGATCCATGGAGAGTGGGTGCCAGTGAGGCCCAAACACTATTTAACGTGGAAAATATCCTTTGTGCTGGACCGCCATAAAGCACAGCGTCAGCATCTGCCTGATGGTCGACAATGCCGTGTTGAAGACAAAGAAGGTGTGAGTAAATGAGATATCAGTATCAGATCCTTGGGATTCAGTCATTAATGCCATGGAGGTTTTTCTGTCTAGAATTCATACTTTTCACTTTTCATTGATTCTGAAGTATTGATTAGTACTTGTATATGGATTTTAGAATGTGAAAAACTTTTGTTGAAAGATGACAATCTTAAAATATAGTTATTATATAACAGGAAAAATATGATGGTTCAGGTTCAAGCAGTCACTTTGTGACCCAAACCAGGTATTTATCATTTTTTTTGTAATATTCAAAGCAAGCTTTATTCCGTCACTTAGCAATCATAAGCAGAACTTCAACAGTTCTCTACATGTTTGCAATTTTCAAGAGAAAGGGCCATGAAATGCTAAAGACCTTGATTATTAGATGGATGAAAGATTCATACTTTGCTCTGATGGAGCAAAACCTTGGCAGGGTGAGAGCCACCTTCAGAGTAGAACAATGAAGTTTCCACTCTGCTGTGTCAGATGAATGGCTTTCTTTTTTTTTAATTTTTATTTTCTATATTCTATGTTTACATTCCAAAGGCTTTCCCCTTTCCCAGTTACCCCCCACCATGTCCCATAATTCCTCTCCCCCCTGCTATTCCCCACTCATTCCCCCCCTCACGATTTCTCTGTTCTGGGTCTACAATACTGGATCCAATTTTTACAGGCCCTCCTTTCTTCTTCTTGGGAGTCATTTGACTTGCTAATTGTGCCTTGAGTATTTAGGGCTTCTGGGCTCATTAATATCCACTTATCAGTGATTGCATTTCATGTGTATTCTTTTGTGATTGGGTTAGCTCACTTAGGATGATAGTTTCCAGATCTAACCATTTACCTACAAATTGCATGAGTTCATTATTTTTAATTGCTGAGTAGTACTCCATTGTATAAATATACCACATTTTCTGTATCCATTCCTCTTTTGAGGGATATCTGGGCTCCTTCCAATTACTGGCTATTATAAACAAGGCTGCTATAAACATAGGGGAGCATGTGTCTTTATTGTATGCAGAGGAATCCTCTGGGTATATGCCCAGGAGTGGTATGCCGGGGTCCTCTGGAAGTGAACATGCCCAATTTTCTGAGGAACCGCCACACTGATCTCCAGAGCGGTTTTTACCATTTTGCAATCCCACCAACAGTGGAGGAGTGTTCCTCTTTCTCCACATCTTCGCCATCACTTGTTGTCTCTCGAGTTTTTAATCTTAGCCATTCTGACTGCAGTGAGGTGGAATCTCAGGGTTGTTTTGATTTGCATTTCCCTGATGACTAATGATGTTGAACATCTCTTAAGGTGTTTCTCAGCCATCCGCATTTCTTCTGGTGAAAATTCTTTGTTTAGCTCTGTACCCCATTTTTTGATAGGGTTATTTGGTTCTTTGGTGTCTAAGTTCTTGAGTTCTTTGTATATATTGGATATTAGCCCTCTGTCGGATGTGGGGTTGGTGATCATTTCCCACTTTGTTGGTTGCCATTTTGTCCTTCTGACAGTGTCCTTTGCCTTACAGAAACTTTGTAATTTTATGAGGTCCCAGTTGTCAATTCTTGATCTTAGAGCATAAGCTATTGGTGTTCTGTTCAGGAACTTTCCCCCTGTGCCCATGTCCTCCAGGGTCTTCCCAAGTTTCTTTTCTAATAGTTTCAGTGTGTCTGGTTTTATGTGGAGGTCCTTGATCCACTTGGAGTTGATCTTAGTACAAGTAGATAAGAGTGGGTCAATTCGCATTCTTCTGCATGTTGACCTCCAGTTGAACCAGCGCCATTTGTTGAAAAGGCTATCTTTTTTCCACTGGATGGTTGTGGCTCCTTTATCAAAGATCAAGTGACCATAAGTCTGTGGGTTCATTTCTGGGTCTTCAATCCTATTCCATTGATATACCTGCCTGTTGCTGTACCAATACCATGCAGTTTTTAACACAATTGCTCTGTAGTACAGCTTGATGTCAGGGATATTGATTCCCCCAGAAGTCCTTTTATTGTTGAGAATAGTTTTAGCTATCCTGGGTTTTTTGTTGCTCCAGATGAATTTGGGAATTGCTCTTTCTAGATCTATGAAGAATTGATTTGGGATTTTGATGGGGATTGCATTGAATCTGTAGATTGCTTTTGGCAAGATGGCCATTTTTACTATATTGATCGTGCCAATCCAGGAGCAAGAAATATTTTTCCATCTTCTGAGGTCTTCTTTGATTTCTTTCTTCAAGGACTTGAAGTTCCTGTCATACAGATCTTTCGCTTGTTTGGTTAGAGTTACGCCAAGGTACTTTATGTTGTTTGTGGCTATTGTGAAGGGTGTTATTTCCCTAACTTCTTTCTCAGCCTGCTTGTCCTTTGAGTACAAGAAGGCTACTGATTTGCTTGAGTTGATTTTATAACCAGCCACTTTACTGAAGTTGTTTATCAGCTGTAGGAGTTCTCTGGTGGAGTTTTTTGGATCTCTTAAGTAGACTATCATATCATCTGCAAATAATACTTTGACTTCTTCCTTTCCAATTTGTATCCCTTTGACTTCCTTATGTTGTCTAATTGCTCTCGCTAGAACTTCAAGTACTATATTGAAAAGATATGGAGAGAGAGGGCAGCCTTGTCTAGTCCCTGATTTTAGGGGTATTGCTTCAAGTTTCTCTCCATTTAGTTTGATGTTGGCTACTGGTTTGCTGTAGATTGCTTTTACTATGTTTAGGTATGGGCCTTGAATTCCTGCTCTTTCCAAGACTTTTAGCATGAAAGGATGCTGAATTTTGTCAAATGCTTTTTCAGGATCTAATGAGATGACCATGTGGTTTTTTTCTTTTAGTTTGTTTATGTAGTGGATTACATTGATGGATTTCCATATATTGAACCATCCCTGCATCCCCGGAATGAAGCCTAGATCGTGTTGATATGCTCTTGGATTCGGTTGGCAAGAATTTTATTTAGTATTTTTGCGTCAATATTCATAAGAGAAATTGGCCTGTAGTTCTCTTTCTTTGTTGGATCTTTTTGTGGTTTAGGTATCAGCGTAATTGTGGTTTCAAAGAACGAGTTGGGCAGTGTCCCTTCTGTCTCTATTTTGTGGAATAGTTTGAAGAGTATTGGTGTTAAGTCTTCTTTGAAGGTCTGGTAGAATTCTGCACTAAAACCATCTGGTCCTGTACTTTTTTGGTTGGGAGGCTTTCTATAACCCCTTCTATTTCTTTAGGGGTTATGGGACTGTTTAGCTGATCTACTTGATGCTGATTTAATTTTGGTATTTGGTATCTGTCTAGGAAATTGTCCATTTCCTCCAGATTCTCCAGTTGTTTTGACTATAGGCCTTTGTAGTATGATCTGATGATCTTTTGATTTTCCTCAGTTTCTGTTGTTATATCCCCCTTTTCATTTCTAATTTTGTTAATTTGGATACTATCTCTGTGCTCTTTGGTTAGTCTAGCTAAGGGTTTATCTATCTTGTTGATTTTCTCGAAGAACCAGCTCTTGGTTTTGTTGATTCTTTGTATGGTTCGATTTGTTTCTACTTGATTGATTTCAGCCCTTAGTTTGATGATTTCCTCTCTTCTACTCCTCCTGGGTGAGTTAGCTTCTTTTTGTTCCAGGGCCTTCAGGTGTGCTGTTAAGTTGCTAGTGTATTCTCTCTCCAGTTTCTTTTTGGAGGCACTCAGGGCTATGAGTTTTCCTCTTAGCACTGCTTTCTTTGTGTCCCAGAGATTTGGGTAGGTCGTACCTTCATTTTCATTGAAGTCTAAAAAGTTTTTGATTTCTTTCTTTATTTCTTCCTTGACCAGGGTGTCATTGAGTAGAGTATTGTTCAGTTTCCATGTGTATGTGGGCTTTCTGTTGTTCTTCTTGCTATTGAAGACCACTTTTACTCCATAGTGATCTGATAGGAGACATGGGATTAGTTCGGTCTTCTTGTATTTGTTGAGGTCTGTCTTGTGACCAATTATATGATCGATTTTTGAGAAGGTACCATGTGGTGCTGAGAAAAAGGTATACTCTTTTGCTTTAGGATGGAATGTTCTATATATATATATATATATATATATATATATATATATATATATATATATCTGTTAAATCCAATTGATCCAAAGGTTCAAGTAGTTTCACTGTGTCCCTGTATAGTTTCTGCTTTCCTGATCGGTCCATTTAGGAGAGTGGATTGTTGAAGTCACCTACAATCATTGTGTTAGGTGCGATGTGTGTTTTAAGTTTTAGTAAAGTTTCTTTTACGAATGAGGGTGCCCTTACATTTGGCGCATAGATGTTCAGTATTGACAATTCTTCTTGGTGGATTTTCCCTTTGACAAGCAGGAAGTGACCTTCTGTGTCTCTTTTGATGACTTTAGGTTGAAAGTCAATTTTATCTGATATTAGAATGGCTACTCCAGCTTGTTTCCTGGGACCATTTGCTTGTAAAACTGTCTTCCAGCCTTTTACTCTAAGGTGGTGTTTGTCTTTGACACTGAGATGTGTTTCCTGTATGCAGCAAAATGTAGGGTCCTGTTTCCATATCCAGTCTGTTAGTCTGTGTCTTTTGATTGGGGAATTGAGTCCATTGATATTAAGAGATATTAAGGAATAGTAATTATTACTTCCTGACATTTTGGGCATTATTATTATTATTATTATTATTATTATTATTATTTGTATTTGAGTGGTTCTCTTCTTTTGGGTTGGATGAGATGGGGTTTCTAGTTTCTTCTGGGCTGTTGTTTCCCCCCTTGTGTTGGTATTTTTCCCCTATTATCCTTTGTAGGGCTGGGTTTGTAGATAAGTATCTTGCTAATTTGGTTTTGTCGTGGAATATCTTGGTTTCCCCATCTATGGCAATTGAGAGTTTTGCTGGGTATAGTAGTTTTGGCTGAAGTTTGTGTTCTCTTAGGGTCTGCATGAGGTCTGCCCAGGATCTTCTAGCTTTCATGGTCTCAGGTGAGAAGTCTGGTGTAATTCTGATAGGTCTTCCTTTATATGTTACTTGTCCTTTTTCTCTTACTGCCTTTAATATTCTTTCTTTGTTTAGTACATTTGGGGTTTTGATTATTATGTGACAGGAAGTATTTCTGTTCTGGTCCAGTCTATTTGGGGTTCTATAGGCTTCTTGTATATTCATGGGCATCTCTCTCTTTAGGTTGGGGAAATTTTCTTCCATAATTTTGTAGAAGATATTTGCTGGCCCTTTAAGTTGTAGATCTTCATTCTCATCTATCCCTATAATCCTTAGGTTTGGTCTTCTCATTGTGTCCTGGATTTCCTGAATGTTTTGGGTTACCAGATTTTTGCATTTTGTATTTTCTTTAATTGTTGAATCCATGGTTCCTTTGGTATCTTCAGCATCTGAGATTCTGTCTTCTATCTCTTGTATTCTATTGTTGATATTTGCTTCTATGACTCCTGATTTCTTCCCAAGGTTTTCTATCTCCAACATTGTCTCCCTTTGCGATTGCTTAGTTGTTTCTACTTCTGTTTTTAGATTTTGTATGGTTTTGCTCAGATCTTTCAGTTGCTTGTTTGTGTTTTCCTGTAATTCTTTAAGGGATTTTTGTGTTTCCTCTTTTATGACTTCTACTTGTTGACCCATGTTCTCTTGTATTTCTTTAAGTGATTTTTATTTCTCCCCCTCATTGGGATTCATGTTTTGCTCTATATTCTCCTGGATTTCTTTAAGTGATTTTTGTGTCTGCCTTGTATGGGCTTCTAGCTTGTGATCTATTTTCTCCTCTATTACTTTAAGAAATTTATCTAAGTGATCCTCAATCTGCATCTTTACCAGTGATTTTAGATCTGAGTCTTGTTTTTCTGGTGTGTTGAGATATCCGAGATTTAATTGTGTTTGCCTTGTAATGGCTTCTAGCTTTTGATCTATTTTCTCATGTATTACTTTAAGAGATTTATCTAAGTGTTCCTCTATCAGCATCCTGACCAGTGATTTTAGATCTGAGTCTTGTTTTTCTGGTGTTTCGGGGTATCCAAGATTTATTGCTGTCGGGGAACTGGGTTCGGATGCCACCATACTGCCTTGATTTCTGTTAGTAATGATCTTATGTTTGCCTTTTGCCATCTGGTTAACTCTGGTATTAGTTGGTCCTGTAGATACTAGCTGGTGCTTGACCCTCCTGTAGGCTTGTAAGGCTATTTCCCAGGGACTGGGACACCTGAACCACTGCCCTGCAGGGCTCCTGCTCACAGATTGCTGACAGGTGGCCTGAGTCTCCCGAGGTCTTAAACTCAGGATATCCCAGGTACTTGGTTCAGCCTGTTGGGCGGCTGCTCTGCACTGCTCCTGCTCAGGGTTTGATGTCTGTTATCCTGTTTCCCCAGGGGTCTTAAAGTTGGGATATCTCAGTTATCTGGTTCCGCCTGCTGGTCCAAAGCTGCTGAGAAGCTGGCTGGGTCCGACTTCCCAGCCACCGGCTGGATGGGAAGCTGCAGGCAAGATGGCAGCTGCCTGCAGGGAGCTCGGGGTCCGCCCCGCGAGCGCAGAGCACAGGCTTGGCCGCTGTGCCCCTAACCGCTACTCTGTGCCCAACTCCCGCTCCAGGCCTGAGTCCCCGAAGGTCTTAAACTCGGGCTGTCTCGGGTAACTGGTTCTGCTGCTGGCTGGGTCTGAGCACCTGGCAAGCTGGCTAGGTCCGGCTTCCCTGCCACCGGCTGGATGGGAAGCTGCAGGCAAGATGGCAGCTGCCTGTAGGGAGTCAGGGGTCCGCCCTGGTTCCGGTATTTATCATTTTTATTTCCTTTAACAAATATAAATTGTTGTCTTGTACATGTCAATCACTCCTTTACATGTTCTGAAAATAGAATCAATCAGCCTGAGGTGACTTCTTGCTGTTTTCTGTGATTTTAACCTGAATCGCTTTCATGAGATTTCTGTGGATTGCAGGCTGGCTCACAATAGATGTAAGAATATGTACAGGTCTGTGATGTTTCCATGTATGTGCTTAGAGGTGTAATCTGAAGTAAAACAACTTCGCGAGACTTTCTTTTTAAAGTAGAGACAGTGTCTCTCTATGTTGGAACCCTATTTGTAAAGTAGGCTAGTTCCTTTATTGATAAGATCAGGGAGAGAGCACAAGGCAACATCCATCCTCAGTTCAGCTCCTGTCCACCAGGGGGCGCAGATTCCTAACAGAGGTTCATTTCCTGAGTAATTTACATCTAAGAAAACTTGCAGTTTCTCTGAGTTCACACTTCTTCATGCTAAGCATCAAGATCACTTTCTAGATGACACTAAAGATGGACTCTTCTCCAGGCTTCATGGCTGTGATACTTGTCATACTCGGTAAGTAAACAGAGAAGTCTTTAGCAGTAAGTTTTCTTCAAGGCCACACAGAGCTCATCTCCCTCCCTTTCTCTCCTCCCCTCACACTGTAGGAAGGACCCATGGAGACTCCGTGACTCAGACAGAAGGCCAAGTGACCATCTCAGAAAGCAAGTCCCTGACAATAAATTGCACGTATTCAGCCACAAGCATAGGTTACCCTATTCTTTTCTGGTATGTTCAATATCCTGGAGAAGGTCTACAACTCCTCCTGAAAGTCATTACGGCTGGCGAAAAGGGAAGCAGCAGAGGGTTTGAAGCCACATACAGTAAAGAAACCACCTCCTTCCACTTGCGGAAAGCCTCAGTGCAGGAGTCAGACTCGGCTGTGTACTACTGTGCTCTGGGTGACACAGTGGCAGAAACTACAGGGGAAGCTGAGCACAAACTGAGAGGCGACAGGTGGTCTGTAGCTGAGCAGCTGCTTCTGAAATCACCCTGCCAGAGAATTGCTGATTTTTATGTGCAATTTGACAGCAAAGGTCTTGAAAAACATTGTTGAACTAATAATGAATGATCAAAAAATCATATCATTACTTTGAGAGGAGAATTTTATATTTAGTCAGAAACACATTGTATGTTAACCTGAAATTAAAAGGTAATTGTCAGGAGCCATAATGGGACAAGCTAATATACTAGCAGATGTTCATCCTGAAATGCCTGCCTCGGATTATTATATAATCTGCGACAGGTGAGCCCCCATTCAGCAAGGCTGTGGGGGACTAATTTTAGGAAAGATTTCCTGCTATTTATATGCTTTTCCTGTTGTTATTATTATTATAAATTTATAATAATCAATAGTAATAGCACATTCCTTTGGAGCAGATCCTTGCAGATCCATGAAGATGTCTTATAGTGATGCTATGTAGACAAATAGATGACTTTAGTTTTAATGATGATCCTATAAGAATTCCTAAAATTATATCTGTGATTACTAAGCTCTTTTCTAGTGGGACTGCTACTAGATCCCTCCTATAGCCAAACTGCAATGAGAACTCTGCCAGTCTCCTAAGTGTCACAAGTTAATTGCTCTTAGATGGCAACCAGACTTTCTCCTACTCAGAGCACATTCCAAGAGGTTGTAAAACAATTAACTAAAGGTCATAAAAAGGGAACTAGGATTTATTATAGGTGTTAGGACAGAAGGTAAAATATTGACTGGGTTTTTCTATACAAAACGTCACTTATAACTTAGTTATGGTTTTAAACTTTCTACGAACCTGTAGAGAAGACAAGTGATAGCTAGATAATTACTCCTAATGGATATGTATGTAAACATTCTCTGTTGTAAGCTTCTATTTCAATTTAGGACTTGGTTTTCTGTGTGAACTTACGATGAACTTTGTAACATGTGATCATGCATTCTGAAAGACGTTTAAGGGCTGAGGACAAAGAGAAGTCAGACCAGAAGAACTGAATGAGAGGGACAGAGCTGAGAGGAGAACTGAACTGAGGAGAAGTTTTTTAGTCAGAAGAGAACAAGGCTAGAAGGATAATGCAGAGTGGAATAACTTAGAAACTATAGGTAACATAAACTAACTAAGAGAATAACAATGTGCAGGAGGCAGAGAGAAAGAGGAAAAAAGAAGATGTTGCAGAGAGTAGAAGGAGCAGGCAGGCTTCTCCTTATCATTGGAAAGGACAGGTCCCATGGTAAGGACAAAGCAGGCTTAGTCTTATTAAGAGAAACAAAGTCTTTTTCTTACAAACATGGATTTAATTCATTTAGCATTGAAAGGATGGAAGCTTTTTCTTTCTCCATGCAATAAATATTGTAGTCCATCTTTCATCCAGAATGAGTGAGTTCTTTCTGCACCGGTGCTTGGTCTTTGCTCCATATGCATATGTAAGTATGGATGTGTGTGTAAGTATGCAATTGTGGGAATGTATGCATGTATGTGTGTAAGTATGAAATTGTGAGAATGCATGCAAGCTGGGCCCAGCTGACTGCGTGAAAGATGTATGTGTGAATCTATGTATGAAGATGTATGAAGATGTATGTGTGAATTTATGTGAGATTATGCATATTCACGTATGTAGAAATTTTTTCTGTCTACAAGTGTTATTCTCTTCTCCAGGTTCATTAGAAGTTTATTGCTCCTAACTTCCCCCCTAGACTGACAAGCAAGAGGCATCTGGACAACAGGGAAAAGGCTCTAGCAATTAACCCTTTACTTAATCTCCTGCTGTTTTAGGATGAGGTGTTAAATACCTGAGACTGCAGTCTCTGGCTCCAGAGGAACACAGAAGGCAGGTCAGCTATGTTAGCCTAGTAACTTAGATTTAGATAAGTAAACCTTTTATTATACAACAACCCTAAACTTTCTGTAAGACAAAGTCTTACCCCCGCCGACTCTCTTCCCCCCTCCGCTGCCTCAAGAAGGACCAAGAAGAAACACCTTTGCTGGGGTTGGCTCCCAGCAGGTAATAAAAATATTTTTTACACAGAATGTTAATGTACCTGCTTCTGGACAAAACTTGCTTTTTGAAATTGATGACAGAGTTTCACATAGAATAGAGGAATAGTCACATTCAAAGACATTCACATTCCAGGGGAGGGCTAAGTTCAGGCTAGTCACCATCATTAGCTTCTGCCATGAATCATTTCTGTTCAAACATTCAAGAATACTTTGACATCTATTTTCAGGTGTGGAAAGTAAATATTAACTGTCTTATGTAGTCCTGAAATACTTTCTCATTGACACTCTATTATGGTTTCTATACATTTGCGCGCGCATGTGTGCGCGCGCGCGCACGCGCATACACACACACACACACACACACACACACACAGAGAGAGAGAGGGGGGGGAAATTTGCATCCTGATTCACATTGCTGACAGTAAAAGTAACCACAAAAAGCTTATTCAAAAATTTTGCCAAAGTATAGCTCTGACCCCAAGATGGCAGTACTTGCATTATTCCTGTCTCCAGAAGCTGGTGTGGGTAGTGTGTGTGGGTGTGTGTGTGTGTGTGTGTGTGTGTGTGTGTGTGTGTGTTTGCATGCATAACGTCTCTGATTGGCTGGCTGTACTTCCTGAGAGTCTCCATTTAATCTTACTACAAAGAGCTGATGAAACAAAGCACCTTTGAGGCAGGCTTCTGCAGAACAACCATGAAAATGTACCTGCATGTCTGTTGGATGGTTTTGTGGCTGCAATATCAGTGTAAGTGAGTGGAGATATTAGCTAGGGCCATAGGAAGGCAAAGAACATCTTTGGATTGGGGAATGATGTTACTGCATGTGCTAGGAGGAGGGGACTTCATGGGCCCATTTGTAGATAATCTGAGATGCCTGGAGAGAACAAGGAAGGGTGAGAACTACCAGAACTAAGCGCAGATGTTTGATTTCTGGAATCTCCCACTGTTTTCTGAACAGGGGTGGCTGGCCAGACCCCAGTGGAGCAGAGTCCCCAGTCCCTGGTTGTCCTTCAGGGACAGAAGTGCGTCCTTCAATGCAGCAACACTGTGATCCCCGCCAACCATGTAAGGTGGTACAAACAAGGCCCAGGCAGGGGTCCTGTGTCCCTGACAGTCCTGACTCACAAAGAAGACAAGATGTCAAATGGGAGATACGCAGCATCTCTGGATGAAGATGCTAAGCACAGTACCCTGACCATCACAGCCTCCCTGCTGGATGACACTGCCACCTACCTCTGTGTGGTGGGCGCACCATGCTCCCCAGAAACTTACAGCCAGTACCAAAACCTGCCCCTGGAGGTATCGAGGAGGCCTAGGTGACAGAAAAGCCTTTTAAACACTGTACTGGGGAACCGAATTTTCCTTTTGGGTCATCGTCTCATTAGAAAGACAATTTTAAAACAGTCTGAAAAGAATGCTTGAGGATATTTTCAATAGATTTTAAGAGAAAAGCATTAAAGAAACGCAGGCAATCCTGGCAGCCACCATGAAGTGGGGAGATGGAGAAGACATTAGCCTTTCAGTTAACCATTGAGGTCAGAGGAACAGATAGAAAGCTCTGAGGAAAAAGTGTAGACAGGCTGAGCCAAGCGTCAGTGTGCAGAGGGCAGCCAGGACCACATTAGTGTGTCCCAGGAAAGAGGATTGCACCAGAGATATGTGCTTAGGAATAGAAACAGAAACACCTTCAATTAGGAGAGACCGCTCCCTAGGATGGATGTGCTAAAGAACAGAGGATAGAGTGTAAGACCCTCTGCCCCAAACAGTTACAGCTCTTCATAAGACCAGTAGAGTCCACAGCTCTATTGTGTATACTGCTTCAGGAGATTTGTCTTAAAAGCTGTGTTCCTTGGATGAAGTCCAGATAAGGAAAGGCATCCAGTCTTTCATATGTTTGTATTTTACTGAGATTAATTATTAATCTCAGTAAATAATTATTTAATTAATTTTATTAATTAAATATAATAATTATTTAATTATTTTTATTAATTAAATAATTTAATAATTATTAAATTATTACTAATTTAAACTTTTTTCAAATTTCATATAGGTGCAAAATACACAATTTTTACTCTACTCTCTGTTTTAAATCCTTCCATAAATCTCTTACTCCATCTCAAAATCATGTTGTCTTCTTTAATTACTGTTACACACACACACACACACACACACACACACACATGCACATAGATATATACACACATACATGCACAAATATATACACATACACATACATACTCATAATTACACACATATACACATACACACATATGCATATAAATACACGCATAAACACATAAACATATACATACTCATATACCCACATACACACATACACCCAAGATATACATAAACACATTAACACACATACAGACACACACAATTGCTGAGTCTATTCAGCTTCTATGTGTATGTGTTTATGGGACCACTTGGGATTAGATAAATTATCAATCATCTTAACCCTGGAGAGAACTGGTTCTCTTTTCTGCAGCAGTCATTAATTGTTCACCATTTTTCATCTAGGAATGAGGCCCTGTGAGATTTTCACATCGGTGTTGACATGTCAGTTGGTGCTGTCATTTTGCAGGTCTTGTTTGGGTGACCACATTTTTTTCAGATTTCCTAGATGCAGCTCTCCTCTCGTGTATAGAACACACAGTCTCAAAGCAGGTGTCCCTTTTCTCTGGTTCTCATGATCTTCTACCCTCCTCTTCCTCAGTGTTCCTTGAGTCTTGAGTATAGAAGCTGGATTGTAGATATATCAGTAGAGGTTAAACACTCTGTGGTTAGTTACGTTCTGCATTTTAACCAGTTCTGGACATCCATAATGGTCTCTTTTGTTTGCTGTGAAATGAAATTCCTGTGATGACAGATGAGATTTACACTTGTCTATGTGTATAATGTTAAGTATTTAGAATCTTGATAGAAATTATGCTGGTTTAGGGAAAGTGACATTAGTATGTTCTCTTTTAGGATTCATAGCCTCATTAGCCATGGGCAAGTGAGCTAGGTTTACAATGCCAGGCATGGATTTCCTTCTATTGATGGGCTTTAAATCCAGCTACACAGATGTTGTAGCTACCACGACAAACATTGTGTAATGCTAGTCATTGTTGTTGCTCACACACAGTATGCCTAAGTAGGGCCTTTGATTACTTTTTCCTTTGGATGCACAAGCAGCCCCTTGGGTATTGTGAAAGCAAATGTTTACAGAGAGTTCAAGGATGGGCCCAGCTTGATTTTCCCATGTTTTGTATCTCAAGAGTGTGCTGTCTTAGGATTTTACTTTCAGGTTCTGGGAGGGAATCTGTAACAATGGCGAGAGCAAATGTTATGCGGGAGTCTCTCTGTTTTCTCAAAGGAAAGTTTCCTATGATTGCAACTGGAGGCTTTGTTAGAAAGTTTGTGACCCTTGTGGAGAGCATTATCACCCCAAGTGCAGTAACTTCATTCACACTTTGTCCTTCCCTCTCCCTCTCCACCTTTCTCTTTCTCTCTTCTATCTATCATCTATCCAACAGATATGTATTTTTAAATAAACATGGAAATAATGATAATAATAATAATAATAATAATAATAATAATAAAGCTTCCTTATGGTTTTCTCAAGCACCTTTAGTGCCTCCTTTCATATTTCCCTTCCTTCCCCCTTCCCAGTTAAATACCTCATTTGCTTTTTCCCATCTCTCCCATAGCACCTGCATCCTACTATCCACTTTCTAGAACTTCTTCTTCCATTTCTCCCAGTAGTAACACTTTATTTTCCTGATTTCTGTGGTCACTGTAGGCCTTGTACTCACATATAAAGACCCAGGCCAGGAACCATGAGTAAAAAAACATGCAGTGCTTGTCTCTCTGGGTCTGCACCTTTCTCAATATAATAATTTTGATTTCTCTCTAAATGTCTTCAAATGTTATGATTTCCTTTTCTTTACAGTTGAATAGAATTCTGATCTTGGTGACTCTCCTGTTTCAATAGAAGAAGTAAGTGAGTTTTCTACTATCACAGTGAGAAATATTATTGGTGTTGGCTAGTTTTAGGACAACTCAACATAAATTAGAATTATCTGAAATGAGGAAACCACAATGGAGAAAATAGCCCTATAATTTCTGCCTGTAGGACATTTTCTTAATTAGTGATTGACGGGGCAGGGCAGCACAATTGTGGTTGCTAACATCTCTGGGCTGGCGATTCTGAGTTCTAAAAGAAGGCAGGTTGGGCAAGTCATGATGAGCAAGCTACTAAGCAGCACTCCTCCGTGGTCTCTTTATCAGCTTCTGCCTCTAGATTTTTACCCTGCTGAGTTCCTGTCCTAACTTCCTTTGATGATGACCAATAGTATGGAATTGTAAGCACCAAACCCTCTTCTCTTCAAATTGCTTTGGCATGGTGTTCATTCATATCTATAATAACACTATCTAAGATACTACCACATCTTTCTGGGTTGTATCCTGATGGCATAACTCAGGGAAATAGTATATGTAGGGTGGTCACATTATTTGAAAAACTCAATAAAACATGTAGTGAACAAGAAATTCCCAACTAATTGTCTATTTTAGTATAGTATAGTATAGTAGTTGATCTAGAAACAAAAGGGCATAAATCACATATTCTTCTTTACCCCAAAGGGACAAGAAACATTCCTTGCCAATTCCTTTTTTTCTGTCAGCATAAAATAGGTGGTTTCTCTTCCATCTTTCCTCTTCTTTCTCATTTTCTTTTCCTTTTTTCCTTTTCTTTCCTTCCTTTCTTTATCTTTTCTAATTTCTTAGTCACAATTGAACCTTGTTCTATAAAATGTAGTAGTTTTAATGAGAATGGCTTCTATAGACTCATCTATTTTAATGCTTGTTTACCAGTTGGTAAAATTATTTGAGAAGGATTAGGAGATGTGTGCTTATTGGAGGAAGATGTGTGCTTATTGGGGCTGGATTTTAAGTTTTTAAGACTCCTGACATTCCCAGGTAGCTTTCTTTTTTCTGTTTCATACTCCTGTATCAAAATGTAAGCATTCAGCTTCTTCTCCATTGCCATGCAGGTCTACCTGCTGCCATGCCCTCTGCCATGACGGTCCTAGACTCATCCTCTGAAGTGTAAGCTCCCATAAGCTCTTTTGCCTATAAAGTGTCTTGGTCATGATGTCTCATCTCAGCAATAAAAGAATAACTAAGACAATAAGAAAAGAGAGAACAAGGGTAAGGGCCATATTATAAGATCTGCAGAGATTCATTATATTCACCATTAGACTCTCATGGTCAACTTTGCAGTGTCTAATGGGATAATGAACTCAAAGTGATTATCATCATGTTCTAAAACCGTAACTACTGGCCAGAGATTACATATGGATTAAAATTCAGTTTCTTCACATTATTGTTGGTAGTGGAGAGTTCTGGAGACAAGGTCTTAGCATGTAGATAAAGCTGATCTGAAACTCAGTACATTCAGGCTGGCTTCAAATTTGAGATCCTGTTGTCTCTGCCTCTGACGTTCTGGAATTAGACATGTGCCACCATGCTGGATATAGAGGTCAGTTTACCAACTCTCTGATGAAGCTGATAGCAGAAGGATATACATGCTGACTGAGGCTGTGGTTAGAAAAGAAAAGGAGTGTGTTTTATACTCTCAGAATACTATAGAGTTCTCTTCGCATTTCTTCTGTTTGGTGTAGTTTGCAAGCCTGGAGGATAGGTAAATCCAAAGCTTAACAAGACATCAGAGCCTGCAATGTTCATGTGGGAATTCCAACAAGATGTTACCCATTCCTGAAAGAGGAGGTTTCACTTGGTGGCATAAAATGTGTAGTAAGAAGTTCCTCTCTCCATTGTATAAAGAGTCCATTTAGTCTTTTCATATATGTATATCTTTAGGACACTTCCACAGTAATAGCTTTTCATATGGTTTTTCAATAAATAATAATAAATTATTATTCTTATTATGGAAATAATAGAAAATTATTATGGAAAAGTACTATTATATAAATTGTTATAAAAATAAAAAGAGTTCCTAGTACAGCTTGATCTTTACAGTGACTTTTTGGACATCCAGAGCTACAGAGACCCGGAGTCTTACTTAGGGTTTCTACTGTTGTCAAAATACACCATGACCATGGCAACTCTTATAAAGGAAAACATTTAATTGTGGCTAGATTACAGTTCAAAGATGTCAGCCTGTCTATAAACATGGCAACATGCAGGAAGACATGTTTAAGGAGCTTGGAGTTCTACTTCCAAATCTGCAGGCAGCAGAAAGAGAGTCCCTGGGCTTGGCTTGAGCACTTGAAACCTCAAAGCCCACCCCTAGTGTTACACTGCTCCAAAAGACCATACCTTCTAATAGTGCCACTCCCTGGGAGCACATGGGGGGCATTTCCATTAACACCACCACACACGCTATCTCACTTTTCTCCTCCTGTGATGAGACCCATGTCAAGAACAAGTTTAATGGGGGTTTACAGTTCAGAGGTTAAGTATATAATCATCATGGCAGGTAGCACAGCAGCAGCAGGAAGGCAGGCAGGTGGGCAGGCATAGTGCTAGAGCAGTTGCTGAGAGCTTACAATCTGCTTCATCAGTGAGAGACAAGGAGCAAGAGCTAACTGTGAGTGACTTGGGGCTTTATAACCTCTAAGCCCATCCCCAATAACATACCTCCTCCAAGAAAGACATACCTATTAATTCTTCCCAAATAGATCCACCAGTTAGTGACTAAGTATCAAATATATGAGCCTAAGGGAGACATTCCAATTCAAACCACCATAGCAGACCCTGTCCCCCCAAAAAAGTGTTCCTTAGATTTTAAGATGGAACCATGTTTATTACGTGAGATTTTAACCCATCAGGTTTTCCCAGAATTTCTTTAATTAGAAGACAGTCTTTCAAAAGTCAAAGATGAAGTGTTTTATACGGATGTGTTATCTGGCATAGAGAGAAGCTGGGCAGTGTGAAATAAGCCTGATATATAAGAGATCACTTAGAGTAAGTGACAGAAAAAATACCAGTTATTGAACACATGAAAGTGGCTGCTTGAGGTAACAAGTAATACTTCAAATTTAACTTGAAATACATGAAACGATACACCTTTTCCCACACTGACTTGGAGTTAATGTCTTTTGAATTCCTTTATTTTATTGAATTATTTAAATTTCAAATGATATTCCCTTTCTTGGTTTCACCCTTCCTGAAAACCCCTAATCCATCCTCCATCCCCCTGCTTCTGTGAGGGTGTTCCTCTACCCACCCCAGCCCCACATACCCTCCCTTGATTTCCCTATACTGGGGCACCTATCAAGCCTTCATAGGATCAAGGACCTCTCCCCCATTGATGCCTGACAAGGCATTCCGCTGCTACAAATGCAGATGGAGCCAGGTGTACGCCTTGGGTGATGGGTTAGTCCCTGAGAGTTCTGGGGGTTTGGTTGGTTGATATTGTTCTTCCGATGAGTTTGCAAACCCCTTCAGCTCCTTCAGATCTTTCTTTAATTCCTCCCTTGGGGACCCTGTGCTCAGTCCAATGGTTAGCTGCTAGCATCTGCCTCTGTATTTGTAAGGCTCTGGCAGGGCCTCTTAGGAGACAACCATATCAGGCTCTTTTTTACATTGAACATCTCACCTAGGAAAGGTGGGTTTTTTTTTTTGGTAATTTTTAATTTTTAGCAATTCTTTGGTAACTGTCATTATCCACAAGATGGCAGCCTTTTCTCAGAGACTTTGGGGGAAAGACTCAAGTATTTATGAGTGAGAGAGTGATGGAGGGAGTAGGAGGAGGGGAGGGGAAGAGAGAAGGGGAGGTGCTTGCTCATGAAACAAGGGTTTTAAAAAGGCTTTCCCCTACTTGGTGGAACAGTATCTTGATGTTTCCAGAAGAAGAAGCTTTTGAAATGTGAAACTCATTTTGGGGACTTAAGATCTGAATCCTCAGTGAAGAGAGAGAAAAAGGAAAGGATGAAATCCTTTAGCTTTTCACTAGTGGTCTTGTGGCTCCATTTTAAATGTGAGTCCAGGCATTTCTTTTGGATATAGGGTGGGATATGTGAGGTCATTGCCTATGCTAGGATAGTGGTAGAAATATAGATGTTTAAAAACTCTTGTTAACAGGTGGGAGGCCCATGGAAAAGTTATTCTAGAATGTTAGCATTCAAATGCTTCCAGTCTTGATTGTCTGACCTTTGTCTTTTTGCACAGGGGTGAGCAGCCAGCAAAAGGTGCAGCAGAGCCCAGAATCCCTCAGTGTCTCAGAAGGAGCCATGACCTCTCTCAACTGCACGTTCAGTGATGGTGCTTCTAACAACTTCAGGTGGTACAGACAACATTCTGGGAAAGGCCTAGAGTTGCTGGCATCTATCTTCTCCGATGGGGAAAAAGAAGAAGGCAGATTCACAGCTCACCTCAATAGAGTCAGCCTACTTGTTTTCCTGCACATCAGAGACCTGCAGCCCAGTGACTCTGCTGTGTACCTTTGTGCAGTGAGTGCACAGTGCTCTCCAGCCACCTGCAGCCTGCACCCAAACCTTAGGCCCCCACACGGCCTGAACTAGAGCATCCTTGATTTGGAAAGTCTACCTTATGCAAATACCTCATTCTGAACACATCATGCTCTAACCTTCCTGACACTTCTTCCTCCTCCTTTTTCTTTTTCAAAATCTATTTAATCTAATGAGTGGTACCCCCATGCTTATGGATACAGATCATTCACTGATGCATGGGCAACCTATGCATGGACACCATCCTAAAGAATCATGACTTTCTTTGCCACAATAGCCACTGATTGCCAATTGGTCCTCAGGAAGGAAGGGGCCTCTGGACCCCCTTTATCCTTCATATTTAAAATGTTTTACATGTCCTGATTTTGTGCATGTCTGGTAAAGTAACTACAGGTCCTGGGACTTCAAGTTGTGTAACAGCCATATAATTTCCAGAGGAAAAAATTTTAAAGCTCTCATCTTCTCAGTCTTACATTGTTTCCAGTTCTCTTCCAAGATGTTCCCTAAGCTTTGTTGGGATGAGGAGTTCATAGAGATGTTGCACCAGTGGCTGAGCACTTGAGGTCTCCTATTTTGATTACTCTGAGTTTTCTTCTTACTCCTGGGTTTCTACAGCTTTTCAATTCCCTCTTCTGCTATGTTTTCCTAGATTTGGAGTGTCTGATATAGATGTCCCATTTAGGATTGAGCTCTCAACACAATTTCTCAGCACCTTGGGTAGTTTTAATGCATCTGCATTAATTCACTGAAAAGAAAACTTCCTTGACCAATGTTAAAAGCAACACTATTCTAGATCATTAGCTCTTGTTTGAACTCAGTTACATTCCTTCCTGCATCTGGGAGGCACATTTTGACTCTTTCTTTAGATGATCAGTTGGTTCCAGACAACATCATAGATGGAGTCTCAGGTCTGGCTATAACTCTGTGAATTTCCTCAGGGCTCCAGGTATAAACACTGGCCATACTCCTGGTCAGCCCATGCTAACACTCTTTATATTGTCCAAAGCCTGGGTCAAAGTTTGCTGGGGACAGCAAACACTGACAGGGACTGCCTGCAGTAGGCCAGGATGGAGACATCTCAGAAGCCCGCAGCAGCTCCTTGTAGAAAATGATGGTGTTTGGGACCCTGAGAAGCAGGATACACATCCCTCCAGGGAACCCACCATCTGAAATAAGGGACTGCCTGCAGTAGGCCTGGATGGAGACATCTTCAGTAGCCTGCGGCAGCTCTTTGTAACAATAGTCGTTCTCATTTCTCCTAACCTTAGCCCTTGACAATGGCTGTATAGATTTCATTTGTGCGTGACTGTTTTTCAGTTGGCTTTGGTGTGCATAATTATTTTATTATATCTGACTTTCTTACTTCTGTTTCCTTCTGCTCTGGTGAGTTCTGTAAAACTAGATGTTCCCTGATGTCATGATTCTTAAACAATTAAAAATTGAGGTATAGGCCACAGCACAGTACAACACAGTCCTAATGGCCCAAGTGCATGCTGTGTGTTCTCATCTTAGAAACAATGTGATAACTGCACAATGGTAGTTCCAGATTAATGCTTGACTTGCAAAGAAAGATTGACGAAATTATTAGAAAATGAATTAGAGCCAACATTGGGACCCCAGAGAAAGAAAAAACTATCAAAGTTATGAAGCAAGTTCTGCACAGCATTTGAGAGTGTTTCCTGGATAAGCAAGTATAGAATATGTTAAACCTTAGATTAGTAAAACTAAGTCAAAATACTGGAACTCTTAGGCGAGTCATTGTGTGCAATGTGTAGAAGCGGAAAGATAGGGGAAATACGGAGTTAAGGGTTAACTTGATTCTTTCTGGCCACTGCTTGGCAGCTTTGTCCATGTAATTTATCATTAGAGCTTTACAAGGAATTGCAAGTAGCTGGCCTCGGAGCTCTGAGCTCTGAAGTATAATAGTTAAAGTTAAAGTTTAAATAATGATAAGTTTGCAATTATTATTTTGGCTATAGGCCTGGGAATAGGGAAGCTTGAAACTTTGGGGAACAATTTTAATTCTTGACTTTTTGTGGATCTTTGTTATTCTTTTGAATTTGATTTGGCAATGATTATACTATGCCTTTTTTATCTGCTTTTAGAGTATCAATAAAAGACTGGGGCAAGAAGAAGGTGAGAGAGCATGAGAAGAGCTTGTGAAGAGTGAGTGAAGAGAGAATGTGAGGTGTGTGTGCATGGAGTGTGTGTATGAGTGAAAGGAGAGTGCATGTGGTGTGTGTGCGAGATATGTGTAAGGAGTGGGTATATGAATGAAAGGAGAGTGCATGTGGCGTGTGTGTGAGATGTGTGTGAAGAGTGTGTGTGTGAGTGAAAAGGGAACATACAGAAGTGTGTATGTGTGAGAGAGTGCAAGAAAAAAGCGCAAGGAGAAAGACAGAGTGCATAGGAGAATGCTGCGTATGCAGCCTCAAGCTACAAGCGAATGAGCAAGAGAGAAAGAGAGCAGAGAATGAGAGAACAAAGAAACTTTAAGCCTTGGAAAATTGCCTGTCAGCTTGTACCCAAAAAGTAGTCTGTGTAT
This sequence comes from Apodemus agrarius, assembly GCA_964023405.1. Classification (NCBI taxonomy): domain Eukaryota; kingdom Metazoa; phylum Chordata; class Mammalia; order Rodentia; family Muridae; genus Apodemus; species Apodemus agrarius. The sequence goes on along the minus strand of OZ030013.1, from coordinate 74,125,184 downwards.
ATTTATTATGCACCTTCCAGATATCCCTGCTTTTAGTTGAGAACTCTGATCCTGTGTCAAGGCTAGACCCCAGCAAAAGTTCTTATGTATATTTTGGTTTCTGTCAGTTTATACTTTGTATTTTGTGCAGATCCAGTTCAGTTTTCTTTCTGCATTCTCGTTGTATTATCTGTCCCATGCAGCTTTTTCTTGTTAGTCTAAAGAATAAAAAGCTTAATATATTTAACAGCACTGGACACACCTAAGATGCAGAAGTGTAACATCAGCCAGTGACTATCAGCTATTAAGCAGTCAGGGTCAGCATCAAAGAAAACATAAATCCTAGACAGGTAGAGGATGCCTCATCAACTTCTAATAGGTGGTTAGTACATGAACATCATACAATCATCTCCCAAGTTGGGATATGCATAGAGCATGGTCACCCCAGATAATTAACCCATGTCAGCATAACTACATCAGGACATGTCTAGTCTCTTCCATAACTCTATAAAGACTTTAGATAAGGAGGTTGCCAGCTCTTTCCTCTCTGAAATCTCTCTCAGAAGTTTTTTCTTCACTCCTTATTCTCACTTTTCTATAGTTCTTTCAATAAATATTGCCTTGGCTTTTCATACACAGACAAGAGTCAACATTTTTACTTTCATTGACATGAGGTCACAAACTCAGAGCCACTGTCCCAGGTCAATCTTTGGTGATGTCAGTGTCTGGCACTAGGTCCTTACGTCATCTACAGCTGAGTTGTGAAAGGATCTGCCACCTTAGAAACAATCTCTGTTGTATCCCTGGGATCTATATAAAACTTGTTCCACATTCATGTCTAATTGAATTAGACTGCTACCTCTTAACTGTTCTAGAAAAGGCAGAGAATGAAATAGCTTTGTAATATCTTCTGAATCACTTTAGATTCCGGTATCTCACAGCATGTTCTAGTGGTAGGATGAGGTAGCAAGCACCAGATGGCCGATGGCAATATGGCAGTGCTTCTGTCCCTTTAGATTAGTGTGTGTGTGTAGTGTGTGTGTGTGTGTGTGTGTGTGTGTGTGTGTGTGTATTTAGACTAAGCTTTCCTCTGGATGGTTAGGTATTGGGAGCTAACTCTTTTTTATTAGGAACCAAGTTCCAAATAAGAGTCCAGAGTTGCATCCCCTGTGATAGAATGGAGAACTGATAAACTCTGGTAGCCTTCATGGCTGTATGCCTTCCACTAGCTGGTGAGATTGATCAACTGGTATTGGGAACATGGGCATCTAAGTTCAGAGGCTGCATTTTCAAGGACCAGGTCTTGATATTTTAGAACTGCCCTTGGAAAATGTAAATGCTAACTTCTGATCTCTAGCCTATGTCTCTGTCTAGAGGTGAGCAATGAACAAGGAGAGAATCCTCAGGCTGCAAGCATCTGTGAGGCTGAATATATTACCCACAACTGCAGTAGCCAAAGTTCCATAGCTGTCCTGCAGTGGCACAGGCAGGACTCAAGTAGAGGTGCCACCCTGTTATCTTAATAAATTATGTGTGATAGAGAAACAGTGGAAGACTAAATCACATTAACACAGAGGGACTAGGATTTAAATAGATTCACTGTTAGGCAGACAGGTACGGAAAGGGGCCATACATTTACCAAAAACAATGGACTTCAAAGATGGAGGGCTTCTTTTTCACTGCCCCTTTTTTAAATTTTTTATTGGATGTATTCTTTATTTACATTTCAAATGTTATCCCCTTTCCCAGTCCCCCCTCCCCAGTAGCTCCATCCCATCCCCATACCCCTACTTCTTTGAGGGTATTCCTCCACCCACTTCCCTCCCACCTCCCCAGCCTCAATTCCCCTACAGTGGGGCATCTATTGAGCCTTAATAGGACCAAGGACCTCTCCTCTCATTGATGTCTGACAAAGTAATCCTCTGCTACATATGCAGCTAGAGTAATGTGTACCACTTGGTTGAAGGCTTAGTCCCTGGGAACTCTGGGGGATATGGTTGGTTGATATTGTTCTTCTTCCTATGGGGATGCAAACCCCTTCAGCTCCTCCTGTCCTTTCTTTAACTCCTCCATTGGGGATTCGTGCTCAGTCCTATGGTTGACTATGAGCATAGCTAAAGCTATTATCAACAGTAAAATAACTTCTGGGGGAATCAGTATCCTGGACCTCAAGCAATACTACAGAGCAATAGTGTTAAAAACTGCATGGTATTGGTACAGCGACAGGGAGGTGGATCAATGTAATAGGATTGAAGACCCAGAATTGAACCCACTCATCTATGGCCAATTGATCTTCGACAAAGGAGCTGAAAATATTCAGTGGAAAAAAAGATAGTCTTTTCAACAAATGGTGTTGGCTCAACTGGAGGTTAATATGCAGAAGAATGAGAATTGATCCACTCTTATCTCCTTGTACTAAACTCAACTCCAAGTGGATCAAGGACCTTCACATAAAACCAAACACACTAAAACTAATAGAAAAGAACCCTTGAGGAAATTGGCTCAGGGGGAAAGTTCCTGAACAGAACACCAATAGTTTGTGCTCTAAGATCAAGAATAGACAAATGGGACCTCATAAAATTATAAAGTTTCTGTAAGGCAAAAGACACTGTCAAAAGGACAAATTGGCAACCAAGAAATTGCGAAAACATCTTCACCAACCCTACATCTGACAGAGGGATAATATCCAATGTATACAAAGAACTCAAGAAGTTAGACCCCAGAAAACCAAATAACCCTATCAAAAATGGGGTACAGAGCTAAACAAAGACTTTTCACCGGAAGAAATTTGGATGGCAGAGAAGCTCCGAATTTGATGTGAAATTGTTCAACATCATTAGTCATTAGGGAAATGCAAATCAAAACAACCCTGAGATTTCATCTCACACCAGTCAGAATGACTAAGATTAAAGACTCAGGAAACAGCAGGTGTTGGCGAGGATGTGGAGAAAGAGGAACACTCCTCTACTGCTGGTGGGACTGCAAGCTGGTACAACCACTCTGGAAATCAGTCTCGTGGTTCCTCAGAAAACTTGACACAGTACTTCTTCACTGTCTTCACCTAAGTTAAAGTTTGGAAGTTTAAAACAGAGGTGTGGTGAGGCTTTTCTCTGTAAGTAGCCCACCCCCATTGCTGCTGTTGAACCTGAATGGGTTTAAGGCCCGATCAGAACATGTTTATGCCAAAGCTGTGGGCCAATCAACCGCCTTGTGTTTATTCAAACTGAACAGCACTAAAGGAGGGAAAGAAATCTTGAGTTCCTGAATCCTCCCTCTGCTCTGCAGAGATTCTTTCCATTCTTTACATTATCTATCTATCTATCTATCTATCTATCTATCTATCTATCTATCTTTCCTCATGATAATGTAAGATTTTCTTTATCAGTTGATACTGTCTACTGTGTTCTCTCTGCTGCTATGTTACACTCAAGATTTTGTTACCTAGCAATTCTTTAACTGATAGAGAAAAGAAACTTATCACAGCACCCAGATGGTGACAAGATCTCTACTCAGAGTAATTTTCTGGCCCTTTCCTGTTTAACTCTTTTGTGTTTGTGGAATTTAACATGGTACCCATACTTTATAGCTAATATCCACTTATGAGTACATATTATGCATGTCCTTTGGGGACTAGGTTACCTCACCCAGGATGATATTCTTAAATCCCATCCATTTGCCTGCAAAATTCATGATGTCTTGGTTTTTAATAGCTGAATAGTATTATACTGTGTAGATATACCACATTTTCTTTATCCATTATTCTGTTGAGGGACATGTAGAAGAATGAAAATAGATCCATACTTATCACCCTAGACAAAACTCAAATTCAGGTGGCCCAATGACCTCAACATAAAGCCAGATACACTAAATGTTATAGAAGAGAAAGTGAGAAATACCATTGTACTACACATTGGTACAGGAAACAATTCCCTGAACAGACCATGAATGTCTCAGGCTCTTAAAATCAACAATTGATAAATGGGACCTAAGGAAACTGCAAAACATTTGTAAGGCAAAGGACACATCAGTAGGACAAATTGGAAGCCCACAGATTGGAAAGAATATTCACCAACCCTACATCTGACAGAGGACTAATATCCAAAATTTACAAAGAACCCAAGACGTTATACACCATCAGCCCAAATAACCCAATTAAAAATGAGATATCGAACTAAACAAATAATTCTCAACAGAAGGATCTCAAATTGCCAAGAAGCAATGTACAAAGTCCTTATTCTTCAGGGAAATGCAAATCAAAACAATTATGAGGTTCCATTTTACACCCATCAGAATGGCTAAGATCAAAAACTCAAGGGACAGCATCTTCTGGTGAGGACATGGAATAAGGGAACACTTCATTGCTGGTGGGAGTTCCAACTTGTACAGCCACTTTGGAAATCACTTTGGCAGTTTCTTAGAAACCTGGGAATATTTCTACCTCAATACTCAGCTATCCCACTTCTAGGCATGTACCCAAAATATGTTCCAACATCTCACAAAAACACATGCTCAATTATGTCACTGAATAAAGTTTTGAATCCTTATGGATCATGAGGAAGGACTTAGCATTACTGAAAGTCTGCTACTCTCTGTGAGTAAGTAAGTCCTAGATGGGCCTTTAATATACTAAGGTATGTGCTCTAGTACCAGGAAGTGCAGGTTTGTCATGTGTTATACTGAGCATCATCCTGAAATGCTATGGTTTGGAGGTAGGTATTTCTATGATTAAATACATTCTAATATCTACATATATTTGCATCTACTCTACACATGCCCTATAGTTTTCAAATCCTGCAGCTTTGCTCAGCAGATATTTACTTTTCCTGAAATCTGAAGTACCCAGCCGTCACTACTGCATCTTGGGTTTTGTCCTTGCACTTCACCCACTGGCCTCTCAAGGCTTCCAGGAATCCGCCTCTGCTGCACAGTACCTGGTATTCTTAGCTTTCCTATGTGCCTCAGTGCAGGCATTGGTGATCCTAGGCTGTTACATTCTTCAAAGCAAGCACTATCCAGATGGCACTGAGTTCTACTGCCAGGTTCCTCTGTAGTCCATATCCTTTATTGCTGATGTACTAAGTGGCTTCTGAATGCCTAAGTGGCTAAATTGAGGAAAACACTTCCCAGCACGGACAGTTTCCAGAAAGGCCCCAAAGAGATTATTTTGCATGAACCTTTTCTTTATGTGAAAAATCTTCTATTCTTTTACCCTAAGGTATCTTACATCCTGGGCACCATTTCTATTATTCCAGTTAAAAGTACTGTGTACTCTCTATAACAGCATTGGTCTCTTTAATATTTACACTTGATTTTTGTCTGCACCTATCTTGTCTGTAGCTTTAAACACATTATACCTTTCTGTTTTTATTCTCTCCATTCTCACTAAAAATCTGGATAAAAACAGCAAGAAATTACCCAGTGAATGCCTGGATGTTTTGGTGTCTTAAGTAAGAAACTAAGTAAGTAAATAAATGTGTCTGTTAGTGAGCTTCTGAGTGAGTACCAGCTTTATTTCTTATTATTATTGAGTATTTCTTTCTTTTTTTTTCTGAGACAGGGTTTCTCCGTATAGCCCTGGCTGTCCTGGAACTCACTCTGTAGACCAGGCTGGCCTCGAACTCAGAAATCCGCCTGCCTCTGCCTCCCAAGTGCTGGGATTAAAGGCACACGCCGCCACTGCCCGGCACCAGCTTTATTTCTTTTTTTTTTCAGCTTTATTTCTTAACGCTTTGCTACACACATATATGTTTTATTCAGAAATAGGGGTTTATCATGAAATTCTGAAGAGTAACCTGAGCATTTGCAATATATTGCCAATATATTTGGCAATAATCTGCAATGTTTAAGGGAATATAGATCCCTATTGCACAATACATTCAACAAATAAAACCCATCCCTGCCACTGGGACTTAAATTTGTTATCCCATGGTATCTTTGCAGAGGTATTTTTTCTATTATATGGTAAATCTATTTAGTAAGTGTATAGACTTAGGAAGCTTCTACAATGGTAGATAAGTTTTAATATGACACTCCACCTCTGCTTTCCAGTCTATACTCTGCTCTGACATTAAGCTGAGCAAGTAATAAACAAGACATTATGAAACTAAACACATTCTGCACAGGTAAGAACCCCAAAATGAGTGGAGACCCATCTTACGGAATGAGAAAATCTTTTCAAGCTATACATATGCAGAACCTACCAGAAACTAAAAATTGATAAACATCAAGAAACAAATTCAATTTAAAAATTAAAGATGAAACTAAACAATAAGTAATCATAGATAGTGAATGGCTGGCTGAGAATCATTTTAAAATGTTTAGCATCATTACTTATTACATAAGTGAAAATTAAAGTGGCTTTGAGATTCTATATCACTCCAGGAACAATAGCTAAGAACCAAAAAGTAAGAGATGAGAAATACTGCCTTGAATTTGGAGAAAGGGAAACAGTAATTGACGCTGATAGGTTTGCATACTGATGGAAATCAATGTAAAGTTTCACCTAAATCTAGATATAGGCCTATCAAATGATTCTGATATATTTTATTTGAAATATAACTACACAACTCTACAGACTATATCTGATTATAAATGTTCAGTGCTGTTCTAGTCATGGTAGTTAGGGAGAACTTACAAGCCAGATGCTCATCATCTGATGAATAGGCAAATAAACAATAGTACATTCATTTTGGTTTGCTTGTTTGTTTATTTAGGCATTAGCTATTATTCTGGGTAAAATGAAATTTCAAAATAGCTTTAATCTGCATTTCCATGACATCTAGAGGTGTTCACACCATTTGTATTTTACCATTTGAAAACTATTTATACTTTTAGCATGAAAGGATGCTGAATTCTGTCAAATGCTTTTTCAGCATCCAATGAGATGACCATGTGGTTTTCTTCTTTGAGTTTGTTTATGTAGTGGATTGTGTTGATGGATTTCCGTATATTGAACCATCCCTGCATCCCTGGGATGAAACCAACTTGATCATGGTGAATGATCGTTTTAATGTATTCTTGGATTCAGTTGGCAAGAATTTTATTGAGTATTTTTGCATCGATGTTCATAAGGGAGATTGGTCTGAAGTTCTCTTTCTTAGTTGGATCTTTGTGTGGTTTTGGTATCAGGGTAATTGTGGCTTTGTAGAATGAGTTGGGTAGTGTTCCTTCTGTTTCTATTTTGTGGAATAATTTTAAGAGTATTGGTATTAGGTCTTCTTTGAAGGTCTGATAGAATTCTGATAGATAGCTAGAAGCTGGAAAGAACCCAGATGTCCCTCAACGGAAGAATGGATACAAAAAATTTGGTATATATACATAATGAAGTACTATTCAGCCATTAGAAATAATGAATTCATGAAATTCTTAGAGAAATGGATGGATCTGGGGAACATCATACTAAGTGAGGTAACCCAGTCTCAAAAGAATACTCATGGTATGCACTCACTGATAAGTGGATATTAACCTAGAATCTTGGGACACCAAAGACACAATCCACATACCAAATGATGTCCAACAAGAAGGAAGGAGTGGACCCTGGTTCTGGAAAGGCTCAAAGAATCAGTATAAGGGAATACCAGAACAGGGAAGTGGGAAGGGGTGGATGGGGGAACACGGGGAGGGAAACGGGCATGTGGGACCTTTGGGGGGCAGGGAACCAGAAAAGGGGAAATGAAATGTAAATATAGAATATATCCAATAAAAAAAAGAAAAGAAAGAAAACTATATATTTCCAATCTCCATTTTATTGGGTTGTTTCTTTTTATTGATGTTTAGATTTTATGTTGTTTTTATAGTTTAGATAAATAATATTCTCGGATGTATATCTGAAAAAACAAAGCTCTTTTCCCATTGTACATTTTTGAAAAAAATCCATGTAGAAATGAACTGTAAAGCAAGAATTTCACCAGAATTATCCTGTAATGGGGCAACAGAGCCCCTAATAGATCAAGAAAGGCTAACAAGCAAAAAGCTAAGTACCAGAAATAGCTTACTTCCTATTGACTAGTTAGGCTCCATATACCCCTCTATATCATGGGCTATTTGCAATACTGTTGGTCAGCCCCTAGAACTTTATAGTAAAAACCTATTGATGAAATGACAGATCATGGAAAAATTAAGCTGATACTTAAATTGAAGCTCTAGTCCTACTGGATAGTTTTCCAGTGCTAGGATGTGTTACATATCCCACCGAAAGAGAAAATGAATGCCAGCCTTTCTGAGCTCTGAATCTTTTTTTATTTAATTTTTATTTTCTATATTCTATGTTTACATTCCAAAGGCTTTCCCCTTTCCCAGTTCCCCCCACCATATGTCCCATAATTCCTCTCTCCCCCAGCTATTCCCCAATCATTCCCCCCCCATGTTTTTTCTGTTCTGGGTCTACAATACTGGATCCAATCTTTACAGGCCCAGGGTCCTCTCCTTTCTTCTTCTTGGGAGTCATTTGACTTGCTAATTGTGCCTTGAGTATTTAGGGCTTCTGGGCTCATTAATATCCACTTATCAATGATTGCATTTCATGTGTATTCTTTTGTGATTGGGTTAGCTCACTTAGGATGATATTTTCCAGATCTAACCATTTACCTACAAATTGCATGAGTTCATTATTTTTAATTGCTGAGTAGTACTCCATTGTATAAATATACCACATTTTCTGTATCCATTCCTCTTTTGAGGGATATCTGGGCTCCTTCCAATTTCTGGCTATTATAAACAAGGCTGCTATAAACATAGTGGAGCATGTGTCTTTATTGCATGCAGGGGAATCCTCTGAGTATATGCCCAGGAGTGGTATGCCAGGGTCCTCTGGAAGTGACATGCCCAATTTTCTGAGGAACCGCCACACTGATTTCCAGAGTGGTTTTACCATTTTGCAATCCCACCAACAGTGGAGGAGTGTTCCTCTTTCTCCACATCCTCGCCAGCACTTGTTGTCTCTTGAGATTTTAATCTTAGCCATTCTGACTGGTGTGAGGTGGAATCTCAGGGTTGTTTTGATTTGCATTTCCCTGATGACTAATGATGTTGAACATCTCTTAAGGTGTTTCTCGGCCATCCGCATTTCTTCTGGTGAAAATTCTTTGTTTAGCTGAGCTCTGAATCTTATGAGCTAAAGCCATAACCTGGCAGACATGCCCAGTAGTTCAATGGTGGCAAAAATGTCAAGGAATTAACCAACCAATTTCTTATTCAAGTTAAGGTCTGTTCCACAAACCGAAACCCATACATGGCATCATTTTCTGGGCTACGAACCTGTGTCTAGACAAGATGTAGACCCTACGGGAGATCCTATGGTTATTATTCTGATAAATGTACATATTACTAAACCAACTCCTAATGAGTTATTGGTATATATACAGTCTTCTTCAAAGACGCTTCTCTTGCTGTAGCACATGGTGATTAACAAAGAACCAGAACCCATCATGCCACAGAGAAGAAGACACTGCAGCTCACTCAGCCCCAAGGACATTTATATCCCACACTCTCCTCCAAAGACTCAAGAATTCAATGAGGAAGAGGGTGTGGAAAGAATGTAAGAGTCATAGGTGGTGGGTAACTACAGGGAAACAGTGTTTTCTTGACACTGCAGGATAGCTGCACATATGAACTCACAGAGTTTGAAAGGACACATAAGACATGCAAAGGATCAGGTCAGCCAAAATTCCATCACAAGGAGGTGACACAAGCATTCCTACCCTTAACTAAGGAGCTATTGGCAATGGTAGTTGCTGGGAATGAGATTTTGTTTTCTTTAATGGTACAGACTCTGGCGCATAGATCACCCTACACTGAAGGCCATATATCCAAGAGTATATGAACAACACAAGCTGTAACACAAAACTGTTTTATTTTTAAAAGGGGAACTGCAACATTGATTTGGTATGGAACAGGGGATGATTTGTCAGAAAGGGAGGGAGGAGGTGAGTATAAACAAAATTCATTACATAGCATTTTCTAAGAACTAAAAAATGAAAGAACATAGATAAAAATTAACAGACATGTGTGTATTTTTACATATAATCATTATGCTAAATATAGCATACACATAGTTCAGTAACACTAGTGATTTCCGGCATCCACTGGAGACTTGAGACCTGCCTCCCTTGGGTGATGTTCCAAGTTTATATACAATGTGCTGTGCAGACATCTGTGGTGCAGGCTGAAGGGAAATCAGCAGAGGGCGCTGCCTCTTCACATGTGGTTAGCATCTCTTTCAGGTGACTTACCATGACAGACTTAGTGTGCAGACAGAGGCCCTTGTCTGTGCGTGAGGAGTTTGAGGCGATCCTGCAGGAGAATTGCCCTGTGAGGTTGCTGCACTCACGGACCAAGTGTCAGTTCTTCTATGAGCATGCTTCCTGACACCTGCTCTGTTCTTGTGCTCCTCCTAATGCTCAGTAAGTTATATTTTACTCTAAGGGTTAATGATGGCATTTTCTACAACTCTGTCAGTCTTTAGTGTTCCTCCTTGCATAAAAAGTAAATATTTATTTATTTATTTATTTATTATTTTCAGAAAGGAGCAATGGAGACTCCGTGACCCAGACAGAAGGCCTGGTCACTCTCACTGAGGGGCTGCCTATGACTCTGAACTGCACCTATCAGACTACTTTGTCACCTTACCTTTTCTGGTACGTGCAATATCTCAATGAAGCTCCACAGATACTCCTGAGGAGCTCCACAGACAACAAGAGGACAGAGCACCAAGGGTTCCACGCCACTCTCCATAAGAGCAGCAGCTCCTTCCATCTGCAGAAGCCCTCAGCACAGCTGTCAGACTCTGCCCTGTACTACTGTGCTTTGAGTGACACAGTGAGAGAGACTACAGGGGAAGCTGTGCATGAACCAAGGGTGCAGGAGGGCTGAGGGGGAGTCCTGTGAGGGAGACCATGTGCTTTTGCTAAGTGGTTTTTTTACCTAGCTTCCTGAAAAACACTTAAAAACATGAACAAAACACATCAGATCAGACACCTAGAAATCTGGGAACTGGTGGATATTCTGACAGGATAGTATGGAAGTCATTGCTAGAGACAATCCAAGCTTTGATCCCCAGAAATAAAGTTTTCTCCTTACATGGAGGAACTCTCAAATCAAACATATTCATGAAAACTTTGTCATGGGATTTATCTGTACCAAGATGTCTTACAAAAACAGTGATTTAAATTTTCCAAGAATCTCTTTATTTCCCCTCAAATTTATGACTGAAATGAGGAACACAGTCCCTAGTCTTTAAAAATCTTTTTCAGTCTCCCTTCATAAGTTATTTAGATTCTTCCTCTCCTTGGTTCATGTTACAGAGAGCTCACCCCAACTTCCCATATCAGATTTTTGTTTATTGCTGTGAAGAGATGCCATGATCAAGACAACTCATAAAGGAAGCCATTTAAATGAGATATTGAGTAGAGATTAGAGCCGGTTATGGTGGGAAGCATAGTAGCAGGCAGGTAGGCATGGCTCTGGAACAGTAGCTGAGAGTTTACATTTGATCACAAGGAGATGCAGAGAAAATGAGAGACAGGGCCTGGCTTGGGCTTTGAGAACAAAACTCACCACTAATAACATGTGTCCATTGACAAAGTTACACCTCATGATCGTTCTTAAACAGTCTACCAATCTTGAATCTAACTTTCAGATATTTGAGCCTCTGAGGGCCATTCTCTTTCAGACCTCAACACTCCCTGACAGCTGTCACTTAGTGAAGCTGCTCATGAAGTACAGTTGTTGGAGCTCTCAAAATGGTACCCTGAGATGCAGGGCCTTCTCTGTGCTACACATTTGTGTATAATGAAGCCTGGGCTTAGAAGACTGTTCAGAAATCCCTTCCTCTTAAAGTCTACTCTTGTCTTACATTGTGATTTTGTTAAACCCTGACAACCTATTATGCTCATTCACCTGGGATTAGAGTTAGCTTCTCTGACAATTGTTCTAAAAAGGCAAAGGAGGCCAAGGTTTCTGTAAAAAACAGGGTTAAAAATAATATGCTCTAGTAGTCAAATTTATCTCTCTGAAAGGGAAGAAAGATTTGAAAACAAAGATCATAGTATCTCTCACGAAAGACTCATGTTTATGTACACAAAGAAGAGCACAGACATACTCACCATCTTACTGGCTAGGGAGCAAATTGGGATGTCTAACTGAATTTATTTATTTATTTTATTTTATTTTTTTTATTTTCTATATTCTATGTTTACATTCCAAAGGCTTTCCCCTTTCCCAGTTCCCACCCACCATAGTTCCCATAGTTCCTCTCCCCCCCAACTATTCCCCAATCATTCCCCCTCCCCCTCGGTTTCTTTACTAAACTGGATGCAATCTTTACAGGCCCAGGGTCCTCTCCTTTCTTCTTCTTGGGAATCATTTGACTTGCTATTTGTGTCTTGAGAATTTAGGGCTTCTGGGCTCATTAATATCCACTTATCAGTGATTGCATTTCATGTGCATTCTTTTGTGATTGGGTTAATTCACTCAGGATGATATTTTCCAGGTCTAACCATTTACCTACAAATTGCAAGAATTCATTATTTTTAATTGCTGAGTAGTATTCCATTGTATAAATATACCACATTTTCTGTATCCATTCCTCCTTTGAGGGATATTTGGGCTCCTTCCAATTTCTGGCTATTATAAACAAGGCTGCTATAAACATAGTGGAGCATGTGTCTTTATTGCATGCAGGGGAATCCTCTGGGTATATGCCCAGGAGTGGAATGCCAGGGTCCTCTGGAAGGGATATGCCCAATTTTCTGAGGAACCGCCAAACTGATTTCCAGAGCGGTTTTACCATTTTGCAATCCCACCAACAGTGGAGGAGTGTTCCTCTTTCTCCACATCCTCGCCAGCACTTGTTGTCTCTTGAGTTTTTAATCTTAGCCATTCTGACTGGTGTGAGGTGGAATCTCAGGGTTGTTTTGATTTGCATTTCCCTGATGACTAATGATGTTGAACATCTCTTAAGGTGTTTCTCAGCCATCCGAATTTCTTCTGGTGAAAATTCTTTGTTTAGCTCTGTGCCCCATTTTTTGATAGGGTTATTTGGTTCTTTGGTGTCTAACTTCTTGAGTTCTTTGTATATATTGGATATTAGCCCTCTGTCAGATGTGGGGTTGGTGAAGATCTTTTCCCACTTTGTTGGTTGCCATTTTATCCTTCTGACAGTGTCCTTTGCTTTGCAGAAACTTTGTAATTTTATGAGGTCCCATTTGTCGATTCTTGATCTTAGTGCGTAAGCTATTGGTGTTCTGTTCAGGAACTTTTCCCCTGTGCCCAAGTCCTCCAAGGTCTTCCCAAGTTTCTTTTCGAATAGTTTCAGTGTGTCTGGTTTTATGTGGAGGACCTTGATCCACTTGGAGTTGATCTTAGTGCAAAGAGATAAGAGTGGGTCAATTCTCATTCTTCTGCATGTTGACCTCCAGTTGAACCAGCACCATTTGTTGAAAAGGCTATCTTTATTCAACTGGATGGTTGTGGCTCCTTTATCAAAGATCAAGTGACCATAAGTCTGTGGGTTAATTTCTGGGTCTTCAATCCTGTTCCATTGATCTGCTTGCCTGTTGCTATACCAATACCATGCAGTTTTTAACACAATTGCTCTGTAGTACTGCTTGAAGTCAGGGATATTGATTCCCCCAGAAGTCCTTTTATTGTTGAGAATAGTTTTAGCTATCCTGGGTTTTTTGTTGCTCCAGATGAATTTGAGAATTGCTCTTTCTAGATCTATGAAGAATTGAGTTGGTATTTTGATGGGGATTGCATTGAATCTGTATATTGCTTTTGGCAAGATGGCCATTTTTACTATATTGATCCTGCCAATCCAGGAGCAAGAAATATTTTTCCAACTTCTGAGGTCTTCCTCGATTTCTTTCTTCAAGGACTTGAAGTTCCTGTTGTACAGATCTTTCGCTTGTTTGGTTAGAGTTACGCCAAGGTACTTTATGTTGTTTGTGGATATTGTGAAGGGTGTTATTTCCCTAATTTCTTTCTCAGCCTGCTTGTCCTTTAAGTACAAGAAGGCCACTGACTTGCTTGAGTTAATTTTATAACCTGCCACATTGCTGAAGTTGTTTATCAGCTGTAGAAGTTCTCTGGTGGAGTTTTTTGGGTCGCTTAGGTAAACTATCATATTGTCTGCAAATAATGATAGTTTGACTTCTTCCTTTCCAATATGTATCCCTTTGATTTCCTTATGTTGTCTAATTGCTCCAGCTAGAACTTCAAGTACTATATTGAAAAGATATGGAGAGAGAGGGCAGCCTTGTCTAGTCCCTGATTTTAGTGGGAATGCTTCAAGTTTCTCTCCATTTATTTTGATGTTGGCTACTGGTTTGCTGTAGATTGCTTTTACTATGTTTAGGTATGGGCCTTGAATTTCTGCTCTTTCCAAGACTTTTAGCATGAAAGGATGCTGAATTTTGTCGAATGCTTTTTCAGCATCTAATGAGATGACCATGTGGTTTTTTTCTTTCAGTTTGTTTATGTAGTGGATTACATTGATGGATTTCCGTATATTGAACCATCCCTGCATCTCTGGGATGAAGCCTACTTGATCATGGTGGATGATCGTTTTGATGTGCTCTTGGATTCGGTTAGCAGAATTTTATTTAGTATTTTTGCATCTATATTCATAAGAGAAATTGGCCTGTAGTTCTCTTTCTTTGTTGGATCTTTTTGTGGTTTAGGTATTAGCGTAATTGTGGCTTCGAAGAATGAGTTGGGCAATGTCCCTTCTGTCTCTATTTTGTGGAATAGTTTGAAAAGTATTGGTGTTAAGCCTTCTTTGAAGGTCTGGTAGAATTCTGCACTAAAACCGTCTGGTCCTGTACTTTTTTTGGTTGGGAGGCTTTCTATAAACCCTTCTGTTTCTTTAGGGGTTATGGGACTATTTAGCTGGTCTACTTGATGCTGATTTAATTTTGGTATTTGATATCTGTCTAGGAAATTGTCCATTTCCTCCAGATTCTCCAGTTGTTTTGAGTATAGACCTTTGTAGTAGGATCTGATGATCTTTTGAATTTCCTCAGTTTCTGTTGTTATGTCTCCCTTTTCATTTCTAATTTTGTTAATTTGTATACTGTCTCTGTGTCCTTTGGTTAGTCTGGCTAAGGGTTTATCTATCTTGTTGATTTTCTCAAAGAACCAGCTCCTGGTCTTGTTGATTCTTTGTATGGTTCTCTTTGTTTCTATTTGATTGATTTCAGCCCTGAGTTTGATGATTTCTTGTCTTCTACTCCTCCTGGGTGAATTAACTTCTTTTTCTTCCAGGGCTTTAAGGTGTGCCATTAAGCTGCTAGTGTATGCTCTCTCCAGTTTCTTTTTGGATGCACTTAGAGCTATGAGTTTTCCTCTTAGCACTGCTTTCATTGTGTCCCATAGATTTGGGTAGGTTGTACCTTCATTTTCATTGAATTCTAAAAAGTCTTTGATTTCTTTTTTTTATTTCTTCCTTGACCAAGGTGTCATTGAGTAGAGTATTGTTCAATTTCCATGTGTATGTGGGCCTCTGTTGTTTTTGTTGCTATTGAAGACCACTCTTACTCCATGGTGATCTGATAGGAGGCATGGGATTAGCTCGATCTTCTTGTATTTGTTGACATCTGTCTTGTGACCAATTATATGGTCTATTTTGGAGAAGGTACCATGCGGTGCTGAGAAAAAGGTATATTCTTTAGCTTTAGGATGAAATGTTCTATATATATCTGTTAAATCCAATTGGTCCAGAGTTTCAATTAGTTTCACTGTGTCCCTGTTTAGTTTCTGCTTTCCTGATCAGTCCATTGAGGACAGAGGAGTGTTGAAGTCACCCACAATTATTGTGTTAGGTGTAATGTGTGCTTTAAGCTTTAGTAAGGTTTCTTTTACGAATGAGGGTGCTCTTGCATTTGGAGCATAGATGTTCAGTATTGAGAGCTCTTCTTGGTGGATTTTCCCTTTGGCCAGCAAGAAGTGACCTTCTGAGTCTCTTTCAATGATTTTAGGTTGAAAGTCAATTTTATCTGATATTAGAATGGCTACTCCAGCTTGTTTCCTGAGACCATTTGCTTGTAAAATTGTCTTCCAGCCTTTTACTCTAAGGCAGTGTTTGTCTTTAACACTGAGATGTGTTTCCTGTATGCAGCAAAATGTAGGGTCCTGTTTCCATATCCACTCTGTTAATCTATGTCTTTTTATTGGGGAATTGAGTCCATTGATGTTAAGAGATATTAAGGAATAGTAATTATTACCTCCAGACATTTTTGAAATTTTATTTATTTATCTTATTTATTTTTTATATTCGAGAGGTTATCTTCTTTTGGGTTTGATGAGAGGAGGTTTCTATCTTGCTTCTTCCCGGGTGTAGCTTCAGTCCTTGTCTTGGTGTTTTCCCCTTATTATCCTTTGTAGGGCTGGATTTGTGGAAAGATATCTTGCAAATTTGATTTTGTCATGGAATACCTTGATGTCTCCATCAATGGCAATTGAGAGTTTTGCTGGGTAAAGTAGTTTTGGCTGAAGTTTGTGTTCTCTTAGTGTTTGCATGATATCTGCCCAGGATCTTCTAGCTTTCATGGTCTCAGGTGAGAAGTCTGGTGTTATTCTAATAGGTCTTCCTTTATGTGTTACTTGGCCTTTTTCTCTTGCTTCCTTTAGTATTCTTTCTTTGCTTATTACATTTGGAGTTTTGATTATTATGTGAAGGGATGGATGTATTTCTGTTCTGGTCCAGTCTGTTTGGGGTTCTATAGGCTTCTTGTATATTCATGGGCATCTCTCTCCTTAGGTTGGGGAAGTTTTCTTCCATAATTTTATAGAAGATATTAGCTGGCCCTTTAACTTGTAAATCTTCACTCTTGTCTATACCTATAATCCTTAGGTTTGGTCTTCTCATAGTGTCTTGGATTTCCTGGATGTTTTGGGTTACCACCTTTTTGCATTTAGTATTTTCTTTGACTGTTGAATCAATGGTTCCTATGGTATCTTCAGCTTCTGAGATTCTGTCTTCTATCTCTTGTATTCTATTGTTGATACTTGCATCTATGGCCCCTGATATTTTCCCAATGTTTTCTATCTCCAATGTTGTCTCCCTCTGTGATTTCTTAGTTGTTTCTACTTCTGTTTTTAGTATCTGGATGGATGTGCTCAGATCTTTCGATTGCTTGATTCTGTTTTCATGTATTTCTTTAATAGATTTTTGTGCTTCCTCTTTCATAGCTTTTACTTGTTGGCCCATGTTCTTCTGTAGTTCTTTAAGTGACTTTTGTCTTTCTTCCTTATTGTCTTCTTCTTTTTGATCCATCTTCTCCTGAATTTCTTGAAGTGATTTTTGTATTTGCCTTGTAAAGGCTTCTAACTTTTGATCCATTTTCTCCTCTATTTCTTTACGAGATTTTTCTATGTGTTCAGCTACCAGCATCCTGACCAGTGATTTTATATCCAAGTCTTGTTTTTCTGGTGTTTTGGGGTATCCAGGGCTTCCTGTTGTTGGCGAACTGGGTTCAGATGCTGTCATGTTGCCTTGATTTTTGTTAGTAAGGTTCCTTCGTTTTCCTTTTGCCATCTGGTTATTTCTGGTTTTAGTTGGCCTTGTTGTCAGTGGCTGGTGTTTGAATCTCCTGTGAGGCTGGGCTCACCTGTTGTTTCTCTACTGGTGAATATATGTGACGGCTGCTTTAAGGGATCATAAGCTCGCTGCTACCCATGCGATTGTAGCCCCTGTTGGAGTCTGTCTACCTGGGCTTCTCCAGCTGTGTCCTGGTTGCAAGGAACTCGGCCTGCTTGGCTCCGAGACCCTAGCAGATCCCCCCCCCCCCGTGAGGGTAGCCCTGGAAGGGGTGTCTACCTGGGCCTTTCCAGCTGTGTCCTGGTTGCAATATGGAGGACCGCTGCTATCGCTGTTCCAGGGGCCGGCGAGCTGGCTGCAAAACGCAGCCTAGGTGCTCAGCCAGAGGGCGCAGGGATGTCCCACAGAGCCTGGGCCTTTCCAGCTGTGTCCTGGTTGCAATATGGAGGCCTGCCGCTATTGCTGGTCCAGGGGCCGGTGAGCTGGTTGCAGAACGCAGCCTCGGTGCTTGGCCAGAGGGCGCAAGGATGTCCCACAGAGCCTAGGCGAAACTCGGCCTGCTTGGCTCCGAGACCCTAGCAGATCCCCCCCGCCCCCCCGTGAGGGTAGCCCTGGAAGAGGTGTCTACCTGGGCCTTTCCAGCTGTGTCCTGGTTGCAATATGGAGGCCTGCCGCTATTGCTGGTCCAGGGGCCGGTGAGCTGGTTGCAGAACGCAGCCTCGGTGCTCGGCCATAGGTCATGGGGATGTCCCCCTAACTGAATTTATAAGTGTCAAAACTACTTCTAATGGCACAGCATAGAATAGAATCTGTTAGAAGAGCATTGTCAATCGTAAATGGAATGCCAGGTCTAATGAAAGCCCCAGTGCCAGGCATGGACACCTTCGCTCCATTGTTAGCTGAGGTGTCAAGAGACTCCTTCAAATGAAACAGGCTCTGCCATTGCCCTTGATTGACCTCCCAGAAGTTGAAGTTAACACCATATTTTCAGTATACCACATGCTTCAGACGTAGAACTTTAGTTAAAACTGGCTTGAGATTTCTCTCTGAAGACAAGTTCTCATAGTATCCAAACATACTATGCAAGAGTCCAAGGGAGAAAAGCAATAAATAATCCTACCTAGTTAGATAAAGACTATGAACTATAACAATGACCACCATGGCAACGTATTCACAGGGATACAAAGGTAAAACTTTTATCTTGGGGAAGACTAATTTAGACCCAATCTTTAAACTTAGTTAACTCCCAGAGCTGGAGAGGTCATAGACCTCAGAGGAGAACTTACTATGGCCACTTTACTAAATCATTCTAGTTCCTAACTGTATTCTACATATTTATAATTATACATACAGATCATTGTAGTTCCCATCCCTCATCAAAGTTCTCTTTCTTTGTTGGATCTTTGTGTGCGTTTGATATCAGAATAATTGTGGCTTCACAGAGTGAGTTGGGTAGTGTTCCTTCTGTTTCTGTTTTGTGGAATAGTTTGAAGAGTATTGGTGTTAGGTCTTCGTTGAAGGTCTGAGAATTCTGCACTAAAACCATCTGGTCCTGTGTTTTTTGTTTGTTTGTTTGTTGGTTGGTTGGTTGGAAGACTTTCAATGACCACTTCTATTTATTTAGGGGTTATGGGACTGTTTAGATGATCTATTTGATCCTCATTTAATTTTGGTATTTGGTATCTGTCCAGGAAATTGTCCATTTCCTACAGATTTTCCAGTTGTGTTGAGTATAGGCTTTTGTAATAGAATCTGATGGTTTTTTGAATTTTCCCAGTTTCTGTTGCTATATCTCCCTTTTCATTTTTAATTTCATTAATTTGAATACTGTCTCTGTGCCCTCTGGTTAGTCTGGCTAAGGGTTTATCTATCTTGTTGATTTTCTCAAAGAACCAGCTCCTTGTTTTGTTGATTCTTTATATGGTTCTCTTTGTTTCTTCTTGATTGATTTCAGCCCTGTGTTTGATGATTTCCTGTCTTCTACTCCTCCTGTGTGAATTAGCTTCATTCTGTTCCAGGGCTTTCAGGTGTGCCATTAAGCTGCTAGTGTATGCTCTCTCCAGTTTCTTTTTGGAGGCATTCAGGGCTATGAGCTTTCCTCTTAGCACTGCTTTCATTGTGTCCCATAAATTTGGGTATGTTGTACCTTCATTTTCATTATATTTTGAAAAGTCTTTCATTTCTTTCTTTATTTCTTCCTTGACCAAGGTATCATTGAGTAGAGTATTGTTCAGCTTCCATGTGTATGTGTGCTTTCTGTTGTTTTTGTTGCTATTGAAGACCACTCTTAATCCATAGTGATCTGATAGGATGCATGGGATTAGTTTGATCTTCTTATATCTGTTGAGGTCTGTCTTGTGACCAATTATATGGTTGATTTTGGAGATGGCACCATGAGGTGCTGAGAAAAAGGTATATTCTTTTGCTTTAGGATGAAATTATATGTATATGTATATGTATGTATATATATATATATATATATATATATATATATATATATATACTACACACACACACACACACACACACACACACACACACACATATATATATATATATATATTATATATTTATTAAATCCAATAGGTCCAAAGCTTCAATTAGTTTCACTGTGTCCCTGATTAGTTTCTGTTTTTCTTATCAGTCCATTGAGGAGAGTGGAGTGTTGAAATCACTCACAATTATTATGCTAGGTGCAATGTGTGCTTTGAGCTTTAGTAAAGTTGCTTTTATGAATGAGGGTGCCCTTGCATTTGGAGCATAGATGTTCAGAATTGAGAGTTCTTCTTGGTGGACTTTTCATTTGACCAGTAAGAAGTGTCCTTCTGTGTCTCTTTTGATGACTTTAGGTTGAAAGTCAATTTTATCTGATATTAGAAAGGATACTCCGGCTTGTTTCCTGAGACCATTTGCCTGTAAAATTGTTTTCCAGCCTTTTACTCTGAGGTAGTGTTTGTCTTTGACACTGAGGTGCATTTCATGTATGCAGCAAAATGTAGGGTCCTGTTTATTTATCCTGTCTGTTAGTCTATGTGTTTTTACTGGGGAATTGAGTCCACTGATGTTAAGAGATATTAAGAAATAGTGATTATTACTTCCTGTTATTTTTGATGTTATTTTCGTATTTGAGTGGTTATCTTCTTTTGGGTTTGATGAAAGAAGGTAACTATCTTGCTTTTTTCTTTCAAGGGTGCAGTTTTCCTCTTTGTATTGGCGTTTTCCACCTATTATCCTTTGTAGGGCTGGGTTTGTGGAAAGATATTGTGTAAATTTGGTTTTGTCATAGAATATCTTGGTTTCTCCATCTATGGTGATTGAGAGTTTTTGGCTGGCATTTGTGTTTTCTTAGAGTCTGCATGAGATCTGCCCAGGAACCTCCAGCTTTCATGATCTCTGGTGAGTAGTCTGGTATAATTCTGATAGGTCTGCCTTTACATGTTACTTGGCCTTGCTCTCTTAGTGCTTTTAATATTCTTTCTTTGTTTTAGTACATTTTGGGTTCTGATTTTTATGTGACAGGATGGATTCCTGTTCTGGTCCAGTCTGTTTTGAGTTCTGTAGGCTTGTACATTCATGTGAAGTTTTCTTCCATAATTTTGTTGAAGATATTTGCTGGCCCTTTAAGTTGTAAATCTTCACTCTCATCTATACCTATAATGCTTAGGTTTGGTCTTCTCATCCCATTCTGGAGTTCCTGGATGTTTTGGGTTACAAGCTGTTTGCATTTTGCATTTTCTTTGACTGTTGAGTCAATGGTTTCTATGGTATCTTCGGCATCCGAGATTCTTTCTTCTTTCTCTTGTATTCTGTTGTTGATATTTGCATCTATGACCCCTGATTTCTTCCCAAGGTTTTCAATCTCCAAAGTTGTCTCCCTTTGTGATTTCTTAGCTGTTTTTTCTTCTGTTTTTAGATCCTGGATGGTTTTGCTCAGTTCCTTCATTTGTTTGTTTGTGTTTTCCTGTAATTCTTTAAGAGATTTTCGAGTTTCCTCTTTCATGGCTTCTGCCTATTGACCCATGTTCTGTATTTCTTTAAGTGATTTTTGTGTTTCCTCTTTATTGGCTTCTATCTGTTTTCCCATATTTTCCTGAATGTCTTTAAGTGGTTTTTGTGTTTCCTTTGTCAGGGATTCTACCTTATTTATGTTCTCCTGTATTTCTTTAAGAGATTTATTTATGCACTTCTTGTAATCCTCTAATAGCATCACGATATGTGATTTTAAATCCAGATCTTGTTTTTCTGGTGTGTTGGGGTATCCAGGACTTGTTGTTGTAGGAGAATTGGGTTCAGATGCTGACATATTGCCTTGATTTCTGTCAGTAATGTTCCTACATTTGCCTTTTGCCATTGATTATCTCTGGTACTAGTTGGTCCTGTTGTCACTGGCTGGTGCTTGAACATCTTGTAAGCCTATAAGGCTATTTCCGCACTACTGGATGACTGGGTTTCCCCTGTCACAGATTGCTGATGGGCTGCCCTACTCTTGGGTGCTGTGGGAACCCTGGTGTGTCTTGCCCCAAGCAATGTAATACTTGGGTAGTCTCTGTGTACTTGGTGCTGTCCACCTCATCAGTCCAGGATTGAAGATGCCAGAGGCTGCTGGGACCCCCTCCAAGTGTCAGTCACCCTGCAGGGCAAACGTCCCATGACTGGGCTGGCACACAGAGGACCCTCAGAGCTGCCCAGGCCTTGGGCACAGGCAGAAGCCTGCCAGGCTGTGTTCAGTGTGATGTTAAACACAGGATATCTGTCTGTACCTGTTGTTGCCTGTCTGTTCTGTCCTGGAGCGAAGAAGGCAGAGGCTGCAGGGACCAAGATTGTTCTTTAATAAATTTTCTTAATTTCTCCAAAGATACATTTATGCATGTAAAATCAGAATATGAGTGTTAATGTGAGAAATTATTATAGTAAGGTTTTCTTTTTAGAACAATATAGGCAATAAATTATCAAAATTTTTTCTTGTGACTGGAAGAATATTTAATGTGGGTTAATGAAGCACGGGCTCCAGAGTCCCCCAGACAACAGACTCCAGGTCTTGCTTCCTGGTTCCTTAACTCAAATCAAATTGATTTATTTCCAGTGTCTGGTGTTGGAATCTGGATCTCCCTGCCCTCGCTGCTTCTAATATGCTTTTCTGCTCTCACGGTTCACTGCTACCACACTGCCTACTCTGAGCTGTCTGAGTAGGATTCTGCCCTTTGTGTTCTGCCTTTGGCACAAAATTTCCTCACAGAATAGACCTACCTGTGAAGGTTCTCAATGACCTCGTTTGATTGATTATAAATACCACACACACACACACACAAACACACAGACGCGTGCACGCACATGAGAGAGAGAGAGAGAGAGAGAGAGAGAGAGAGAGAGAATGGGAAAGGTTAAACCTAAGAATACCTACCAGAGTCAGATTGTAAGACTTGTACTAGAATTGGAAGATGAGGCTCATAACTCCTGCCCCCTGGTGTCCATCCATTGCATAATCTCCTCCTGTGTATGGGGCCTAGATAGAGTATAACAGGTGATACTCCTGAATTATGTCATATTTTATAAGGAAAGCCAATGGACTCAACATGTGATTGAGGCTCTCATCTACTTGCTTTCTGTTGAATTTGAATTTGAGTTCATTGGAATGGAGAGTGTCTGTGGTGGGCTTGTTTTTGTTGTTGTTATTGTTGGTTGGTTTTGGTTTTTTACTCACTTTAACAATGTTTATTCAAAACTATACTTCTTAGTTCACTCTTCATATTGTAATACACCTGTATTCTCAGCAACACTGAGCACATCTTTTCCCCAGGCATTTTGGGGGCATTGTGTTGAACTCCAGTGACTACTCAGTGTCTCCAGTCTTCTGGCTGTTATTATGCAATTTGTAAAGATGCTGTAATTTATCACTCTGAAATATTTGCTCCATTCCAGTTCATCACTGTGGATTCTTCCCTTTAAAAGCTCACAAGTTTTGACACTTCAAAAGCATAAGCCTTCCTCTGCGCATGATCAGGAGCTCTTGGAAATCACCCCTGGAAGGCATCAAGGACAGTGAGAGGTGCACTGCCACTGTGAACTTATTTCCCTACTGGGCCTCCAAATGACGCTTTCTAAAAACTGAATGGCTTTCTCATTGATGAGAATGAACTCACACAAACCTCTGTCTTAGCCCTCCCCTGTTGACCTGCTCTGTTCTCCGCATACACAGCTCTCTTCACATCCCGTTTGACATTATACTATCTGCATTCTACTGTCCTATCTTGTACTCTTAAGCTTTCTTTTTCTTCCAATGGCCTATTTTTCAGTTTCCTGGCCTTGTCAGGGAGAGTGTGGTATAGACTGGGTTCTGAGAGGAGTCGTGGCAGGAGCAGGATGGTGTGGATCTGGTCTGAATACATAATGTTCTTATATGAATTTATTAAATTCTTTTTTAAAACCTCTTCAACTGCCTCAGTATGTGTTCTGACAACATATTTTACACAGATGGCAGCAAAATAGAAAGTGTCTCTTCCTCATTGTCTCTCCAATGTTCTTAGGATGAAAGTTTCTAAATCTCCTTAAGCCCAGAGCAAGCCCTGTCTACCTCTCCTGCTCTTCAGGCTTTAATTGCTACCTGAGAATCACCCAGAAAGGAGGGAGCTGCCTTCTGCTCACCTTGGTGACCCTGCTGTGTCTACTAAAGCTTGGACAGCCCTGTGAGTGTCACTCTGCTTCAGTCCATCTTCACAGAAAGAACACTGTGTGGCTTCTCTCAGAGCAAAGACACTCCTGTGGCTGGGTCCACTCCCAGCACTAATGCTACAGGGGGATGCACAGCCAAGGATACCCCAACCTGATGGCTGCATCTGTGCATGTGCAGCAGCTGCTCTGGTGCTGAGGGGCAGCTGCTCATCCCTTGTCCCTCAGGGTCCTTCCCTGAATGTGTGACACCCGGGCCTGCATCTGTAGGGCCTCCTGAAGCTTGCACCAGGAAATCATCCTGCCTCTGGCATGGAGGACTTTCAGACTGAGTCAGGAAGGATGAAAATTTTTCTACCTAAGGATCCTCTAACAATGGGACCGAGGGTGCTCAGTGTTCCTCTGCCCTGAGTCACAAGTGCAGAGGTGGAAACAACTTTAGACTCAGAGTAAGAGACCACTGTCCCAGCCTCAGGTACTTTCAGGGAATTGGCGTGTTCTACAAAGACAACAGTACAGAGAAAGTAGAATCGTGGGATGTGCTTCATTACTATGGGATAGATGTTAGTTGTCATTTACTTGTTTATCATTGGAATGATCTGATTCTTGAGAAACAACACTTTTACCCAAGAGGAAAATTTTACCCTAATTATGCTATAGGATTCTAATCAAAGTAGAAGTCATTCACTGTTCTAATAATGTTTGAGACAGTGACAGACTCACTGAGGTTGGCTTTAAGCTATTTTGGATCAGATTATGCACTTTTGTAGTTTGTATTTTATCACTAGTCTCCTTTCTCATTCAGTCTCTTCATGGTAAAACTTTAAACTGCATTTGTCTGCACAGCACAGTGTTTCCTACAGTCACCATGTGCAACAGCACACCAGGGCTACTGCCCTGTCACTCTGGAATCAGAATTCCTACATTGATTTTCCACAGTGCACTTCCTTATTATGGGGTCATATTTTTCGACAGCATTTAGAAGATCATATGACTGCTGCAGGAGTGTCCCACATTTTAAAATGCATTCCAAAGCTAGGAAAACAATACATTTGGCTATATCGTTGTGTTCTGGTTCTTTTTCTACTGCAATGATCTCACTTAAATCATTTTATAGGTGAAGACTTTTTGGTAACATGTGTTAGTGGGGGGGTCTATGTAAACACCTGGTATCCATGTACATGTTATGAGGAGGACAGAAGACAGCATCTGATCCCCTGGAGCTGGAGGGACAAGCTGCTGTGAGTCAGCTGACGTGGATGCTGGCAAGGGAGTTATGGACCCTGGGAAAGGAAAGTACCCTTTCTGCTAATGCAACTGTGAGGCCCCAGTAAAAGGTCTTTAGTTAGAACATACACCTGTTTCTTTTTTTCCCTGAGATTCCCAGGCTCTGTACACAGCTGAGGCATATTCTCTTGGAACCTCTCTTTCTCATGGTTTCCTAACTCCATACAACTCAAGGGTCATGTCAGAATGCCCCTCTTCTCACTGTTCTTCACCCAGGCTCTAGGCAGGTCTGGTTTGGGAGGAGCTTCAGGCTCTGAAGGCTGGGAGGGAACTCAGCAGGGTGTGGCCAGGCAGGTTTCCTGGGCAGGGCTGACTGGTTGCAGCAGGAGGGGACACTTCCACAGCCACCCTGACACCACAGCCCAGGGGGTGGTTACTGGCTTCTGTCTCCAGCAGCCACACAAGCACCATGAAGAGGTTGCTGTGCTCTCTGCTGGGGCTTCTGTGTGCCCAGGTTTGCTGTGAGTCTGGCTGTCAGCACTCAGGGCACCTGAGAGGATCTGGCTCAGAGCATGAAGGAGGGTGGGGTGGGGAGAGCAGCTCAGGAGTCCTGCAGAGCTCCCACCTTCTCAGAGGGCATGGGTGTGCTCAGGGCTCTGTGGACACTGCAATGACGGCCATCCGTGTCTCTTTCTCTGTTTCTAACCAGGGGTGAAAGGGCAGCAAGTACAGCAGAGTCCCGTGTCCTTGGTTCTGCAGGAGGGAGAGAAGGCAGAGCTGCACTGTAACTTTTCCACAGCTTTGTACAATGTGCAGTGGTTTTATCAAAGTCCTGGAGGAAGCCTTATCAGCCTGTTCTACAATCCTTCTGGAACAAAGCAGAATGGAAGACTGACATCCACCACGGTCTCTAGTGAACGCCGCAGCTCTTTGCACATTTTTTCCTCCCAGACCATAGACTCAGGCACTTACTTCTGTGCTATGGAACCACAGTGCTCCCCACACACCTGCAGCCTGTACACAAACCTTCAGCTGGGTGGGTGAGTCCCTTACCAGTCACAAGAAACCAGGAAGCCACAAAGACTCTCTGTCTGGTTTAATATCCCTTTCCTGCATTTGTAGAGTTGTAACCTCAGGTGAGATTTTGGCCTTGTAGGGTCCGGACTTTATTAGAAGATGGAGGCCATTGCAGAAAACCACAACAAGTCAACGTGCAGAGCTGTGGAGCCTGGTGACAGTGTGTGTGTCTACAGTATAAACCCTGTTCCTGCTAATGCTCACAAAACATTAAAGAAGACAGCAGGAAAGATAGCAAGAGCCAGAGGATCAGGGTATTGCTGTGTAATTGTGTCTCCTAGGAATTCTGGAAGCTGTACAGATAAAAACTCACCAACAGAATGCCTCAACATGAGCTGAAATGCAACAGTCATGCTAAGTGGATGGGGAAAGCACAAACCATCTCTATTCTAGACAATGAGCTACTGGAAACCAAGAATGCTGATGGTGGGGAAATAGTCTTTCCCTGAGATGAGCACCACAATTGGTTATCCCTTACTGATTGGTTAGTCCTGAAAACATACATACAAGTAACATTATCTAGATTGAACTGGTTGTATTTACGTATTTAGGAATAAATATGCATGTACATGCATATATAACAATGATTAATGAAAGAGGCCATAATTTTCAAAGGTAGCATGAAGAAATATATGGAAGGTTTTGGACAGATGACAGTGAGGATGGATTTATGTGATTATATTGTAATCTAAAAAAGGTAAATATTTTAGTGAAAAAGTATGTTTGTGTATAAGTGGTCTAAATAAGGGGTCAAAAAGTATAACCCATGTCAAATACAGCCATTTGATTATTATATAAAGTTCTATTGTAAGTAGTGAACATTCTCCTTTTTTTCATTTATGTATGCTTCCCTCATTTTCCAGAAGAAAGTGGTTTTAGGAAAGATGTCGATGCCGAGAAATGCTTGCTGAAAGGAGCCTGATATGGCTGTCTCTTGAGAGCCCTTGCCAGAGGCTTACAAATACAGAGGCAAATGCTCTCAGTCAACCATTGGACTGAGTGTGGGGTCCACGTGGAGGAGTTAGAGAAAGGACTGAAGGAGCTGAAGGGGTTTGCATCCTCATAGGAAGAGCAATATCAACCAACCAGACCACCCCCCCCAACCCCTGCCCAGCTTCCAGGGACTAAGCCATCAACAAAAGAATACACATGGCTCCAGCTGCATATGTAGCAGAGGATAGCTTTTTCAGGCATCAATGGGAGGAGAGGTCCTTGGTCTGATGAAGGCTTAATAGATGCCCCAATGTAGGGAAATCGAGGGTGGGAAGGTGGGAGGGGTGCGTGGAGGAACACACTCATAGAAGCAGGGGGAGGCCGGATGGGTTTCTGGGGATGGGAAAAGGGATAACATTTGAAATGTAAATAAAATATCAAAAAATCATTTAATAACTCTGCCACAATGTAAAATTTAACGATCTGTTATATTGTTGCAAAATTTTGCCTTTTTATATGAGTTTCTTTAGCTAACTGTAATGACTTTGCAGAATGGCAATGGTCCATCACACGACTTGTAGACAAAGTGTAAAAGCATTTTCTGCACATAGATTAGAGTGACTTAAGTGTGTTATGTGTGTGAGAGATGTTATTTATAAAGTGTTCTGGTTTATAGTTATCTACCAAGTAAAGAATGACTTTAAGATAAAAAAAAAGCATTTAAAAAAAGAAAAAGAAAGATGAGATTCATCATGGTGTATGGAGAAAAAGCTGGAAGGGAAGAAAAGAAAACCATTCTATAGCTGACCTCCTCATAGACAAAATCTCTTTCCATCTAAAAAATATTGACCCCAGAGAATTATTTAATGCATTTCATAAAGGCATTAAATACTCAAGATCAGGAAAAGATCAGGAAAATGCTGAATGAAGACCTTCCTATGTGGCCACAGGAGGGCAGTGCTGCTTCAGAGCACCTGAAGGCTCTGTGTCTTCCACATACTTCTCAGTCAACTAGGATTTAAAATTATTTAAAATAATTAAAGAATTTTTTCTATGTTGCCTATGTTTAATTAGAATTCATTCATCTATATAGCTACTTGTCTATATTATATCTGCTTATTCTGGGCCCATAATGTTGACAGATAGGAATTTGTAAGCGAACACCATGAAGATGAATGCTATCCTTCAAGGCTAGAGTTGTGTTTCTGCTCAGACTGAGGGGTAATCAGGGACTTAGAAGCCCAGGAACCACAGAGCTCTGAAGGGATAAGGTATCCCAATGGAAGGAAATCCAGATACATGGGAGCCCAGAAAGCACACATCTCTGGGGTATAACAGTGTCATAAGGGAAGGACATCCTGAGACGTGGGAGCTCAGGAACAACACAGGTCTGAGAAGAAGTCTCCTAAGAAGAGCCATTGCAGCTCACAGAGGAGGGTGTCCACAGCTGAGATGAGGAGCTCAGGAGCCTCAGCCCTGCTCCACTTCTTCCTTCTTCCCTTTTTCTCTTCATTGTTCCTTGGCTTCTTCTGATTACACAGGAAAACCCAGAAAAGGTGTTTATTGAAGGGTCCAGGGCATAGAGGGTCAAATCCAGGAGGGAACTGGGCAAAGGGTGGGCCTTATATAGGATTTCTTAGGGGCAGAGCTTTCCAGGTCAGAGATTTCCAGATTCAAGATTGTTGGGATTTCAAGTCATGACCTTGGCAGCTAAGAAATTGGTGGTTTTTTTTGTTTGTTTTTTGTTTTTTTTTCCCCCTCAGGGATTGATGGGGTATTGTTGATAGCTCAGGGATTGGTGAGTTTTTTCCTGCCTGGGGATTGGTGGCTTTTGTTTGCAACACCCCCCCCTCCCGTTTTTCCCTTCATCAGCCCCATGGGTTAAGATGCGAAGTTCTTCTTGGCTCAGAAGGGTTTGGCTGAAGCGCCATTGCTGTGGGTTGCTCAATGAGGTTGGAGAAGAGGTGCTACTACTGTGGACAGTCCCTGGGGGACAGCTGCAGCGATACTTCAAGGTCATAGGATGAGACAGGAAAGAATACATGTCACTGTGGACAGCTCCTGTGATAGCTGCAGCTGAGGTGTTATGGTGTAGTCATTTTGACAGCTCCTCTGTGGGTATCTTGTGGTGGTTGTAGGCTGGGGCAGGAAGGAGTTATTACCATGTTCCATCTGGGCTGCTCTTAACCCGATTTGGACAGCCCAGAGGGTCACGTTCTCCTGACTCCTGACCCATGTCGGCTTGTCTTCCCTCTTCCTGCATTCTTCTTCCTCCTCATGCTCCTCCTCTTACCCCAGGCATGTGAAACCTAAACCCCACCTATGTCTTTTCTTCCCAGCCACTGACTGTTGGTGTCTTTATTTACCAATTAAAAATAATGTGGAGGAAGGGTCAGTCAGCATATACATGCAGACTCTTTCATCTCAGGGACAACCACTCTTAAAAGTGCAAAATTAACATTAGAATACAACCAGCATCAGGACAATCCACTACATTTCCCCCTTTTTGTTCAATTAAGAAGGCTCTTTCCCATGCCTTATAGCTGCATCTCATGGAGACATTTTCTCGAAAGTAACTCCTTTCTCTGTGGTAACTCCAGCTTGTGTCAAGTTGACACACAAAACCTGCCAGTACAATTGACCCCTTGTCAACTTGACAAACACATCACTATTATACCTCAACCCTTACTTTCTTATTCATCTCCAAGATCTAAATAACCTTGAAATTCCCTCATATTAAAGTCTTGCATATTAAAGTTTCGATTCCTTTAAAATTTCCAGTATCTTTTAAAATGCAAGGTCTTCTAAGAATTCAAAATCTTTATTGTGGACTCCACTAAAATACCTTCTTAATTCAAGAGGAAAAAATATCAGGGCACAGTCACAATCAAAAGCAAAATCAGACTCCACTGTCCAATGTCTGGGACCCAACTCATGATCTTCTGGGCACCTCCAAGGGCTTGGGACACTTCTCCAGCCCTGCCCTTTGTAGCACACACCTCGTCTTCTAAGCTCCAGCTGTTGGCATTCTGTCTGAACTCCACTCCCAGAGTTACCTGGCAACAACCAGGTATGCTCCTCCCCAGTTAAGGCATTCTCCCACAGTGGCTAGCTTTCCACAATATAAGCAACTCTACATGGATGTATTGATGCTCATCACCTTCCTTGAAATGTGATGGAGGTACTCTCAAGTACAGACATGTCTCATAGTCAAAGATCTTTTAATAATGAGCATTAAGTGCCATATTCTGTGGATATCTGTAAATAGCATAACTGAATTGTCAAACATTGATTATTTTTAGCTATTTATTATTTGAATAACAAAAACATTTTATTGTAATTAAATTATAATCTAATATGAGCATGAGTTTGACTATCTATTAACTTGCATCACTTAATTATTTGAGACAGTTTGTAATAGCAGCTATTAAAAGGACTGAATCTAATCCTTGTATTCTTAAATAAGTTGCATAGGCTCAAGGTCTAACTAAGTACCAAAATTAATTTTTAATTTTGTATCAATATACAAAGATTTATACCAATGAAAACTTTAAAGCTGTATCAATATCCAAAACTCTGTATCAATGTAACAAAATATAATTTCAATCTTGCTTTAAAATATGAAGATTTCTACAAAAGTAAGATTATGGCTATAAAATGCTTTGTTTAAGAGTAAATTTAATAATCTAACATCATTTGTGTCATTTCTTATAATATTACTATATCCCTCTTTATTCTTTTTAAACCCTGTCACTTTATGTAAGAAAGAAAGAATTATAGAGGAAAGGAAATATAACCCCCCCCCAGTCTCTTTTTGTGGATGCACCACAGCCTCAGTAATAGTGTCAGGCCTTGGGACTTCCCCTTGAGCTGGATCCCACTTTGATCCTGTCACTGGATCTTTTCCTTGGGCTTCTCTCCATTTCCATCCCTGTAATTCTTTCAAACAGGAACAATTAAGGGTCAGAGTTGTGACTGTGGTATGCCTCCCTCTCCCTCATTTGATGCCCTGTCTTCTTGCTGGAGGTGGGCTCTATAAGTTCCCTCTACCTACTGTCAGACATTTCATATAAGGTCCCTTCCTTTGAGTCCTGAGAGGCTCTCACCTCCCAGGTCTCTGATACATTCTGGAGGGCCCCCCCCCAACCACCTATCCCTTGAGGTTGCCTGTTTTCATTGTTTCTGCTGGCCCTCAGGGCTTCAGTCCTTTTCCCTCATCCAATACTGGATCAGGTTCCCCTTTCCCCTGACTCCCCATTCCTGTCCACTTTCCCTCCAGGTCCTTCTCTCCCTCCCCACTTGTGATTGCTTTTGTCTCCCTCCCAAGTGGGACTGAAGCATCCTCACTTGGCATTTCAGCTTATTTACCATTTTGAGTTCTGTGGACTGAATTTTGAGTATTCTATATTTTGAGGGGGGTGATTACATACCATTCATAACCTTTTTGGATCTGAGTTACCTCACTCAGGATGATATTTTCTAGTTCCATCCATTTGCCTGCAAAACTGAGGATATCCTTATTCTTAATAGCTGAGTAGCATTCCATTGTTTAACTGAACCACATCTTCTGTATCTGTTCTTCCATCATGGGATATCTAGGTTGTTTCCAGCTTCTGGCTCTCACTAATAAGGCCGCTAAGAACATAATGGAACACATGCCCCTGACCACACTCCAGAAGACCCAACAAACAGCTGAAAGGGTCAGATAGAGATAGTTCCAGCCAACCAAAAGACAGAAGGGGCTGACTCCTGTTGTTGAATTAGGCGAGGCTGAAAGAAGCTGAGGAGAAGGGCAACCCCGTAGGAGAACCAGCAGTCCCAAGTAATCTGTATCCTTGAGATCTCACAAACACCGGACCACCAAACAGGCAGCATACACCAGTTGATATGAGGCCACCAACACACATGAAGTAGAAGACTGCTGGGTCTGTGTTCATTCAGAGATGATGCACCTAACACTCAAGAGACTGGAGGTCCCAGGAAGTTTGGAGGTCAGGTGGGGTGGGGCATGGGGACATCCACGTGGAGACACAGGCATGGGGAGGAGGTAAGGGATCCCTATACCAATCCCCAAGTCTAAGCTCTCCATTTAGGTCCCTCCCTATCCAGAACTATAATTATTTGTAAATTATCTTTTAAAGTGACAGTATATTTATACTTTATAATGTAACTAAAACCAGAAAATCCAACATAAGGGATTGGGATGACGATTTTCTTATGACTGCTTCCTGCTGAATTGGAGCAAAGAATTCTTTGGGAGAGGAAATTAGAAAAAATGGTTAGTCCAAAGAAAGCTAGCTGAGGCATTTGTTGTCCAGTATCTGTATGCTTAACTGAAATCCTGACTGGAACCATCCAAAAGGCTAGAAGAACCAAAGAAACTTCAGAAATAAGCAGTTCATTTGTTTTAAATCACCCCTTGTACAATATAATATCAGAAATCCCTCACCATTGATATTTGTTTTAAACAATTTATTCTTCCAGTTTGTGTCAGAAATACCCTCTTTGTTCTCATTTGTCTAACTTCTATTTTCAGGTCATCTTTCCTTTCCTTTTCCTCTTATTTTTTTTTTTACACTTGAGAACACATATGTGTTGTGTGCATCTACTTGTCTGTTTTGTTTTGCTTTTAGCATCATGTCCTTCAATAACACTCATTTTCCTACAGATGGCATAAGTTCATATTTGCTTTTGGCTGAGTATTACTCTCCTGTTTTAGATATAACGTTTTGCACCTTCATTGTCTGACTTGGTTGAATCTACGTCTTGGCAATAGCAAATGGTGCTATAAGAAACATATATACCTGGGTATGTGCTTATATGCTGACTCTCTTATATGATGACCTCAGTTACCCTAGTTAAATATTTATAAATGGCAGTAGATTAGCTAGATCATTGATTTTTCTTTTCTTCTCCCTCCCACCTTCCTTACCTACCTACCTCTCTCCTTTCCTCTCTCCCTCCCTTCCTCCTCTTTCCCTTCCTCTCTCCTTTCTTCCTTCCTTCGTTCCTTCGTTCCTTCCTTCCTTCCTTCCTTCCTTCCTTCCTTCCTTTCTTTCCTCTATTTCTTTCTTTCAGAGATTCCACAAAGCTATCCTTGGTGACTGCACCAACAGAAAATTCTACCAACAACATATGATAGCAAAACTATAATGACAGGGTTTCTGATTTTCAGGACTCTGCTTTAAGCAATGCTAAGTTTGAACAGAATAGGATGTACTGCTTATGTCAGAAAGAGCTTCAGACAAAGTGTCTGTGAAGGGTGGAGCCTGCTGAAAGCACTGAGATACAAGTGAAGTTGGAGTCAGTGTTCTGTGGGAGATAAAAGGCCACCTGAGTTCCCCACAAGCTTCAGTCTAGGGAGGATGGACAAGATCCTGACAGCATCAGTTTTACTCCTAGGCCTTCCCCTGGGTGGTAAGTCATGGAGGAGAAACCTGAGGATGTGGAATTAATGTGGAGGCCTAAAAGACTTGGGGTATAGGGCAAAGTCACAATATCTAAGCAGCAAGTCCATTTCTGGGAACTTAACAACAGTTGTTATTTCTCTATGCAGGGGTGTGTGGTCAGCAGGAGAGACATGATCAGCAGCAAGTGAGACAAAGTCCCTTGTCTCTGACAGTCTGGGAAGGAGAGACTGCAATTCTGAACTGCAGTTATGAGGACAGCACTTTTGAGTACTTCCCATGGTACAGGCAATACCATGGTACTGGGGAAGGACTTGCATTCCTGATAGCCATAAGATCAGTATCCAATAAAAAGGAAGATGGACGATTCACAGTCTTCTTCAGTAAAAGTGAGAGGAAACTCTCCTTGCACATCTCAGACTCTCAGCCTGGAGACTCAGCCACCTACTTCTGTGCAGCAAGTGCACAGTGCTCTCCAGACACCTGCAGCCTGTACCCAAACCTGCAGCTGAGGCTCCAAGCAGAGCCCTGCTGTGGTACTAAGATACAGTCCCCAGTGGTACAGGGGAAATTTCATTTGTAGAAACAGTGGATATAAGGGTTAGACTCATTCAGGCTGGTGACAGTCCAAGCAAATGTCACAGCTTCCTTTTCTCCAGTCTCTCTTTGTTCCTCAGAAACAGCTGGAATTTTACTTGTGTTTAACTAGTTTGGATGAATTGCCCTTCTGAGTGGTTGAATAAATGGTTCTCTGTGTGGTTGGTTTGTACCAGCTGCAAATTATAAAGGTCCCATCTACCTACTCTATTGTCAATAATGTTGTTAATGTGTGAATGTTACAATCCCAGGTCAGGATATCTTGACCTTGGCTTCTGGGATAGAAACTACATAGAATTTTCTTTTTCCTTAATTTTCCCTGATGACCAGGGAAGCAGTGATTTACATGACCACTGACCTCTTCCACTTTCTCTTGTTTTGCCTCTCAAATCCACATCTACCTTCAAGAAATTCATGTAATCCAGGGCACCTTCACAAGGATGCAGGTGTGTCTACAGTACAATTGAGATCATTGAGGAAAGAAGAATTTGATTTACTCATATAAGGAAAATACATAACCTTCACTAAAGAAGTGACTCCATATTTTATATTATAGATGAACAAAATACAATATTGAATATAATTTTTTCTTATAGAATCAGCTGCAGCCTTCATGGCTATGCACAGAACTGCAAAGGGACCTCTCATTTTCCTCTTCCTTAGTGGGCTTTAAGTCCAATCAGAGATGTGTTGGTTGCCATCAAGTTATGAGTGCCACTATTGTACCTTTGTAAGTACCATGCAGGGCTGTGCATTGTGATTTATAAGCATCACACCAAGATAGGACTATTGATTGCTCTTCCCCTTTGGCAACTTGTGCCTTCTGATATTAGTAAAGTTAGTGATCAGTGATGAAACTTTCAGGTCAGATCCAGTTTAAATCCTCCAGGTTCTGTGTCAAATATGCATGATAGTT
Organism: Apodemus agrarius; assembly: GCA_964023405.1. NCBI lineage: Eukaryota > Metazoa > Chordata > Mammalia > Rodentia > Muridae > Apodemus > Apodemus agrarius. The sequence continues at coordinate 74,089,846 of OZ030013.1, read as the reverse complement.
CAGTAGGGTCTTATCTTTAGTCTCTGGGATCCAAGGCCAACAGCAATAGATAGCACTTTTGTAAGACCTTCTTGATTCCCATGATCAGCATATGAGAAGAGGTTTCTCATGCCTGGCACTTGGTTTCTTGTTGGATGATGGCTACCCCACGTGGAATAGTTTCATTAAAAATATATGTGTAAAGTCACTCTAAGTAAACACAAAATAATACCTATAAGTGTTTTTCAAACATCTTAAGTAGTGTTTATCTGTCAGGAGCCATCTAGGAAAGGCTAAAACATACACGTGACCTTCTGGAGATTACACACCATATTGCATGGCTGAGATGGATAATTTTCAATTGTAAAGCTTTCAGAAATCTCACCACAGGATTGATTCTTATTGATGATATGCCTTTTCTGTCATTACTAGATCAATATAACAATTCTGGAGCATCAGCCCCCCTGATTGAGCAGATTTTATGTGGATCAATGAAGATGTACTCTTTTGTAGCAATGCTATAAAGTCAAATTTATGATTCCATAATTATTAATAATTATTCTATAGAATTCCTAAGTTTATATAAGTATTTTAGAGCACTCTGCAATATAAAAGTTGAAATTAGGGCTCTCTAAACTTTCACGTGTCACAAGATCTTTTCACCAAGATAGAAAGAAGGCTGGAAACAGATTTACAATCAGGGACAACATTCCATATGGAGCAAATATGAAACCATTATCTGATAACTAAAGGTCATAAACTGAGAATGAACAATTTATTGTAGGTGCAAGGACAAAAAATACTGTCTGGTTTATCTATACAAAACTTCAATACTATGAGACACTAGGCATATGATTTGCCTCTTGACAAAATCATGCTTAGACATAAGCATTATTGCTTTAAACTCTTAATGAACCTGTGAGTTAGTGACAGATGATGAATGTTTAATTAGATAACTAGTATTAATGGAAACACATGTGAACATCTCTGTTGTAACTTCTTATGTAATTTATGTTTGAATTTATGTTTGAACTTCTGATTTTGACAAAAAGAGGATTAGGAAATTATGTGATCATGCATCCCGCAAGTTTACAAGAACTGGGAATGGTAGCAGTGAGAGAATCAGAGCAGAGTTGAGCAAAGTTGGGCAGCAGAGTGAGCAGAGCCAGGAGAGAGAGAGCAGAGAGAGGACAGGGTTCTTCCTACCAAGAGACAGGTGTTTTCCCTTAACAGCAGGTTTGTTCTTACCAACAAGGAGAGGGTTTTTTCATGCTAAACAAAGAAGAATAAAGAGAAGAACAGAAAAGAAAAGAAAAGAAAAGAAAGAAGAAAAGAAAAGAAAAGAAAAGAATAGAAAAGAAAAGAAAAGAAAAGGTGTTCTTTTCTTTCTCGAAGCAATAGAGGTTGATGCTTAATTTTCATCCAGAATGTGTGAGTTCTGTCTGTACTGGTGCTTGCTCTATGGAGCTTGCCCGTGGGGCTTTTGCTCCACTAAATAGATGAATGCATATGCAAGTACAGGTGTGTGTGTGTGTAAGTATGTATAAATACATGTGGAGTTGATGAGGCAGGTGATCAGGCCTGACATGACATGTTTGTTTGTGTATGAATGTATGTATGAACGTGTATGTATGTCTATCCATATTTGCTTATGTAAAAGAGCTTCTTTTTGTGAGCATGAGTTTCTTTTCCTGACTCACTAAAAGTTAATTGCTCCAAATCTCCCTCAAGCCTGGTTAGCAGGAGGCTGGGCTTCCAGGCAAGAGAGAAAAGAACTCTTTTACTTTAATCCTCCACTGCTATACAGCATACATTAATTGCCAGAGAATTATAAAATAAGCTTATTAAAACTATCATTAACAGTAAACGAACTTTAGGGGGAATCAATATCCTGGATCTCAAGCAATACTACAGAGCAGTAGTGTTAAAAACTGCATGGTATTGGTACAGCGAAAGGGAAGTGGATCAATGGAATAGGATTGAAGACCCAGAATTGAACCCACACATATATGGCCAATTGATATTTGACAAAGGAGCTGAAAACATCTAGTGGAAAAAAGATAGCCTTTTCAACAAATGATGCTGGCTCAACTGGAGGTCAACATGCAGAAGAATGAGAATTGATCCACTCTTATCTTCTTGCACTAAGCTCAACTCCAAGTGGATCAAGGACATCCACATAAAACCAGACACACTAAAACTAATAGAAAAGAAACTGGAGAAGACCCTTGAGGACATTGGGTCAGGGGGAAAATTCCTGAAGAGAACACCAATAGCGTATACTCTAAGATCAAGAATAGAAAATGGGACCTCATAAAATTACAGTTTCTGTGAGGCAAAAGACACTGTCAAAAGGACAAATCAGCAACCAACAAATCGGGAAAAGGTCTTCACCAACCCCACATCCGACAGAGGGCTAATATCCAATGTATACAAAGAAATCAAGAAGTTAGACCCCAGAAAACCAAATAACCCTATCCAAAAATGGGGTACAGAGCTAAACAAAGACTTTTCACCGGAAGAAATTCGGATGGCTGAGAAACACCTTAAAAAATGTTCAACATCATTAGTCATTAGAGAAATGCAAATCAAAACAACCCTGAAATTTCACCTCACACCTGTCAGAATGGCTAGGATTAAAAACTCAGAAGACATCAGGTGTTGGCGAGGATGTGGAGAAAGAGGAACACTCCTCCACTGCTGGTGGGACTGCAAGCTGGTACAACCACTCTGGAAATCAGTCTGGCGGTTACTCAGAAAACTGGACATGATACTTCCGGAGGATCCAGCCATACCACTCCTGGGAATATAACCAGAAGACTCCCCAGCATGCAGTAAGGATACATGCTCCACTATGTTCATAGCAGCCTTATTTATAATAGCCAGAAGCTGGAAAGAACCCAGATGTCCCTCAACGGAGGAATGGATACAAAAAATGTGGTATATATACACAATGGAATACTATTCAGCCATTAGAAACAATGAATTCATGAAATTCTTAGAGAAATGGATGGAGCTGGAGAACATCATACTAAGTGAGGTAACCCAGTCTCAAAAGAATACCCATGGTATGCAGTCACTCATAAGTGGATATTAGCCTAGAATCTTGGGACACAAAAGACACAATTCACATACCGAATGATGTCTGACAAGAAGAAAGGAATGGACACTAATGCTGGAAAGGATCAAAGCATCAGTGTAGGGGAATACCAGAACAGGGAAATGGGAAGGGGTGGAGGAGGGAGCAGGGGGAGGGAAAAGGGCATGTGGGACCTTAGGGGGGGTGGGTAAACAAAAAAAGGGGAATGAAATGTAAATATAGAATATATCCAATAAAAAAAGAAAAAAAGCTTATAAAGTAAGAGTTAAGTTTTCCAACATTTAGTTAAGCACAGAGAATTATAAGGTAAATAATAAGAGAGATGATGAGTTAAGTTTCCCCAGAGCTTAATCAATCACAGAACAGTACTAAAAAAATTAAGTTTTTATCACAGAACAATAAGGAAGAGTTAAGTTTTCAGCACTTAATGAAGCACAGAACAGTAAGAAATTGTTAAGTGTCATGGAAGGCCAGGGCCCATCAGTCTTTTGGCCCTCATCCAATGCTATGTTCTGCTCAACCCACTCCGGCTGGGGCAGGCCCTAGCGTTTATCTTCACTCCTCTCTTTCTTTATTGACCTACCTTCCCACTTCTGAATTAAGCACACCATTATCCATATTTCCCTGAATGACTGATTTGTTTTATGATTCCTTAAATATTAAGCTTTATTGTTTGTGAAAGATTTTAATTTTGTTTGTGTGTGTATGTGTGAGTATACAGAGACTTGTGTGTAGACACACATGTGTGCATGTGAAGGCCAGTAGATTGTATCCAATTTCTCAAAGCTGGAGTTGCAGGTTTTGCAGGACACTAGCTTGTCAAACGGGTCCTGGGAGCTGAACTTGCTGCCTTTATCATTAGCAGAAGTGCTTTTCACTGCTGGGATATCTCTCTGCCAACCTTAAGCTTTGTCTTCATTAGGAAGTATTCACAGTCAATTAAATCACAGGGAAAGACAAAGCAGTATTTACAATGAGACCAACTATCCAGCTCAGGACTCAACCCCAGTGTACTCCAAAGCCGTGTCTCAGAGGCTGTGGCTACCCAGGAGGAGAGCATCTACCTGCTCTGTGAGAAGGAGAGCAGGGGCAGAGCCGTGCCATCCTGAGCTCCCCAGGCTGCTGTGGCTCCCATGGGCTCCTGTCACTACAGAGACTGCAGTGCAGAGCCTGTGCTCTCAGCTCTCAGCAGTGACATGGACAGAGGAGTACACCTCAGAGAGCAGCGGTCCCCGACGTACTTGCTCATAGGTCATTTGATCTCATAGGGAGGCCTGGGGCTCTTTCAGACACCTGTGTGTATATTCTCTTCTGATTTATTTCTCTTTTGAGTTGTTTTAATCCACTGGGATAAGGAGAGCAAGTGAAACATTATGAACTGCATTCTAAATGACAGTACAGTATTACACAAAAATCTGACCACCAATTTACATGGCATTAACATGCCCCTCAGTGCCTTCAGGTTATTTGTATCATGCACATGTAATAGTCTTGAATCAGAGAGAAACATGGCAAGTTTATGAAAGATCCTTTTGTAAATGAAAATTAAACAGAACTTAACAAGTGATAATTCAGGGTAATGGAATAGAAACTTTCAGGACATGTAATATGTAGAGTTCTCTATGTAAGAGTGTAAGAATCTTCATCTGAATGAACCTTAATGTTAGACTTTTAAAAGTTATTCCATGTTTGCAAAAATGGGATTTTTAATTATTGCTCTTAATCTCTGTGTCTCTGCCTGTCTATCTCTTTTTCTCTGTCTCTGTGTCTCTGCTCAGTTTCTCTGAGTCTGTCTGTCTGTGTCTTTGTGTGTGTGTGTGTGTGTGTGTGTGTGTGTGTGTGTGTGCATGCGTGTGTGTGTTAACCAGTGCTCATGGTTAACATTTGCTATCTTCTATTGCTGCCCACATTTTTATTTGGGTTGGGAATAGAAACTTACTGAACCTGAATGTCACCAACTCAACTACACTGACTGACTTGTGAAACCCTTGAATATTTCTGTCTTTGCTTTCAAGATCTTGATCTGCAGGCACACCCTAGACCATCTAGATTCTCATGTGGCTGCCAGTGACCCACACATAGGTCCTCATGGTGTACAGAGTGGATGCTCATTGTTGTACTGACACAAGGATCTCCTAGACCTCCGTAGACTATTATTTTATCCCTGTTACAATTTCACATAACTTAAGCAAAAGAGATCTTCTGGAATTCTAATGGACTGCCCTTTACCACACAATTTAGAACTAGCTTTGTTAATTTCAGAGTTTAAATAAACCCTAGCACAGATTAAGGGAAGAAGATGATTTTACATTCCAGTATTTCATGGGGAGATAGATGTATGGACTTGTGAGAACTTTTTCCTTATTAACAATTATTAGCAAATTGATGTAGAGAAGTAAACATATGACAATGATCTGTACATACATTACTTATCACACATGGTTCATGATGAACTTAACTTTGGGTCCTAAAATTATCCCACTGAATAACACCAATGTGTGTAAAGCAGCTACGTCCTCAGCATGGATTTTCCTATGCTCACTTTTAAGTACTGCCTTCTTTATATAACAAGAAAGACATGGAAGTAAGTAAAAGCCAGTGGTGAGCTACACCTTTTCTTGCTCTACATATACCTTGCGGCCTATGATCTTATGAAACCCCATTTCCTGTTTGGGGTGCTATGTAATAATGCAGGCAGTGCTTGTGTCAGGCACTCGGACACTGATCGCTGAGCTGAGGCAGGGCAAACAGGCTCATGCAGAGGAAGGTGTGTCACATGCCTCCTCACCGCCTGCTCTGTGTGCTGGTGGCCCTGGCTTTCCCTGGTATGAATGCATCATATATAGCTCTAGACATGAGGGGGAGGAAGGATTGGAGAGAAGACAGCAAAATGTATTCAGTCAGGTTTGTCTCTGGGTTTCCAAATGCCCAATTTGAAAAGTTTTTTGTTCACACTCTCACAGGATAAGCTTTTAATTCTTTCTTCTGATTGTTCTGCAGGATCTAATGTGGCCCAGAAAGTGACTCAGGTCCAGTCAACAGCAAGCAGGCAGGAGGGAGAAGAGGTCACCCTGGAATGTTCATATGAGACAAGTGAGATCATATACCATCTTTTCTGGTATAGACAGCATCTTAATGGAGAGATGGTTTTCCTTATCCGCCAACTTTCTTCTTCTACTGCAAAAGAGAGCAGCGACCGCTATTCTGTAATCTTCCGGAAATCAGTCAAGTCCATCAGCCTTGTGATTTCAGCCTGACAGCCAGAAGATTCAGGAAAGTATTTCTGTGCTCTCTGGGAGCTGGCACAGTGTTTGAAGTGACAGCACAAGCTGAACAAAAACTGGGGCTCCTTAAGCAGAGAACCCCTGAGGGAGGGAGGGAGCCCAGCTGAGAAGCACACCTGCACATCCTGAACAAGAAGATCTCAACTGTGGATGCTGCATCTGTGGTCTGCATCAGAACTCTGTTTCTAAGTAAAACCTCAATCCATGCAGTTTAGATAAAGTTATGGTGAGCATCTTTCTATAATACTTTGTCTTAAAACAGTTAAAAATAGATCACAGAGAACATGTGTAGTATTTTCTACACTTGGAAATCTTGTATCACAATAATATAAAGTATCAGTTTCTCTTTATGTTGGGAATATCACATACCAAAGATATGTTATCTAGAATAGCAAAAATAATTTCCTTGTAAAAGTTACACTCAGAGAAAAAAGATCCAGAATGCGTGAAGAAGTCACAGACAAATAATAAGGAGTTCACCTCATGAAATTGCTGGTGGGGACTGGTTTATCTCAAATAAAAACTTTGTCTTTGCATCTGAGACTGAGCCTGAAGAGCTGAAGATCAGCTTGACCAGCAACTGGGAAGGACAGCTGCATGAAGACATCTCATGTACTGAGATTTGTGAAAATACAGTGAGACCCAGAATGTAATTGGTGTCTAGAAGAACAAAACTTTCTTATCTCCCAAATCTCATATGTGTATGCAGTGAGAGTGGAGGGTGGAGGTGGTGGTAGTGTACAGATCAGACTTTGAAGAAGCTGTGTCACTTACCAACATGCTACACATACACTTGAATCAAGATGAAAATATGGCATTGGAAGTAAGGGTTAAAGAGTCAATAATAAAGTCATTTATTGACTAATTGACATCATATGTACCTTGGGCTTGAATCTTCAGAGGTAAACAAATAAATCTCAAACCTATTTCTCAAGTCATCTACAGTTGCCTTTTCCATGTGTTCTCTCCATTATCCTTCTCGTCCCCACAATCCTGATCTTCTCTTAAAAGTTTTCATTTATGTCTTATATTTATGTCCTTCACTTGTGGCCTACTACACTTAATTAGGATTTCTTCCACAAGGGTGGATGTGAGTGAGGGAGTTATTGGAGCAAATATAAATTCCTTGTCAGTACCTATACCACTGAGGAATATGACTTTTCATCCCCCAGCAAGCACCATCCGAATGTTGCTCCTCTGATAGGGTTGGAGCCTCATGACAATCATAGAATACTGAAAGTTCCAATCTTGCACATGTATCCATGGCTTTTGTGAATTCGTGAATTCACCATCAATTTCCTTCCCAGAGGACTGCACAGTTGTTATTAGCATGCATAGTTTTATATCTATTATGCTATTGTCTTTCAATTTAATCCTGTCAAATCTTTTATGACTCTAGTCTTACAACTGCTTTCCTACTTCCCAAACTCATGATTTTCACACTTCCCTCTCCATTTAGGTCCTTCTCCTCTTCTTTGCCTTTCCGTACTCATTTCACTAGTTAAACATTGGTTCAAAATCAGTACATTTCATCCAAATGTCATTAAACTCTATTGCAGATTTAGAAAAGTGCTCTGGTGTTTTGTGCAGCAATTCTGCACTAGAAATTTGGCTAAGTCATTATGTCTGGTAGTGTAGATGTATTCCCTGCTAAACAGTCATAGGTAACACAAATCAAAAACAAATCACCAGGAGAAATCATATAAGACAAACAGAAGTTAGAAAAAAAGAAGAAGAAAAACTTAGAAGCCACATCCAACAGATGCACAAAGCAGAATGAATAAAAACAAAATACTTGAGACATCTGCCCACTGTGACATCCACCCAGAGTTAGAGCTCCTCAGTAATAGACATCACAAAAAAGGAGACAGCCCACATATCAGATAAAGACATAGGGATCTCCTTTGAAAATAATATAAATGGCATATGGGAGAGTCAAGTGCACATAAGAACAATTTAGAAGACTCACCTTGGGATCTGGATAAGAAAGTTATTAAAGTGAACAAAATAGTCAGATAGCCTTTTCAACAAATGGTACTGGTTCAACTGCAGGTTAACATGCAGAAGAATGCAAATCGACCCATTCTTATCTCCTTGTACTAAGATCAACTCCAAGTGGATCAAGGACCTCCACATAAAACCAGACACACTGAAACTATTAGAAAAGAAACTTGGGAAGAGCCTGGAGGACATGGGCACAGGGGGAAAGTTCCTGACCAGAACACCAATAGCTTATGCTCTAAAATCAAGAATTGACAAATGGGACCTCTTAAACTTCACTCTCTTCTATACCTATAATCCTTAGGTTTGGTCTTCTCATTATGCCTTGGATTTCCTGGATGTTTTGGGTTAAAAGCTTTTTACATTTTGCATTTTCTTTGACTGTTGTGTCAATGCTTTCTATGTTATCTTTTGCATCTGAGATTCTCTCTTCTATCTCTTGTATTCTGTTGTGGATGCTTGGATCCACGACTCCTGACTTCTTTTTTAGGTTTTCTATGTCCAGAGTTGCTTCCCTTTGTGATTTCTTTATTGTTTCTACCTCCATTTTTAGATCCTGAATGGTTTTGTTCAATTTCTTCACCCATTTTGTTGTGTTTTTCTGTAATTCTTTAAGTGCTCTCTACCTGTTTACCTGTGTTCTCCTGTACTTCTTTAAGGGAGTTATTTATATCCTTCTTGAAGCCATCTGTCAGTATCATGAGCTGTGATTTTAAATCCAAATCTTGCTTTTGCGGTGTGTTGGGATATCCAGTACTTGCTGTTGTGGGAGAACTGGGATTCGGATGGTACTATGTTGCCTTGATTTCTGTTGGTAACATTCCTGCCTTTGCCTTTTGCCATCTGGCTATCTCTGTTGTTAGTTGGTCCTGCTGTCTCTGTCTGGAACTTGTCCCTCCTGTGGGCCTGCAAGCCTGTCTCAGCACCCCTGGGTGACCAGCTCTCCCCTGACATTGAGTGCTGTGGCTCAGTCCAGCTCCTGAGTGTAGCCAGGAAGGAACCTGTCCCAGCTGCTCCACCACTCCTGTGTTCCCTGAGCTCCTGGCCATAGCTGCTGGCACAGTTGCAGGAGAGAAAATGGCGGGCTCATCTTCAAACCCAGGAGTCAAAGCATTCCCTACAGACGAATTTTCTCCTGGCAGGATCAGTGCACAGATGCCTGTGGAGCAGCTCAGCTCCTTTCCAGGTGCTTTGCCAATCCTGTGCTCCCTGTGCTCCTGGCCTTACCCACCTGCTCAGTTGCTGGAGTGAGTTCCAGTTTTATAAATCAATCTCAATGGCTTATTGAAAGATACTAAATACCAGCTGTATATTCAAAAGATTTCAGAATTCATCAAGTTGGCTGATAAACTGTCATTGCAATGCACAAATAAGAAGCAATAAAAGAAATATTGATAAATGATCCCTCCCTGTATAATCAGAGCCTCTATCAACCTCCCCCTTTTACCTGCTTGCTTTATGGAGTTCAAAATTTTTATGTTTTTAAGTAAAATATCTCAAATTTCACAAATCAGGAAAGTACTTCAGTTCTACAGATATCCAATATTTTCACAGAGTGCAAGGAGAATATAAGCAAATAAGAAGAAAAATAGGAAAAATAAAATACTTAGGTAAAAAGTGTTATAGTAGACACTACTGTGTATGACCAGTAATACATAGCCTGATCAATGTTTTTGCAGGAATATTTGTCTGACCTTCACTTGTATGGGCCTTATGCATCTATCACAACTATTACATGTTCATATGTCCCCTGCTGTGTCTGTATAGTCTTTGTAGCTACCTACCAATTCCACTCCTACAATTTTTCCACTTTCTCTTTTGCAAAATTTCCTGAGATGTCCCATTTTTGGCTGGTCAATGTGCAGTCTCTTATATCTGTATCTTGCTGATTGTGGGTCTCTGTGTTAACTTCCACTGACTTCAAATAATAGCTTCTTTTATGATATTTGAGAAAGGCATTCACTTATGTGTATGGTAATAAGGTACTAAGAATTGGTTTAATACTATATGCAGTATCATATTAATATTAGTAGGTTATCTTTTTCCAATCAGAAGATGAGTGGTTATTCCCATTATATCCATGCCTCTATTAAGTCAGTGTTCATGGCTTGCCATGTCAGTTATTATAATGACACTCAGAATCTACAGCTGGGTAAGACTGATGTTTGTTTTTCTGTTCTGGTAGGGTGCATAGCATCTTCCAGCCCTATGAAAATTGACCAGTAGAGATGAAGCTTCCAAGTGAGTACAAGCTTGATTTCTTAATGTTCATGACTTAAACGTATGGAATCTCTGTGATAAGTTCTTACCACCAAGTGCTATAGTGTACTAAGAGCATTGGCACTAGCCTGTGATGTTTGAGGATTAGGGTCTATGGGAACTCATTGGACAACAATTCCAAAGAGGTAACCTATTATTTGTACTGAACATTTTTGTTAGCCTATAAAGCCTAACAGGGGCATAGTTTCCTGGTTATAGGATAACTTCATTAAAACTTTGCTTATATCTGTGGTTGTATATCTTTTAGGAAGCTTCTAGAGGTTTTCATGTGACTTTTCTGAAATCTCTTTCAGGTTGGTTATCCTTCCCTTATGCAATAGCATTAAAGGATAACAGGAAATAGTCAAAACAGACTCTCAGTTGGTTCTTTGGAGTCAGTTTCCCTTTGTACAACACTGCAGTAGGCCCAGGCAACGTGTCAATATCCCAAGAATTACTCATAGAAGCAACAAAAGTATCAGGAAATTAAAGTAGATCAAAATGGGTTTTAGAAGAAGGAAAAGACGTTGGGAATGTAGCACTGAAAGATTTTTTTCAGTGATTTGTGGAAAGCGCACTATTGTGAAGTTTGAGAGAAGAATGAGTGAGCAAGGCAGCAAGTGCTCATGTTTAGAGGCTTGGCTCCCTGGCCAGAGGAAATGCCACAATGGCATGCCAGTCACTGCATTTGAGGATACAACATCCATTTTAACACCAGAAAATAAAGCCCTGTCAAAAATAATCTCTCAGTGGTAGAACACTTGTATAGCATGGGCGAAAATATGTATTTGATCTCCATCACAAAAGGAAACAACAAACAAACAGAATAAGTCTGCACATGTTTACCTTTAACAAATGAGTAGCATGATGATTTTTTGAGATTCTATTTTTTTCTTTTACCCCTCAGCCATAGAGAAACATTTCTCAAAGCAAGTCAGCTTTCTCATTGCAATCTCAGACTCAAGATGGTTTTTAATTTGAGAGCAGAAGAAGTTCAAGGACTCATTACCCTGCCTTTTTCTCATAGAGATAGAATCTGTTCATTTTATTATAGTCATCTGTATGATGAAGACATGATTGTTTGGCTATTAATAATGCCTCAAGTGAGGTCTCTAGCAAGATTATTCTTGAAGAGCAGATTTTGAGATAATATATGACGTTCAAATACCCAGTGCATCTCTATTTCACATTACTTTTAAGAAATATTTTATAAGGAAATCAGAATAGGGTTCTTCAAAAAATTGAATAAAAAATCAACAAAACAAACAAAAACTAGATATATTATGAAGCCTAACTGTATCTCTTAGAATTTCTCCCCAAGACTCCAAATCAACAAACCTCAGAGAAAAAGGAATAGGGGGAGAAAAGGTAGCATTCTTACACAAAGGAATGATTTTCTCCACAGAGAATGGAGTTGTGTCATTTGCAGGGAAAATGGCTATCAGTGAAGATTATCATAGAAAATGAATGAGGTCAGGTTCAGAGAGACACACACCAATGTCACATGATTCCCTTGTTTGTGGATCCTTGTCATTGCATATGCATCATATAATGTAGTGTGTATGACATGAAGTTAGAGAAAGGCTGTCCAAGAAATAAAAGGCACTGAGTGGAATTTGAAAGGAGAAGGTAGAAGGTAAAGCACTGGGGGAGAAAATGCAGAATATCTCTATCTCTATCTCTATCTCTATCTCTATCTCTATCTCTATCTCTATCTCTATCTCTATCTCTATCTCTATCTCTATCTCTATCTCATCTATCTACATCTACATCTATATTTATATCTATATCCATATATATTAACATCTACATCTATACCTATTTCTATATCTCTCTATATCTATATCATCAATATATGTGTGTGTGAAAACGGTCTTATGTAAAATAAAATAAAAATTTAAAAGAAACAGCACTGTGACCAGTTGTGAGTCTATGTATTTCCTACCATCTGCTGCACAAAAGATTATTTCTCTAATTATGATTGACCACCACACTAATCTATTGATATTATAAAAGTAGAGGGAAGTTTGATACTGCATTCATTTAGCAACAATAATAGTAGTAGTTTCTCCCCTGGGGCCTATAAGCTCCATAGTCATAGGTTCTTGGCCTGTTTATAGTAACAGTTATGCATTTTTCTACCACGAAGTAGGTCTGAAATTTAACATTCACACTGCTCTTGTGACCATGGCATATCTGTATCTTGCCATGATGGTCACTATTGTAGCTCTCATGGCTCACAGCAGCTTAAGACTGTTATTAAATTTTCTCCCCAGCAGCCTAAGTCACATGTCTGATACTATAAAATGTAGTCAGTAAGGAGGAAGTCTCCTAATTAGTACTGGCTTGATTGTTCTAAGTCCTGTGGCTAAAATATGTGGTGTCTTCAGTAATGTGATCCTGCCATAAAGTTCTGGTGGGTAACCAGGAGCAACAGCAATAAGTTTCATTTTTTAGGGGTCTCTATGACGGCTGCAGAGCAATACTCTAGGGGATGTACCCACAGCTGGTTCTGAGCTTTTTACTTGGCATTCTATTGCTTCTTGGAGAAGTATTATATTAATTCTCTCTCTCTCTCTCTCTCTCTCTCTCTCTCTCTCTCTCTCTCTCTCTCTCTCTCTCTTCTCCTCTCCTCTCCTCTTCCTCTGTCTCTGTCTCTCCCTCCCTCTTTCTTTCCCTTTCCTTTTGTCTCTCTATGTCTCTCTCTCTCTCACACACACACAGGACACACATTCACATGCACAATTTCTCTCCACCCACCCATACTTTCTGCCATACCCTCTCCTTCTCTACTTTACCCTTCATTGTCCAGAAAAATGACATTGACTGAAAATTAAGAATTTTCTTGCCTTCATACATAAGGATAAATCATAGTGACATCTTGACTTTGACTTCAAATGTGTATCGAAACTCATCATTCAGTGGTATTGAGTGTGTGTACCTCTTTCCAGTTTACTAATAATGACTCAGTAGTATGAAAAAAAAAAAAGTCAACCCCAGTCTCTACATATTTAATCACAGCATTTAGAGAGGTGGCCACAAGATGGCAGTAGTGAAGCTGATGAGAAGCATAGCAAGCTCATTTCATTGCATTCTGAAGTAATGTGTAAGAACAGAGGCATTTGTTTTCTTATTGGCTGGTAAGAGAACACAGGAAGCTACAAAAACTGTTAAAGAAAAGGGACAACTTGGCAAAAGATTGCAAGGCAGCATCGATCCCAGGCAGGAAGAAAAATAAAGATATCAATTCACACTGTATTCCTATTCTTGTGGCTGTTGATGGACTGTGAGTTGAAGATTTAGGGTCAAGAGAAAACATTAGATGAATGTTAGCCATCCATGGGCAATCCATTTTATACAGTTCCCTCTAGCTGTTGTGAACAAAGAGATTCAGCAGAGTACTGCCTGACTGTTCTTCTCCTTTCTGTTCTTCTTTCTGTGTAGGGGAGAGCCATGGAAAGAAGGTCATGCAACATCTTTCTACCCTGAGTGTTCGAGAGGGAGACAGTGCTGTCATCAGCTGCACTTACACAGACACTGCTTTTTTCATACTTCCTTTGATACAAGCAAGAAGCTGGAAAGGGTCTCCACTTTGTAATAGACATGCGTTCAAATGTGGACAGAAAGCAGAACCAAAGACTTACAGTTTTCCTGGAAAAGAAAGTCAAACAATTCTCCCTGCACATCACAGCCACACAGCCTGAAGATTCAGCCATCTACTTCTGTGCAGCCAGGACACACTGTTTCCCAGGCACCTGGAGCCCATCCTCAAACTTGCTATGGGTGTGCCATGGGGACTGGAGCCCCATCCACATCCTGTGTCTTATAGTAAAGCATTTGTCATATTATGTATTTGCAATGAAAACTATAACATACAGATATTTAAAACATAAATGAGAAAGTTCAGCTGCCATTTGCACCTGGGACCCTGGAGACTCCACAGCCTTCTCTGATCAGTGAAACAGCTAGGACTGAAGTTTTTCCGCCACCATTTGCACAAAGAGCCAGGAGACTCCACAGCTTTCTGTGCATAGCCTGTCAGGAGGGAGTGATTTCCCAGCAGGCTTTAACTTTTGAGCTGAGGTGAGATCTCCACCTTCTCTCTGGAGGGGACTCATCTAGGAGCACACAGGGCCTAAGATCAGTGAAGCAGCTGGGATGGAAGTCTTCCTGCCCGCAGCCATTTGCACCTGGGATCTGGGAGACTCCGCAGTCTTCTGTGCATAGCTCCACCAGGAGAAAAATCTCCCAGCAGTGCTTTCACTTTTAAGCTCAGAGGAGTAAGGACACAAGCTTACAGGCCCAAAGGAGGGAAAATCTTCAGCCAGAGACAACAGTACCAACTAGCACCAGAGATAACCAGATGGCGAAAGGCAAGCACAAGAACCCTACCAACAGAAATCAAGGCCACATGACAAAATCAGAGCCCAGTTCTCCCACCACAGCAAGTTCAGGATACCCCAACACGCCAGAAAAGCAAGAGTTGGATTTAAAATCGTACCTCATGATGCTGATAGAGGGCTTCAAGAAAGACTTAAATAACCCCCTTAAGAAATACAGGAGAACATCACTCAACAGGTAAAAAGCCCTTAAAGAGGAAACATAAAAATCTCTTAAAGAAGTACAGGAGATCATGGGTCAACAGGTAGAAACCCTTAAAGAAGAAACACAAAAATCCCTTAAAGAATTACAGGAAAACACAAACAATCAAGTGAAGGAACTGAACAAAATTATCCAGGATCTAAAAGTGTAAGTATAAATAATAAAGAAATCACAAAGTGAGGCATCTCTGTAGATAGAAAACCTTGGAAAGAATTCAGGAGTCATAGATGCAAACATCAACAGAATACAAGAGATAGATGAAAGACCCTCAGGTGCTGAAGATACCATAGAAAATATTGACTCAACAGTCAAAGAAAATGCAAAATGCATAAAGCTGGTAACTCAACCAGGAACTCCAGGACACAATGAGAAGACCAAACATAAGGACTATAGGTATAGACAAGAGCAAGTATTTACATCTTAAAGGCCCAGTAAATATCTTCAACAAAACTTCCCCAACCTAGAGAAAGAGATGCCCATGAACATACAAGAAGCCTTCAGAACTCCAAACAGTCTGGACCAGAACAGAAAGTCCTCTGGGCACATAATAATCAAAACACCAAATGCACTAAACAAAGAATATTAAAAGCAGTAAGGGAAAGGGGCAAGTAACTTATAAAGGCACACCTATCGGAATCACACCAGACTTCTCACGAGAGATGATGAAAGCTGGAAGATCCTGGGCAGACCTCATACAGACCCTAAAAGAACACTAATGCCAGCCCTGGCTACTATACCCAGCAAAACTCTCAATCATCATAGATGGAGAAACCAACATATTCCATGATAAAACCCAATTTGCACAAGATCTCTCCACAAATCTAGCCCTACAAAGGACAATTGGTGGAAAATGCCAACACACGGAGGGAAACTACACCCTAGAAAAAGCAAGAAAGTAATCTTCCAACAAACCCAAAAGAAGATACCAACACAAACATAAAAATAACATAAAACATAACAGGAAGCAACAATCACTATTCCTTAATATCTCTTAACAACAATGGACTCAACTCACTAATAAAAAGACATAGACTTATGAAATATTTCTCATGTAAATCTTAAATTTTATCAAAAAATGCTTGTAATTCCCCTTTTAATTAATTTATTAATTCCTTTTATGTCTACCAATTATTTGCATAATTTTTCATGATAATCAATTTTAATGTCTTTCTATATACTTCCTCCATTTTATCAGAAATGTTTTCAATGTAAATCTTTTCAATTAATTTAGAAAGAGGTTTTACATCAATCATTTTTTAGGTTAAAACTTCCATGAAATAGTCAGTTTTAACATGTTTGTCTCTTTATTTCTTGAATTTTACCAGAAACATTTTTCATCTAAATCTTCAATGTTATCTGAAAATAGTTATAATTCCACCTTCAATCAACTTAGAATCTTTATGCCTATTATCTTATCTATATAATTTCCATGATAATCTTTAAATTTAACATGTTTTTCTATATATTTCTGCAATTTTATCAGAAATATTTTACGTGTAAATCTTTAAGTTTATCAGAAAATTTATAATTCCACTTTTAATCAACTTAGGAATACTTTTATGCCTACCATTATTATAAAATTTTCCATGATAATCTTTAATTTTCCCATGTTTTTCTACATTTTTCTACAATTTTATCAGAAATATTTTCCATGTAAATCCTCAATTTTATCATAAAATATTTTTATCCCATATTTCAATTAATTTAGCAGTGTTCTACATGTCTACCACTTTACTCCCAATTTTCTATGAAAATTGTCAATTTTAATGTGTTTATCTGAAATATTTTCCATGTAAATCTTTAATTTTACCATAAAGTGTTTTTATTTCCCTTTACTTCCCTTTTCAATAAATTAAAAATAACAGAAAAAAGAAATAATACTGGTTTAGAGAAGTGGAATCAACTGTTTCTCATCAAAAGTTCATTGATTAATCAGACATGAATGGTGTGTCAGGCCTACAGTACTAGGCATGGATTCCATCAGGTCAAGTAGGCCTTGTGCTGGTTCATTTTTGGTCAATTTTACACAAGCTGAAGTCTTCTAACTGGATAATGGTAATAGGCTATAGAGTTTGGGAGGGTTCATGGACTTCGTTGATCAACAATTCAAAAAAGATATGACTGTAACTAGAATGTCTTTTGAGGGGTGTTGTTTTTGTTGGGAATAATTATCACATCAAAATGTCATAAATTCTTTAAAATATATGCAAGTATATATACAGATGACCTTACATACGCAATTTTAATTTCTTTCTTTCTTTTTGGTTTTTGGTTTTTGGTTTTTAGTTTTTGGTTTTTGGTTTTTGGTTTTTGGTTTTTTCAAGACAGGGTTTCTTTGTGTAATCTTGGCTGTCCTGGAACTCAGTCTGTAGACCAGGCTGGCCTCAGAAATCTGCATGCCTCTGTCTCCCAAGTGCTGGGATTAAAGGTATGCGCCACCACCACCCTGCATATGCAATTTTAAGCAAACATAAGATAGTATCATTCTCTATGGCTCTTTCAAACATCCTTAGTGTTGTTTATCCTTTCTTCTCTCCTTCTCTCCTTCCCTCTCTCCCTCCCTTCCTTTCTTCCTCCCTCCTGCCTTTTCTCCCTCCCTCCCATTGCATGCTGCTTTCTGCTCATCATGTAAATATTCCTCCATGTTACCTATGTCTCCTTCATAGCTCCTACATGTACTATCCTCCTTTGAAGACACCCATGGTTTCTTTTAACCCTCCTGGTATCTGCAGTTACTACAGGTGATACATTCAGAGCTGAAGGCTCAGAGATGGGTTCTGGAAATAAGTGAGAATATGTAGCTTTTGTCTTTCTGGGTCTGGGAGACCTTACTCAGTATAATATTTTCTAGATCCATTCTTTCACTTCCAAATTCTACAGCTTTGATTTCCTTTTCAGCCAATGGTATTCCAATATGTACTGCACCACAGCTTCATTATCCATGAATCTGTAAAAGGACATTCAGTTTATTTCTATTTTGTAGCTACCATGGATAGAGCAGTAATGAATATGGCTGAACAAGTATCTGTGGAACAAGTATCTGTGGAGTAGGATGTCAAGTCTATTGGACATGTGCCAAAGAGAGGTATATATGGGTCAAATCGTAGATCTACTTTTAGCTTTTAGATGATCAACCACATTGATTTCCACAAATGCATCAGTTTGCAATTCCACTAATGTAAATGAGTGTTCCTCTTTGGCCATATTCTCATAAACACACAATCTGTCAGGGTTTTTTTAAAATCTTGATCACTCTTCCTGAGGTAAGATGAAATCTCAAAGTAGTAGAAAAATGAAATTGGACCCGTACTTACAACCTTCACAAAAATTAACTCAAAATGGATCAAAACCCTACAACACTGAAACTGCTTTGAGTACACTATTTGAATTGCATTCCTCTAATTGCCAAGGACATTGAAAAATCCTTCTGATATTTCTTGAATATTTTTATTACTTCTTTTGGAACATTTGTTGTGACTTGTTTGTATATTCTGGATATCAATCCTCTATCAGAGAGATAACTGGAAAAGACTCTGTGGGGTGTCTGTACTTCTCTCTGTTGCTTCCCTATCTGTTTAGAAATGTTTGGTTTTAGAAGTCTCGTTTCTCGGTGTAGTCCTGGATGTCCTGGAACTCACTCTGTAGACCAGGCTGGCCTCGAACTCAGAAATCCGCCTGCCTCTGCCTCCCAAGTGCTGGGATTAAAGGCGTGTGCCACCACCGCCCAGCTTTAGAAGTCTCTTTTGTCAACTATTATATTAATTCCTGAGTAAATGGCTCCCGTTTAGAGAGTTCCTTCCTGAACCCACACCTTCTGGATTGCCTGTTCTTCCACAGACTCATTGTCTCAGGCTCCACTTCCCTCTCTCAGGGCTGGGATCACATCTGGATTAAATCCATGTAACTCTTGTGCAGATTGCCACCGTCTTTCTGAGATCATATGTGTGCTACTCTGGCTGTGATACATTCAGAGCTGGAAGATGGTGCTTGCTCAGGATCATTCATCACCTATGGCTCTCACAGTCTTTCTGCCTTCTCTTCCACACAGATCCCTGAGGCTTGGAAGGGGAGAGCTTTGATGAAAATGTTCTCTTTAGGACTGAGTGTCCCAAAGTCACATTCTACACAATGACCATCTGAGGGACGAGCTGTGAATTCCCACATAGTGCTTGTAAAAGCTTCTCTGATGGGGCTTGGGCAATGCACACTGATCTGTGTATGGAACAGAATGTCTTTATGAAAAATTTTATTACTATGCTCATTTAGCAGAATAACCATAATAGATTTTCTCCTAAGTGCTTGACCTACCTAACCTCAGGTTCTTAGCTGCATTAGCAGTGAGGAAATGAATTATATCTCATGGAGTGGGCCTCGGGTCCAACAAAGAGATTGCTTGCTCCCATAACTGTTTTGCTATTTCAGTAGTATATCTTGCAGGCAGGTCACTGTTATAGTTCCCAGTGTTTGTAGCTGGGAGATATTAATGATTGCCTTTCCTCTCTGATAGTGTGAAAGTCCCTTCCATAACAGGAATGCTAATCAGTTGAAGACAAGCGTCTAGTTAGGCACCAGCTCACCCTCTCTGGGTCTGATGCCATATGTAAGTGTTGTCTTCAGCAATAGGATCTTACTATCAGGTTGTGAAGAGTAACACAGCCCTCCTGGTAATAGCCTGTGATGTTTAGGGGTTCTCATGGGGCCTCTTTGACTAATGACTCAGCAGGATGTAGCCCATTTCTCGCACCGTAGGCTTTAACTTGGTGATGTAAGATGTCTAGTTGGAGCATTTTCTGCCCTATGATTTAGTGACTCCGTTTATTTCCTTTTATATTTGTGTATTTTTAGGAAGCTTCTACAATAGTAGGTTTTCATGAGCTCTTTTAAAATGGCCTTTAGTGTGAGTTGTCCCTCCCCACATTCCCTCACTTACCTTTCTCTCCCACTCCCTTCCTATTTAATCCTCCTATTCTCCTTTTCTCGTTATCTCTCTAAATTCTATTTCCTCCTTCTTGAGAGATCCTCTCCTCCCTCTAAGTCCCTCATCTGATACTTTTGTAATTCTTTTTATTTTTGTATTGTAGCATGCCTATCAAAGTCTTAAAAGTGAATGTCCACATGTAAGAGAAAACATGTAATATTTGGTTATTTTGGGTTGGGGGCAGGATCTAGGTTGCCTCACTCAGGTTTTTTCTAGCCCTGTCCAATTATTTTCAAATTTTATAATTTCAGTTTTATACAGCAGAATAATATTTGATTGTGTAAATGTATCACACCATCATCATTATCCATTCTTCAGTTGACAGACGTCTAGGATGTTTTCAGTTCCTATCTATTGTGAATAAGGTAGCAATGCACATGGAAGAGTGCATGTGTCTCTACTAGTATGTGGAGTCATTCAGGTACGAAGAGTGTTAAAGCTGGAACTTAAGGTGGATCTATCTATTTCCAACTTTTTGGGAAATTGTTTTCCTTATTTCCATGGTAGGTGTACAAGTTTTCACTACCACCAAATAATAAATAGCCCTTTCCCTTTCCTCATGTCCTCACCAACACATTCTATCATTAGTGTTATTGATCTTGACCATTTTGACTCAGGTAAGATAATCCTTGACATCTTTTTAACTTGCATTTCTGTGATGGCTATGTATATAGAACAATTATTAATGTGATTTTCAGCCATTTATGTTTTATCTTTTGAGAACACTATGCTCAGTTATGTTTCCACTTTTCAGTGATTCTGAAGTATTAATTAGTAATTGTATATGAATTATAGAAAGTGAAACACTTTTGTTGAAATATGACAATATTAAAATATAGTTATTATAGAACAGAGAAAATATGGCTGTTTAAGTAGTGACTTTGTATCCCTACCCAGTATTCATTACATTTATTTCCTTTAACAAATATAAATTGTTGTCTTGTATATGTCAATAACTCCTTTACATGTTCTGAAAAATGGAATCAGTCAGCATGGGTTGACTTCTTGCTGCTTTCTGTGATTTTAACCTGAAGCACTTTCCTGAAATTTCCATAGATTGTAGGCTGGCTTACAATAGAAGCAAGAACATGGAAAGTTCTGTGATATTTCTGTGTATGTGCTTTGAGCTGTAATCTGAAGCAAAACAAACTTGAAATGCTTTCTTTTTAAAGTGGAGACAGTGTGTCTACACATTGGAACTCTATTTGTAAAGCAGGCTAGTTCCAAACTCACAGAGCTATACCTTGATTGCTGTCTTTAGATGTAAAGTTCTGAAAGACTGGTGTGTACCCTTCATTGATACAATCTGGGAGAGAACACAAGGTAACTTCCATCCTCAGTTCAGCCGTTGACCACAAGGGGGCACAGATTCCTAACACAGGCTCATTTCCTGAGTGATATTTATCTAAGACTCAGTTTCTCTGAGTTAACACTTCTTCATACTGAGCATCAAGACCACTGTTTATATAATGATAAAGATGGGTTCTTCTCCAGGCTTCCTGGCTGCGATACTTCTCATTCTTGGTAAGTAAACAGAGAAGTCTTTAGCGGTAAGTTATCTTCAAGGCCACACAGAGCTCATCTCCCTCTCCTCTCCTCCCCTCTCACTGTAGGAAGGACCCATGGAGACTCTGTGACTCAGACAGAAGGCCAAGTGACCATCTCAGAAAGCAAGTCACTGACAATAAATTGCACGTACTCAGCCATAAGCCTAGCGTATCCTACTCTTCTCTGGTATGTTCAATATCCTGGAGAAGGTCTACAACTCCTCCTGAAAGTCATTACGGCTGGTGAGAAGGGAAGCAGCAGAGGGTTTGAAGCCACATACAGTAAAGAAACCACCTCCTTCCACTTGCGGAAAGCCTCAGTGCAGGAGTCAGACTCGGCTGTGTACTACTGTGCTTTGAGTGACACAGTGGCAGAAACTACAGGAGAAGCTGAGCACAAACTGAGAGGTGACAGGTGGTCTGTAGCTGAGCAGCTGCCTCTGAAATCACCCTGCCTTCCGTGCAGCTTTCCGTGTGCAGCTGTGATTGGTGAAAATCATGAAAGTGTCCTCATGCCAGGCCACATTAACTTCGCAGATCACTAGATGAATGAACAAGTGTCTGGGGTCATTGCAGTATCACATTTAAGTTATTTGCCTGCAGTGCTGGTGATCAAACCCAGAGCCCCATGTAAGCAAGGCAAATGTTTTGCCAACGAGCCACATATTAAACATCATCTATGTTCAGATAATCAAATGTGCTGGAGAA
>OZ030013.1:73822388-74062388 GCA_964023405.1 Apodemus agrarius | reverse complement strand
TGGACATTATCCTAAGCACAGTAACTTCATTCAAACTGTCCCTCCCTAACCCTCCCTACCTCTCTCTCTCTCTTGTATCTATCATCTATCCTCACAAATATGTATTTTTAAATAAACATGGAATAAATAATAATAATAATAATAATAATAATAATAATAATAATTCTTTACTGCTTTTTCAAATACTCTTAGTGTCCCCCTTCCATATTTCCCTTCCTTCCCCCTTCCCAGTTATATACCTCATTTGCTTTTTCTCATCTCTCCCATTGCACCTGCATCCTACCATCCACTTTCTAGAACTCCTTCTTCCATTTCTCCCAGTAGTATCACTTTATTTTCCTGGTTTCTGTGCTCACTGTAGTCTTTGTACTCACATACAAAGATCCAGGCTAGGAAACACAATTCTGTTATACCGTCTTCAGTATAACAGTTTTGATTTCTATCTACTTATCTTCAAATATTACAATATCATTTTCTTTACAGTTGAATAGGATTAAGATCTTGGTGACTCTCCTGCTTCAATATAAGCAATGTGAGTTTTTTACTGTCACAGTGAGAAATGATATCTGTGCTGGCTAGTTTTAGGACAACTCAACACAAGTTAGTTATCTGAAAGGAGGGAACCACAATGGAGAAAATGTCCCTATAAATTCTGCCTATAGGATATTTTCTTAATTACTGATTGATGGGCAGGGCAGCACAATTGCAGGTGCTAACATCTCTGGGCTGGCAATTCTGAGTTCTAAAAGAAGGCAGGTTGGGCAAGTCATTATGAGCAAGCTACTAAGCAGCACTCCTCAGTGGTCTCTCTATCAGCTCCTGCCTCCAGGTTTCTACCCTGCTGAGTTCCTGTCCTGACTTCCTTTGATGATGACCCATGGTATGGAATTGTAAGCACCAAACCCTCTTTTCTCCAAATTGCTTTTGGTATGGTGTTTCATCATATCTATAATAACACTAACTAAGATACTATCACATCTATCTAGGTTGTATCCTGATCACATAACTCAGGGAAATAGTACATGTAGGGTGGACATATTATTTCAAAAACACAATAAAACATGTAGTGAACAAGAAATTTAAAAATAATTGTCTATTTTGGAACTAGAGTAGTTGATCTCGCAACTAAAGGCCATGAATCACACATTTTTCTTCACCCTTAAGGGACAAGAAACGTCCCTTGCCAATTCCTTTTCTCTATCAGCATAAAATAGGTGGTTTCACTTCCATCTTTCCTCTTCTTTCCTATTTTCTCTTCTTCTCCTTTTTTCCTTTCCTTTCCTTTTTTTTCTTTTCTAATTTCTTAGTCACACCTGAACCTTATTCTATATAGTGGAGTGGTTTGAATGAGAGTGGTTTCTATAGACTCATCTATTTTAATGATTGGTTATCAGCTGGTAAAATAATTGAGAAGGATTAGGAGATGAGTGCTTACTGGAGAAAGATGTGTGGGTTTTGAATATTTAAAAGACTCATGCCATTCCCACTTAGCTTTCTCTCTCTGCTTCATACCTGTGTTTCAAAATGTATGCGTTCAGCTTCTTCTCCATTGTCATGCCTGTCTACCTGCTGCCGTAAGAAGTAACTAAGACAATAAGGAAAAAGAGAAAAGGGGTAAGGGCAGTTTAATGAGATCTTCAGAGATTCATTATATTCATGATTAGACCCACTTGGATGACTCTGTAGTGTCTAATGGGATAATGAATTAAAAAACAGTTATCATCATGATCTAAAACCATACTTACCAGCAAAAGATTACATATGAAATAAAATTCTGTTTCTTCATATTGTTGTTGATAATGGAGGGTTTTGGGGACAAGGTCTTAGCATGTAGACAAAGCTGGCCTGAAACTCAGTACGTTCAGGCTGGCATCAAATATGACATCCTGTTGTTTCTGCCTCTGACCTTCTGGAATTACAGACATGTGCCACCATGCTGGATATAGAGGCCAGTTTACCAACTCTCTGATGAAGCTGATAGCCTGGGGATGTACAATGCTGAATGAGGCTGTGGTTAGAAAAGGAATGAAGCAGTGTGTTTTGTACTCTCAGAATACTATAGAGCTCTCTTCCCATTTCCTTTGTTTGGTGCAGTTTGCAAACCCGGAGGATAGGTAAATTCAAAGCTTAACAAGACATCAGAGCCTGAAATGTTCATGTGGGAGTTCCAACAAGATGTTACCCATTCCTGGAAGAGGAGGTTTCACTCGGTGGCATAAGATGTATAGTTAGAAGTTCCTTTCTCCATTGCATAAAGAGTTCATTTAGCGTCTTTTAGGACACTTCCACAGTAATAGCTTTTCAAATTCTTTTTCAATAAATAATAAGAAATTAATATTCATATTTTAGTAGTATAGAAATTGATTATAGAAAATTACTATTATAGAAATTATTTTAAAGGTGAAAAGCATTCCTAGTACAGTTTGATCTTTACTGTGACTTTCAGGCCATCCAGAACTACAAAGAAAGACCCTAAGTCTTAGCTAGGGTTGTAAAGAGACACATGGCAACTCTTATAAAGGAAAACATTTAATTGTGGCTAGACTACAGATCAGAGATGTCAGCCTGTCTATAAACATGGGAACATGAAGGCAGACATGTTTAAGCAGCTTGGAGTTCTACTTCCAAATCTGCAGGCATCAGAAATAGAGAGTCCCTGGGCTTGGCTTGAACACTTGAAACCTCAAATCCCACCCCTAGTGATACACTGCTCCAAAAGATCATACCTCCTAATAGTGCCACTTCCTGGGAGCAGATGGGGGGTATTTCCATTAACACCAGGACACCCTGTCTCACTTTTCCCCTACTATGATGAGACACACAACACGAACATTTTTTAAATTTTATTTTCTATATTCTTTGTTTACATTCCAAAGGCATTCCCTTTACCCAGTACCCCCCTCACCATGTGTCCCATAAGTCCTCCCCCCACCTTGTACGCATTCCCCAATCTCCCTTCAACACTTTCTCTGTCCTGGTACTCTCCTGCAAGACTGGAACCAGTCTTTTCTGGACAAGTGTCCTCTCATTCTTTCTTCTTGGGTATCTTCTGATTTGCTAATTGTGCCTTGAGTATTCAGAGCTTCTGGGCTCATTAATATCCACTTATCAGTGATTGCATTTCATGTGTATTCTTTTGTGACTGGATTGACTCACTTAGGATGATATTTTCCAAATCTAACCATTTGCCTACAAATTGCATGAATTCATTATTTTTAATTGCTGAGTAGTATTCTATTGCATAAATATACCACATTTTCTGTATCAATTCCTCCTTTGAGGGACATCTGGGCTCTTTCCAGCTTCTGGCAATTATAAATAAGGCTGCTATGAACATAATGGAGCATGTGTCTTTATTGCATGCAGGGGAATCCTCTGGGCATATGCCCAGGAGTGGTATGACAGGGTCCTTTGGAAGTGTCATGCCCAATTTTCTGAGGAACAGCCAGACTGATTTCCAAAGTGGTTGTACCATCCTGCAATCCCACCAACAGTGGAGGAGTGTTCCTCTTTCTCCACATCCTCTCCAGCACCTGTTGTCTCTTGAGTTTTTAATCTTAGCCATTCTGACTAGTGTGAGGTGGAATCTCAGGGTTGTTTTGATTTGCATTTCCCTGATGACTAATGATGTTGAACATCTCTTAAGGTGCTTCTCAGCCATCTGAATTTCTTCTGGAGAAAATTCCTTGTTTATCTCTGTACCCCATTTTTAATAGGGTTATTTGTTTTTTGGGATCTAATTTCTTGAGTTCTTTGTATATATTGGATATTAGCCCTCTGTCGGATGTGAGGTTGGTGAAGATCTTTTCCCAATTTGTTGGTTGTTGTTTTGTCCTTCTGACAGTGTCCTTTGCCTTACAGAAACTTTGTAATTTTATGAGGTCCCATTTGTCAATTCTTGATCTTAGAGCATAAGCTATTGGTGTCCTATTCAGGAACTTTCTCCCTGTGCCTATGTCCTCCAGGGTCTTCCCCAGTTCCTTTTCTATTAGTTTCAGTGTGTCTGGCTTTATGTGTAGGTTCTTGATCCCCTTGGAGTTGATCTTAGTACAAGGTGATAAGAGTGGGTCAATTTGCATTCTTCTGCATATTGACCTCCAGTTCAAACAACACCATTTGTTGAAAAGGCTATCTTTTTTCCACTGGATGGTTGTAGCTCCTTTATCAAAGATCAAGTGACCATAACTCTGTGGGTTCTTTTCTTGGTCTTAAATTCTATTCCATTGATCTACTTGCCTGTCGTTGTACCAATATCATGCAGTTTTTAATGCAGTTGCTCTGTAGCACTGCTTGAGGCCAGGGATATTGATTCCCCCAGAAGTCCTTTTATTGTTGAGAATAGTTTTAGCTATCCTGGGTTTTTTGTTACTCCAGCTGAATGTAAGAATTGCTCTTTCTAGATCTATAAAGAATTGATTTGGGATTTTGATGGGGATTGCATTGAATCTGTAGATTGCTTTTGGCAAGATGGCCATTTTTATTATATTGATCCTGCCAATCCAAGAGCAAGAAATATTTTTCCATCTTCTGAAGTCTTCTTCGATTTCTTTCTTCAAGGACTTGAAGTTATTGTCATACAGATCTTTTACTTGTTTGGTAAGAGTCACGCCAAGATACTTATGTTGTTTATTTACATTTCAAATGCTATTCCCTTTCTTGATTTTACCCCTCCAAGAAAACCACTAATCTATCCTTCCTCCCCCTGCTCCTATGAAGATGTTCCTCCACCCTCCCCACCCCCACCTACCCTCCTTTGATTTTCTTACACTGGGGCATCTATCAAGCTTTCATAGGACCAAGGACCTCTCACCCATTGATGCCCTGACAAGGCATTCGACTGCTACAAATGCAGCTGGAGCCATGTGTACCCCATTGCTGATGACTTAGTCCCTGGGAGCTCTGGGGATTTGGTTGGTTGATATTGTTGTTCTTCCTATGAGTTTGCAAACCCCTTCAGCTCCTTCAGTCCTTCCTCTAATTCCTCCATTGGGGACCCCACATTCAGTCCAATAGTTAGCTGCTAGCATCTGCCTCTGTATTTGTAAGGCTTTGGCAGGGCCTCTCAAGAGACAACCATATTAAGCTTTTTTCAGCGGGCATTTTTTGGCATCCACAATAGTATCAGGGTTTGGTGACTGTATCTGGAATGAATCCTCAGGTAGGACAGTCTAGAGATGACCTTTCCTTTGGTATCTGCTGTACACTTTATCTCCATAATGGCTCTTGTGTGTATTTTGTTCCCTTTCTTAGAAAAATTGAAGCACCCACATTTTGATCTTCCTTCTTCTAGAGCTTCATGTGGTCTGTATCTTGAATTATATATTGTTTATTCTGAGCTTTTGGGCTAATGTCCAGTTATCAGTGAGTGCATACCCTGTGTATTCTTTTGTGATTGGGTTACCTCAATCAGGATATTTTCTAGTTCTATCCATTTGCCTAAGAATTTCATGAATTCATTGTTTTTAATTGCTGAATAGTACTCCACTGTGTAAATATACTACATTTTCTGTATCCATTCCTCTATTGAAGGATATTTGGGTTCTTTTCAGCTTCTGGTTATTATAAATAAGGCTGCTATGAACATCGTGGAGCATGTGTCCTTCTTACATGTTGGAGCATCTTCTGGGTATATGCCCAGGTGTGGTCTACCTGGGTCCTCAGGTAGTACTATGTCTAATTTTCTGAGGAACCACCAAACTAATTTCCAGAGTGGTTGTACCAGATGAAATCCCACCAGCAATGGAGGAGTGTTTCTCTTACTCCACCTCCTCATCTCCATTTGCTTTCACCTGAGTTTTTCATTGGAATTTGTTTTTCACTAAGATGTCAGTTTTTTACATTGAACATCTCACCTAGGAATTTTGTTTATTTTTTAGCCATTCTTTGGTCACTGTCAATATCCACAAGATGGCACCCTCTTCTCAGAGACTCTGGGGGAAACTCTCAACTGTTTATGAGTGAGACAGTGGTGGAGCGAGTGGGAGGAGGAGAAGGAAGGAGAGAAGGGGAGGTGCTTGCTGATGAAACAAGGGTGTTGAAAAGAGGTTTTCCCCTACTTGATGGAGCAGTATCTTGATGTTTCCAGAAGAAGACACATTAGAAATGTGAAATTCATTTTTGGGGACTTAAGATCTTAATTCCCAGTGGAGAGAGATAAAAAAAAAAAGCAAATGATGAAATCCTTTAGCGTTTCACTAGTGGTCATCTGGCTCCAGTTTAATTGTGAGTCCGAGCATTTCTTTTGGATATAAGGTGTGCTAGGTGAGGTCATTGACTATTCTAGGATAGTGATAGAAAAATAGATATTTTAAATCTCTAGTTAAGGGGCAGGAGACCCATGGAAAAGTTATTATAGAATGTTAGCATACAAATGCTTCCAGTCTTGATTGTCTGACCTTTGTCTTCCTGCACAGGTGTGAGCAGCCAGCAGAAGGTGCAGCAGAGCCCAGAATCCCTCAGTGTCTCAGAGGGAGCCATGGCCTCTCTCAACTGCACTTTCAGTGACAGTGCTTATGACACCTTCAGGTGGTACAGACAGCATTCTGGAAAAGGCCTTGAGTTGCTGGCATCTATCTTCTCTGATGGGGAAAAGGAAGAAGGCAGATTCACAGCTCACCTCAACAGAGTCAGCCTACGTGTTTTCCTGCACATCAGAGACCTGCGGCCCAGTGACTCTGCTGTGTACCTTTGTGCAGTGAGTGCACAGTGCTCCCCAGCCACCTGCAGCCTGCACCCAAACCTTAGGCCCCCACAAGGCCTGACCTAGAGCATCCTTGATTTGGAAAGTCTTTAGCTTATGCTCATTCTGAACACATCATGCTCTAACCTTCCTGACACTTCTTTCTCTTCCTCGTTTTTCTTTTTCAAAATCTATGTAATCTAATGAGTGGTAGCCCTATGCTTATGGATGCAGATGACTCCTTGATGCATGGGCAACCTATGCTTGGACACCATCCTAAAGAATCATGACTCTCTTTGCCACAATATCCACTGATTGCCAATTGTTTCTCAACCAGGAAGGGGCCTCAGGATCCCCTTTACCCTTTATACTTAAAAAGTTTTATGTGTCTTGATTTTGAGCATGTCTGGTGCAGTAACCACAGGACCTGTGAGTTCAAGTAGAACAACATGTCCAGAGGAAAGAATTTTAAAGCTCTCATCTTCTCAGTCTTACATTTTCCCTACTTCTCTTCTAAGATGTTCCCTAAGCTTTGTTGGGATGAGGAGTTCATAGGGATGTTGCACAGGTGGCTGAGCACTTGAGGTCTCCTATTTTCATTACTCTGAGAATTCTTCATACCCCTGGTTTTCCACAGCTTTTCAGTTCCCTCTTTTGTGATGTTTTCCTAGCCTTGGTCGGGGGGGGGCTTAAATAGAAGTCCCATTTAGGTTTGAGCCTTCAACACAAATTCTCAGCACCACAGGTAGTTTTAATTCATCTGCATTAATTCACTGGAAAGAAAGCTTCCTTGAACAAGGTTAAGAGAAACACTATTCTGATCATTGGCTCTTATTCGAACTCAGTCATACTCTTTCTTTGCAGCTGGGAGGCACATTTTAACTCTTCCTTTAGATGATCAGTTGGTCCAAGAACAACTTCATAGACTGAGTCTCAGATCTGGTGATACCTCTGTGAATGTTCTCAGGGCTCCAGGTATAAACACTGGCCACACTCCTGGTCAGCCCATGCTAACACCCTTTATACTATCTAAATCCTGGGTCAAGGTTCTTATGTATATTTTGGTTTCTGTCAGTTTATACTTTGTTGTATTTTGTGCAGATCCAATTCAGTTTCCTTTCTGCATTCTCATAGTATTCTCCGTCCCATGCAGCCTCTTCTTGTTTGCCTAAAGAATAAAATGCTTAATACATTTAACAGCCCTGGACACACCTGAAATGCAACATCAGCCAGTGAGTATCAGCTATTAGGCAGTCAAGGTCAGCATCAAAGAACACACAAATTCTACATAGGTAGAGGAGAACTCATCAACTTCTAATGGGTGGTTAGTACCTGAATATCACACAATCATCTCCCAAGTTGGGACATGCATAGAGCATGATCACCCAGATAACTGATGTCAGCATAACTACATCAGCACATGTCTATTCACTTTCATAGCCCTATAAAGACTTTAGATAAGGAGATTGCCAGCTTTTTCCTCTCTGAACTCTCTCTCAGAAGTTTTCTCACTTATTCTCACTTTTCTATAGTTCAGTTAATAAATATTGCCTTGGCTTTGCATACACAGACAAGAGTCCACATTTTTACTTTCTTTGACATGAGGTCACAAACTCAGAGCCACAGCCCCAGGTCAATCTTTGGTGATGTCAGTGTCTGGCACTGGGTCCTTAAGTCATCTACATCTGAGTTGTGAAAGGATCTGCCACCTTAGAAACAAAATCTCTGCGTCTCTGGGATCTATATAAAACTCCACATTAATGCCTAATTATATTAAACAGCTATCTCTTAACTGTTCTAGATAAGGCAGAGAATTGAATAGCTTTGTAATATCTTCTGAATTAGCTCTGGATTCAGGTATCTCACAGTATATTCCAATGGTAAGATAAGGTAGCAAACACCAGATGGCAGATGGCAATATGGCAGGGCTTCTGTCCCTTTAGATGTGTGTGTGTGTGTGTGTGTGTGTGTGTGTGTGTGTGTGTGTAGACTAAGCTTTCCTCTGGATGATTAGGTTAAAATCTAGGGCTCTGGAAATTAGACTAGAGTGTATACTCAGTACTGGGAGCTAACTCATTTTTCTTAGGAACCAAGTTCCAAATAAGAGTCCAGAGTTGCATCCCCTGTGATAGAATGGAGAACTGATAAACTCTGATAGCTGTCATGGCTGTAAGCCTTCCACTAGCTGGTGAGATTGATCAATTGGTAATGGGAACAGGGGCATCTAAGTTCAGAGGCTGCATTTTCAAGTGACCAGGTCTTGATATTTTAGAATTGCATTTGGAAAATTTAAATGCTAACTTCTGATCTCTAGACCATGTCTCTGTCTGGAGATTTTCAATGAACAAGGAGAGAATTATCAGGCTGCAAGCATCTGTGAGGCTGAATATATCACCAATAAGTTTGCAGTAGCCAAACTTCCATAGCTGCCCCGCAGTGTCACAGGCAGGACTCAAGTAGAGGTCCCACCCTGCTATCTTAATATATTATCTGTAATAGAGAAACAGTGGAAGACTAAATCACATTAACACAGAGAGACTAGGATTTAAATAGATTCACTGTTAGGCAGACAGGTATGCCATGTATTTATCAAAAACAATGGACTTCAAAGATGGCTGGCTTCTTCTTCACTGTCTTAACCTAAGTTAAAGCTTGGAAGTTTAAAACGGAGGTGTGGTGAGGCTTTTCTCTGTAAGTAGCCTCCGCGCCCCCCAAACTGCTGCTGTCGAACCTGAACAACTTTAAGGCCTGATCAGAACATGTTTATGCCAAAACTTTTGGCCAATCAGCCATCTTTCGTTTATTCAAACTGACCAGCCCTAAATTAGGGGAGGAAATCCTGAGTTCCTGAATCGCCCCTCTGCTCTGCAGAGATTCTGTCTCTATTCTTTATATCTATCTATCTATCTATCTATCTATCTATCTATCTATCTATCTATCATGTATCTGTGTTTCCTTATGATAATGTAAGATTTTCTTCATCAGTTGATTCTGTCTACTTTGTTCTCTCTGCTGGTATGTTACACTCAAGATTTTGCTACCTAATAATTCTTTAACTGACAGAGAAAATAAGCTTATCACAGCCCCCAGATGGTAACAAGATCTCCACTTAGAGTACTTTCCTGTCCCTTTCCTGTTTAACTTTTTGGGTTTGTGGAGTGTAACGTGGTACCCATATTTTATGGCTAATATCCACTTATGAGTACATATTATGCATGTCCTTTGGGGACTAGGTTACCTCACCCAAGATGATATTCTCAAGTCCCATCCATTTGCCTGCAAAATTCACAATGTCTTAGTTTTTAATAGCTGAATAATATTCCATTGTGTAGATGTACCACATTTTCTTTATCCATTGTATAGTCGAGGGACATGGAAAAGAATGAAAATAGATCCATACTTATCACCCTAGATAAAACTCAATTTCAAGTGTCTCAAGGAACTCAACATAAAGCCAGATACACTAAATATTATAGAAGAGAAAGTGGGAAATACCATTGAACACAGTGGTACAGGAAACAATTCCCTGAACAGACCATGAATTTCTCAGGCTTTACAATCAACAATTGATAAATGGGACCTAATGAAACTGCAAAGCTTTTGTAAGGCAAAGGACACTGTCAATAGGACAAATTGGAAGCCAATAGATTCGAAAGAATCTTCATCAACCCTACATCTGACAGAGGACTAATATCCAAAATTTACAAAGAACTCAAGAACTTAAGATACCATCAGCCCAAATAACCCAATTAAAAATGAGATATAAAAATAAATAAAGAATTCTCTACAGAAGAATCTCAAATGACCAAGAAGCTATGTACAAAGTCCTTACTCTTCAGGGAAATGCAATCAGCACAATTATGAGGTTCCATTTTACACCCATCAGAATGACTAAGATCAAAAACTCAAGGGACAGCATCTGCTGGTGAGGACATGGAATAAAGGAGCATTTCATTGCTGGTGGGAGTTCCAACTTGTACAGCCACTTTGGAAATCACTTTGGGAGTTTCTTAGAAACCTGGGAATATTTCTACCTCAATACCCAGCTATACCACTTACAGGCATGTACCCAAATGATGCTCCAACATCTCACAAAGACACGTGCTCAACTATGTTCAAAGCAGATTTATTCACAATAGTCTAAATAAAGAGTTTTGAATCCTTTTGTATCATGAGGAAGGACTTAGCATTACTGAAAGGCTGCTACTCTCTGTGACTAACATTAAGTCCTAGATGGGCCTTTGATATACTAAGGTATGTCCTCTAGTTCCAGGAAGTGCAGTTTCATCATGTGTTATAATGAGAAGCATCCTGAAATGCTATGGTTTGGAGGTAGGTATTTCTATGGCTAAATGCATTCTAATATCTATATATACTTGCTTTTACTCTATACATGCACTATAGTTTTCAAGTCCTGCACCTTTGCTCAGCAGATATTTACTCTTCCTGGAATCTGAAACACTCAGCCATCACTACTTTGACTTGGGTTTAATCCTTGCACTTCACCCACTGGCCAATCATGGCTTCCAGGAATCTGGCTTTGCTGCACAGTGCCTGGTATCCCTAGCTTTCCTCTGTGCCTCAGTGCAGGCATTGGTGATCCTAGGCTCTTACATTCTTCAAAACAAGCACTGTCCAGATGACACTGAGTTCTACTTCCAGGTTCCTCTATAGTCCGTATCCTTTATTGCTGATGTGCTGAGTGGCTTCTTAATGCCTAAGTGGATAAAGTGAGGAAAACACTTCCCAGAATGGACTGTTTCCAGAAATGGCCCAAAACGACTATTTTGCAGGAAACTTTTCTTTTAGTGAAAAAAAAATCTATGCTTTAATCCTGAGGTATCTTACCTTCCAGGCACCATTTCTAGCATTCCACTGAAAAGCAGTATGAACTCATTATAACAGCATTAGTTTCATTAATAATTACAGTTGATTTTTGTCTGCACCTATCATGTCTGTAGCTTTAAACACATTACATCTTTCTATTTTTTATTCTCACTAAAAATCTAGGTAAGAGAAGCAAGTAATTACCCAGTGAAGGCATGGATGCTTTGGTGCCTTAAGTAGGTAAATAAATAAGTGAATATATATGTGTCTGTTAATGAGTTTCCTAATGATTATCAGCTTTATATCTTAATGCTTACTACTCACATATATGCTTCATTCAGAAATAGGGCTTTGTCATCAAGTTCTGAAAACTAGAGCACTAGCAATATATTGCCAATATAGAGAACTAGCAATAACCTGCTGTGTTTGAGGAATATAGCACCCCATTGGACAATAACTTCAACAAGCAAAACCCATCCCTGCCACTGGGACTTAAATTTGTTATCCCATGGTGTCTTTTAAGAGGGTTGTTGTCCCATTATACAGTAAATCTCTTTAGTAAGTGTATAGACTTAGGAAGTAGATAAGTTTTTATATGACACTCCACCTCTGCTTTCCATTCTATACTCTGTTCTGACATTAGTCCCTGCAACTAATAAACAAGATCTTATGAAACAACACATTCTGCACAGGTAAGAACTCCACCATGAGTGGAGATCCATCTTACAGAATGAAAAAAACTTTTCAAGCTATACATATGCAGAACATACCAGCAACTAAAAATTGATAAACATCAAGGAACAAATCCAATTTAAAAATTAAAGATGAAACTAAACAAAGAATATTCAAAATATAAATAATGAATAGCTGAGGAACATTTTTAAATGTTCAGCATCATTACTTATTACATAAATGAAAATTAAAACCTTGAGATTCTATATTACCCCAGGAACAATAACTAAGAACCAAAAAGTGATGAGAAATACTGCCTAGGATTAAAAGAAAGAGAGCATTAATTCACTGCTGATGGGTGTGCATACTGATGGACCACTATGGAAATCAATGTGAAGTTTCCTCTAAGTCTAGAAATAGGTCCATCAGATGATTCTAGCATATTTTATTTGCAATGTACATAAACAACTCTATAGTGTATACATGATTATTCATGTTCAATGCTGTTCTAGTTATGGCAACTTGGGAAAACATACAAGCCATATAACCATCAGCTGATCAATGGGTAATTAAACAATAGTACATTCAATGTTTTTTAGTTTGTTTGTTTGTTTGTTTAGGCATTAGCTATGATTCTGGGTAAAATGAAATGTGAAAGCTGCTTTAATCTGTATTTCCATGGCATCTAGAGGTGTTAATACCCTTGTACTTCACCTTTTGAGAATGCTCATTCCATTGTTTGTTTTATTGATGTTTAGTCTTTATGTTCTTTTTATATTCTAGATATGTAATGTTCTCGGATGTATAACTGAAAAATAAAGCTTTTTTCCCATTGTACATTTTGAAAAATTCATGTAGAAATGAATTTTTAGAAGCTTCCATAAATGCATACACACATATACATAAAGTATCAATAGATTTATCCTGTAATGGTGCAACAGAGCCCCTATTAGACCAACACAGGTTTACAAACAAAAAGCTAATTGCCAGAAATAGCTTATTTCCTATTGGTTAGTGAGGTTCCACATATCCCTCTGTACCACAGGCTATTTGCAATACTGTTGCTCAACCCCTAGAACCTGATAGTAAAAACCTATTGATGAAATTACAGAACATGGAGAAATTAAGTTGGTACTTAAATTGAAGCTTCTGTCCTACTGGATAACTTTCCAGTACTAGGATGCTAAAGAAAGAGAAACTGAATGCCAGCCTTTCTGAGTTCTGAGTCTTTTTTTTTAATTTTTATTTTCTATATTCTATATTTATATATAGAATATATATATATTTCTATATTCTATGTTTCTGAGTCTTATGAGCTAAAACCATAATCTGTCAGGCATGCCCATTTGTTCAATAGAACACAAGTGTCAAGGAAGTAAACAACCAATTTCTGACTCAAGTTAAGATCTGTTCCACAAACCAAAACCCATACACGGCATCGTTTTAGGACTAAGATGTAGACCCCATGGGAGACCCTATGGTTATTATTCTGCTAAATGGACATATTACTAAACCAACTCTTAATGAGTTATATATATATTTTTTCTTCAGAGAGGCTTCTTGCTGTGGCACATGGTGATTAACAAAGAACCAGAACCCATCATGCTGCAGAGAAGCAGAGACTGCAGTTCTCTCAGCCCTAGGGACATTTGTATCCCACACCCTCCTCCTAAGACTCAAGAGTTCATTGAGGAGAGGGTGTGGAAAGAATGTAAGAGCCATAGGTAACTACAGGGAAACAGTGTTTTCTTGACACTGCAGGACAGCTGCACATATGCAATCCTAAGACACATAGGACATCCAAAGGATCAGGTCCGTCAAAATTCTATCACAAAGAGGGGAAGTGAACATTTCCACCCTTAGCTCAGGAACTATTGGCAAGATAGTTGCTGGTAATGAGATTCTGTTTTCTTTAAATGTACAGACTGTGGCACATGTATCACCCTCCACTGAAGGCCATCTATCCAAGAGTATATGAACAACACAAGCTGTAACACAAAATTTTATCTGACTTATTTTTAAAAGTGGCAGGAAAAAATTTGTTCGGTATAGAAAAGGGGATGAATTTAGCAGAAAAGGAGGGAGGAGGTGAGTATAAACAAAATTCATTGCCTAGCATTCTCTAATAACTAAAAAATTGTAAGATAATTTAACAGGTAATATAGATAATTTTAACAGGTGTATGTGTGTATTCTTTTATGTATAATCATCATGCTAAATACCATAAGATACACATAGGTCAGCAACACAAGTGTTTTCCGCCATCCACTAGAAACTTGAGACCTGCCTCATTTGGGTGAGATTTCAAGTTTAAATACAATGTGCTGTGCAGACATCTGTGGTGCAGGTTGAGGGGAAATCAGCAGAGGGCGCTGCCTCTTCTGATGTGGTTAACATCTCTTTCAGGTGACTTACCATGACAGACTCAGTGCTCACACAGAGGTCCTTGTCTGTGAGTGAGGAGTTTGAGGCGATCCTGCAGGAGAATTGCCCTGTGAGATTGCTGCACTCACGGACCAAGTGTCAGTTCTTCTATGAGCATGCTTCCTGACACCCGCTCTGTTCTTGTGCTCCTCCTAATGCTCAGTAAGTTATATTTTACTCTAAGGGTTAATGATGGCATTTTCTTACAATTCTGACAATCTTTAGTGTTCCTCCTCACATAAAAAAGTAATTCCTCTGTATATATGCATTCATTCGTTCATTTTTAAAATTTCTTTTCAGGAAGGAGCAATGGAGACTCAGTGACACAGACTGAAGGCCTGGTTCCTCTCACAGAGGGGTTGCCTGTGACGCTGAACTGCACCTATCAGAGTACTTACACAAATGTTTTCCTTTTCTGGTATGTGCAATATCTCAACGAAGCCCCTCGGCTACTCCTGAGGAGCTCCACAGACAACAAGAGGACAGAGCACCAAGGGTTCCACGCCACTCTCCATAAGAGCAGCAGCTCCTTCCATCTGCAGAAGCCCTCAGCACAGCTGTCAGACTCTGCCCTGTACTACTGTGCTTTGAGTGACACAGTGAGGGAGACTGCAGGGGAAGCTGTGCATGAACCAAGGGTCCCTGGAGGGAGGCCATGTGCTTTTGCTAAGTGGTTTTTTACCTAGCTTCCTGAAAAACACTTAAAAACATGAACAAAACATGTCAGATCAGACACCTAGAAATCTGGGAACTGGTGGATATTCTGACAGGATAGTATGGAAGTCATTGCAGAGACACTACAAGCTTTGATTCCCAGAAATAAAGTTATCTCCTTAGATGGAAGAACTCTCAAAGCATACATCTCCAGAAAAAACTTCTCATGGGATTTATCTCTACCAAGATGTCTTACAAAATACAGTGATTTAAATTCTCCAAGAATCTTCCTTTCTATCCCAACAAATTTATGACTGAAATGAAAAACATAGACTCTACTCTTAAAAAATATGCTTCAGTTTCCCTCCATAATTTATTTAGATTCTTTCTCTCCTTGGTTTATTTACAAAGAGTTCAGCCAAACTGCCCATCTCAGATTATTGTTTATTGCTTTGAAGAGATGCCATGATCAAGACAACTTATAAAAGAAGTCATTTAAATGAGGGCTTGATTAAAGATTAGAGGGCAAGTCTATGACCATTATGGTGGAAAGCATGGCAGCAGGCAGGCAGACATGGCCCAAGAACAGTAGCTTAGAGTTTACATCTGATCCCAAGCAGCTGCAGAGAGGAGAGACTGGGCCTGGCTTGGGCTTTGAGAACAAAACTCACCACTAATAACATGCCTCCATTGACAAAGTCACATTTCATGATCCTTTCTAAATAGTCTTCCAATCTTGAATCAAACTTTCAGATATTTGAGCCTCTGAGGGCCATTCTTTTTCAAACCACCACACTCCTTAACAGCCTTCACTTAGTGAAGCTGCTCATGAAACACAGCTTCTGGAGCTCTCAAAATGATGCCATGAGAGTCAGGTCCTTCTCTGTCCCACCCATTGTGTATGCAGCCTGGTATTTAAAGACTGTCCCGAAATCCCTTCTCTTCAAGTCTACTCTTGTCTGACATTGCACTTTTTCTTTAAATCCTGACAACCTGTTATACTCACTCATCTGGGATTAGAATTGGGCCCTCTGACAATTGTTCTAAAAAGGGAAAGGAGAGCAATGTTTATGTAAAAAAAACTGGTTAAAAATATTATTCTCTACTAGTTAAATTTATCTCTCTGAAAGGGAAGAAAGATCTGAAATCAAAGACCACAGTGTCTCTCCAGAAAGACTCATGTTTATGCACACAAAGAAGAACACAGACATACTCACTATCTTACTGGTTAAGGAGCAAAGTAGGATGTCTAATTAAATTTATAAATGCCAAATCTACTTCTAATGTCACAGCACAGAATAAAATCTATCAGATGAGCATTGTCAATCGTAGATGGAATGTCAGGTCCAATGAAAGCCCTGGTGCCGGGCCTGGACACCTTTCCTCTGTTGTTAGCTGAGGTGTCAAGAGACTCCTTCAAATGAAACAGGCTCTGCCTTGCCCTTGATTGCTCTTTCAGAATTTGGAGTAAACACCCTATTTTTGAGGACACTACATGCTTCAGATGTAAAACTTGGAGGGATATAGTTAGAGTGACTTGAAGATTCCTCTCTGAGGACAAGTTCTCATAGTATCTAAAGATGCTATGCAAGTGTCCAAGAGAGAAAACCAATAAATAATTCTACCTAGCTAGATAAAGACTATGAATCAAAACAATGACCACAATGAGAAAGCATCTACAGGTGTGCAACAGCAGCAACTTTATCTTGGGGGAAAACTAGCATATGCCTTATTAGACTTAAGTAATGTTCAATAGAAGGAATTCAAGCCCAATCCTGTAAGACTAGTCAACTCCCATGGCTGGAGAAGGTATAGATCCTAGAGGAGAACTTGCTATAGACAGCGTACTAAATCAGTATAGTTTCTAACTCTATTCTACATATTTATAATTATAAACACAGATCAATGTAGTTTCCACCCTCCCATCAAATAAGTTTCCTTTTGGACCACATGAAGCTGTTATGGGGATTGACAACTGGTCTAAATGCAGAGAGTAAGTGACTGTGAAGTCCCTAGTCCCAGTTAATACATCTAGAATGCAATCAATACACTTAAGGCTCAGGAAACAGCACAGACAAGGAGCAGAGTGGAGTTATAAGAACTGGAGGATTGTGGCACAAGGGGAGACTATGACAGGAGGGAGAATGCTTATTCATTGCTGTTGTGAATACAAATGGGGACAAGAAATATGGAAATCAGTGTGAAGGTTCCTCCAAATGTTGAATAGATTTACCACAAGATCTGGTTATACCACTGTTGAGGGCTTAACCATAGGTTCTACATCTTTCTACAGAGTTACTTGCTCTTTCATGTTCATTACTGTTCTATTCTTAATCACCAAGAATTGGAAACATTGTAGAAGCCCATCAACTGAGGAGTAAGTTTTGAAAATGTGGTACATTTGTGGGATGCTTTCTATCTGTTTAAAAATGAACTCATGAATTTTCAGTTAAATGAGTAGAACCAGAAACAGCATTCTGATCAAGGTAATTCAGACCCAGGAAAGCAAACAGCAGCACATTGT
The DNA here is from genome assembly GCA_964023405.1 of Apodemus agrarius. Taxonomy (NCBI): domain Eukaryota; kingdom Metazoa; phylum Chordata; class Mammalia; order Rodentia; family Muridae; genus Apodemus; species Apodemus agrarius. Next base: position 74,044,608 of record OZ030013.1, on the reverse strand, counting down.
GTGAGTGTGTGGATGCTAGCTTTAACATGTGTGCTTTATTTGGAGTCTCCATAGATGTAACATAATCCATATGAGGTCATGATGGAAGAGGTAATCTTTGGAGGAAGACAAATATGAAAAAAAAAACAGACAAACAGAACAAAACAAAACAAAACAAGCCCTTCTTTAAAAGGGGAACTGGAACAGCTAGTGACAATGTGTCTCAATGTGTGACAATGGGAGGGCAGGGCAGAGTAAGCAATGTGGGGGAAGGATATCTAAGACTAATGGTATTTTGAACAAATCAGCACAGAAAGCCTCTGTTAGAGAAAGTTCCTGAAACACATACTGTTGCTGAAGTTGAGACTAGCAATAATCTGTGAGTATAAACACACATACTTAGAAGTTATCATTTTTCAAAATAGCAATAGTAGTTTCCCCCTAGGGCCTATGACCTCTGAACCATGGGGTTTGGGGCCATGTTACACTTCTAGGCATGAGTTCCCTCCTATGGAGTAAGCTTCAAATACAATCAGAAATCAGTGGTTATTCTGTAGAAGTCAGGCCACTATGGAGGACCCTTGAGCACATATTATCTGGAAGTTCAGTATTGTAATGCAGGGTCCAGCACAGGTTAATAGTATTACTATCTTTTCTTCTCCAGAAGGCTGCATAGGACCTTCTAGTACTATGAAAGCTAGCCAGCAAGGAGGACCTTTCTCCAGTCAGTTCAAGATTGATCTCTCTAGTCATGCAGTAGTGGAATGTGGTGCCTTTATTTACAGGATCTTACTATCTAGATATATTGAGTGACCAGGAACAATGACACTAGCCTGTGTTATTTTGTATAACTCTGGGGCCTCCATTTTCAACAAATCCCATACTGATACTGAGATTGTTATTCAATGAATTTATGTAATTTCTCCAAAGCTGGATATATGCATGTAAAATCATGATATGAGTGTTAATGTGAGAAATTATTATAGTAAGATTTTCTTTTTAGAAAAATATAGGCAATAAATTATCCAAAATATTTTCTTGTGACTGGAAGAATATTTAATATGGGTTAATGAAGCATGGGCTCTGGAGTTCCCTAGACAACAGACTCCAGGTCTAAGAAGAGAACAGTATGGTGACCTGATATTGAGTTTTACATTGTGTTTTAAATGTTAAACATTTTGAAGACTGTTCTTCACCAAGTACCTCTCATTACAATGATGGTGAATTGGCTATATACATGTTTGGATCTGGTTAGGATACTTGGCAGAGTTGGCCGTATTCATGTGACCCATGGTCTGTTCATTGTGCTCATAGGAGTTGCCATCATGGTTTCTCAGCCTTTAGCTAATGCTGATTTACACTGTGAGTACTTGCTTCCTGGTTCCTTAACTCAAATCAGGTTACTTTATTTCCAGTGTCTGGTGTTGGAATGTGTATCTCCCCTCCCTCCCTGCTTCTAATATTCTTTTCTGCTCTCACTGTTCACTGCTACCACACTGTGCACTCTGATGTGTCTGAGGAGGATTCTGCGCTTTGTGTGCTACCTTTGGCACAAAATTCCCTCACAGAATGGACCTGTTAAGGTTCTCAATGACTTCATTTTGATTGATATAAACACCACACACACACACACACACACACACACACACATACACACACACACACACACACACACACACACGCATACACACACACACACACACACACACACACACACACAACAATGAGGGGGGCGCGGAGGAATTATTGGTTCAATTTAACCCTCAGAATATCTGCTAGAGTAAGAGTTGTGATGCTGGAATTGGAAGATGGGGTTCATAACTCCATCTCCTCCTGTGTGCAGGGCTTAGAATATGGCAGGTGACACTCCTGAATTATGTCGTATTTTATAAGGAAGCCAAGGGACTGAACAAGTTACTGGGGCTCTCAACAACTTGCTTTCTGTTGAATTTGAATTTGATAACATTGGAATGGATATTTTCTGGGGTAGGCTTTTTTTTTGTTGTTGTTGTTCGTTTGTTTTTGGTTTTGGTTTTTTAGGCACTTTCACAATGTTTATTCAAACCTATACTTCTTAATTCATTCTTCATATTGTAATGCACCTGCAATATCCTCAGTAACATAAATGACATCATTTTCTCAGGCATTGTATCGAACTCCAGTAACTACTCAGTGTCTAAATTCTATGATTCTGGCTCTTATTTTGCAATGTGTAAAGATGCTGTAATTTATAACTCTAAAATATTTCCTCCATTCCAGTTCATAACTGTATGTTCTTCTCTTTAAAAGCTCACAAGTTTTGACACTTAGAAAGCATAAGCCTTCCTCTGCGCATGATCAGGAGCCCTTGGAATTCACCCCGGGAAGGCAGCAAGGACAGCGAGAGGTGCACTGCCACTGGGAACTTTTCATTTCCCTACTGGGCCTCCAAATGATGCTTTCCAAAACTGAATGGCTTTCTCATCGACGAGAATGAACTCACACAAACCTCTGTCTTAGTCCTTCTCCGCCATCCTGCTCTGCTCTCCACATACACAGCTTTCTTCGCGCCCCATTTGACATTATACTATGTGCATTCTACTGTCCTATCTTGTACTCTTAAGCCTTCTTTATCCACTATTGCCCTATTTTTCAGTTTCCTGGTCTTGTCAGGAGTGGGATAGAGTGGGTTCTGAGAGGACTTGTGGCAGGAGCAGGGTGGTGTGGATCTAGTCTGAATACATTATGTTTTATATGAATTTATTAAATTCTTTTTTTAAAACCTCTTCTACTGTCTCAGTATGTGTTCTGACAGAACGTATTTTACACAGACGCCAGAGGCAGGTCAAGAAAAGTGCCTCTTCCTCATTGTCTTTCCAATGTTATTAGGATGAAAGCATCTAAATCTCCTTAAGCCCAGAGCAAGCCCTGTTTACCTCTCCTACTCTTCAGACTTTATTTGCTTCATGGAAATCACCCAGAAAGGAGAGAACTGCCTTCTGCTCACCTTGGTGACCCTGCTGTGTGTATAAAGCTTGGGGAGTTCCGTGTCACTCTGCTTCAGTCCGTCTTCACAGAAAGAACACTGTGTGGCTTTACTCTTTAACAGAGACCCTCCTGTGGCTGGGCCTCCTCCACACAGCACTGATGCTACAGGGGGATTCAGAGCCCAGGGTGCCCCAGCCTGATGGCTGCATCTGCGCATGTGCAGCAGCTGCTCTGGCGCTGAGGGGCAGCTGCTCATCCCTTGTCCCTCAGGGTCCTTCCCTGCATGTGTGAGACCCTCACCTGCATCTGCAGGGCCTCCTGAAGCTCACACAGAAAGTCGGCTTGTCTCAGGCATGAGGAACTTTCAGATTCAGTACAGGAAGGGTGAGCATCTCTCCACCTGAAGATCCCCCCTGACAATGGAAACAAGGGAGCTCAGTGTTCCTCTGCCCTGAGTCACAAGTGCAGAGCTGGAAACAACCTGAGCCTTGCAGAGTCAGAGACCAGGTCCCAGCCTCAGGCACTTTCAGGAAGTTGGCATCTTTCCTAAAGGCAACAGTCTGAGAAAGTAGAATTGTGGGAAGTGCTTCATTCCTATGGGATAGATCTTAGTTGCCATTTACTTGTTTATCATTGGAATGATCTGATTCTGGAAAAACAACACTTTTACACAAGAGGAAAATTTTACCCTAATTATGCTAGAGGGTTCTGATCAAAGTAAAAGTCATTCATTGTTCTAATACTGTTTGAGACAGTGACAGACTCAGAGGGCATGAGGCTGGCTGTAAACTAGTTTGATCAGATTATGCACTTTTGTATCTCGTTTTTTATCACTAGTCTCCATTTTTATCCACTCTCTTTATGTTAAAACTTTAAAATGCATTCGTCTGCACAGCACAGTGTTTCCTGCAGTCACCATGTGCGCCAGCACACCAGGGCTGCTGCCCTGTCACTCTGGAATCAGCACTCCTACATTAGTTTTCCACAGTGCACTTCCTTCATATGGGGTCACATTTTTCAACAGCATTTAGAAGACATCATGACCATTGCAGGAGTGTCTCACATTTTAAAATGCATTTCAAACCTATAAAACCAGTACACTTGGCTATATCTTTATGTTCCTGGTTCTTTTTCTACTGCAATGATCTCACTTACAGGTGCTGGCGAGGATGTGGAGAAAGAGGAACACTCTTCCACCTTTGGTGGGAGTGCAAAATGGTACAACCACTCTGGAAATCAGTATGGCGGTTCCTCAGAAAAATGGGCATGACACTTCCAGAGAACCCTGTCATACCACTCCTGGGCATATACCCAGAGGATCCCCATGCATGGAATAAAGACACATGCTTCACTATGTTCATAGCAGCCTTATTTATAATAGCCAGAAGCTGGAAGGAGCCCAGATGTCCCTCAAAGGAGAAACGAATACAGAAAATGTGGTATATTTATACAATGGAATACTACTCAGCAATTAAAAATAATGAATTCATGCAATTTGTACGAAAATGGTTGGATCTGGAAAATATCATCCTAAGTGAACTAACCCAATCACAAAAGAATACACATGAAATGCAATCACTGATAAGTGAATAATAATGAGACCAGAAGCTCTGAATACTCAAGGCACATTAGCAAATCAAAAGATTCCCAAGAAGAAGGAAGGAAAGGACCCTGGTCCTGAAAAGACTGGATCCAGTTTCGTAGGAGAGTATCAGAACAGAGAAATGTCCCCATCAAAATCCCAAATCAATTCTTCATAGATCTAGAAAGAGCAATTCTCAAATTCATCTGGAGCAACAAAAAACCCAGGATAGCTAAAACTATTCTCAACAATAAAAGGACTTCAGGGGGAATCAATATCCCTGACCTCAAGCAGTACTACAGAGCAATTGTGTTAAAGACTACATGGTATTGGTACAACAACAGGCAAGTAGATCAATGGAATAAGATTGAAGACCCAGAAATGAACCCAAAGACTTATGGTCACTTGATCTTTGATAAAGGAGCCACAACCATCCAGTGGAAAAAAGATAGCCTTTTCAACAAATGGTGCTGGTTCAACTGGAGGTCAACATGCAGAAGAATGCAAATTGACCCATTCTTATCTCCTTGTACTAAGATCAACTCCAAGTGGATCAAGGACCTCCACATAAAACCAGACACACTGAAACTATTAGAAAAGAAACTTGGGAAGACCCTGGATGACATGGGCACAGGGGGAAAGTTCCTAAACAGAACACCAATAGCTTATGCTCTAAGATCAAGAATTGACAAATGGGACCTCATAAAATTACAAAGTTTCTGTAAGGCAAAGGACACTGTCAGAAGGACAAAATGGCAACCAACAAAGTGGGAAAAGATCTTCACCAACCCCATATCTGACAGAGGACTAATATCCAATATATACAAAGAACTCAAGTAGTTAGACCCCAAAGAACCAAATAACCCTATCAAAAAATGGGGTACAGAACATCCGACAGAGGGCTAATATCCAATATATACAAAGAACTCAAGAAGTTAGACCGCAAAGAAACAAATAACCCTATCAAAAAATGGGGCACAGAGCTAAACAAAGAATTTTCACCAGAAGAAATTCGGATGGCCGAGAAACACCTTAAGAGATGTTCAACATCATTAGTCATCAGGGAAATGCAAATCAAAACAACCCTGAGATTCCACCTCACACCAGTCAGAATGGCTAAGATTAAAAACTCAAGAGACAACAAGTGCTGGCGAGGATGTGGAGAAAGAGGAACACTCCTCCACTGTTGGTGGGATTGCAAAATGGTAAAACCACTCTGGAAATCAGTTTGGCGGTTCCTCAGAAAATTGGGCATGTCACTTCCAGAGGACCCTGCCATACCACTCCTGGGCATATACCCAGAGGACTCCCCTACATGCAATAAAGACACATGCTCCACTATGTTTATAGCAGCCTTGTTTATAATAGCCAGAAATTGGAAGGAGCCCAAATATCCCTCAAAGGAGGAATGGATACAGAAAATGTGGTATATTTATACAATGGAATACTACTCAGCAATTAAAAATAATGAATTCATGCAATTTGTAGGTAAATGGTTAGACCTGGAAAATATCATCCTGAGTGAGCTAACCCAATCACAAAAGAATGCACATGAAATGCAATCACTGATAAGTGGATATTAATGAGCCCAGAAGCACTAAATACTCAAGACACAAATAGCAAGTCAAATGATTCCCAAGAAGAAGAAAGGAGAGGACCCTGGGCATGTAAAGATTGCATCCAGTTTAGTAAAGAAACCGAGGGGGGAGGGGGAATGATTGGGGAATAGTTGGGGGGGAGAAGAACTATGAGAACTATGGTGGGTGAGAACTGGGAAAGGGGAAAGCCTTTGAAATGTAAACATAGAATATAGAAAATAAAAATAACTAAAAAAAAAAATGGGGTACAGAGCTAACCAAAGATTTTTCACCAGAAGAAATTCGGATGGCCGAGAAACACCTTAAGAGATGTTCAACATCATTAGTCATCAGGGAAATGCAAATCAAAACAACCCTGAGATTCCACCTCACACCAGTCAGAATGGCTAAGATTAAAAATTTAAGAGACAACAGGTGCTGGCGAGGATGTGGAGAAAGAGGAACACTCCTCCACTGTTGGTGGGATTGCAAAATGGTAAAACCACTCTGGAAATCAGTGTGGTAGTTCCTCAGAAAATTGGGCATGTCACTTCTAGAGGACCCTGGCATACCACTCCTGGGCATATACCCAGAGGATTCCCCTGCAATCAATAAAGACACATGCTCCACAGTGTTCATAGCAGCCTTGTTTATAATAGCCAGAAGTTGGAAGGAGTCCAGATATCCCTCAAAGGAGGAATGGATACAGAAAATGTGGTATATTTATACAATGGAATACTACTCAGCAATTAAAAATAATGAATTCATGCAATTTGTAGGCAAATGGTTAGATCTGGAAAATATCATCCTAAGCGAGTTAACCCAATCACAAAAGAATACACATGAAATGCAATCACTGATAAGTGGATATTAATGAGCCCAGAAGCCCTAAATACTCAAGGCACAATTAGCAAGTCAAATGATTCCCAAGAAGAAGAAAGGAGAGGACCCTGGGCCTGAAAAGATTGGATCCAGTTTTGTAGATCCAGAGCAGAGAAATGGTGGGGGGTGTGATTGGGGAATAGTTGGTGTGGAGATTAGTTATGGGACGTATGGTGGGGAGGAACTGGGAAAGGGGAAAGCCTTTGGAATGTAAACAAAGCATATAGAAAATAAAATTTAAAAAAAGAAATAAACTTAGAAAAAAACGTGATAAAAAAGAACAGAGAAATGGTGGGGGGAGTGATTGGGGAATGGGTGGAGGGAAGAGGACTTATGGGACATATGGTGAAGGGGGAACTCGGAAAGGGGAAAGCCTTTGGAATGTAAACAAAGAATATAGAATAAAAAAAGTTAAAAAATCTGAAAAAAAGTTATTTCATAGATGAAGACTTTATTTTTTTCTGGTAATGTGTATGAGCGTGGGTCTATGTAAACATTTGGTACCCAAGGACATGTTCTGAGGAAGACAGAAGATAACATCTGATCTCCTGGAGCTGGAGGGACCGGCTGCTGTGAGTCACCTGATGTGGATACTAGCAAGGGAGCTAAGGCCTCTAGGAAATAAAAGGACCCTTACCTGCTAAGCCATCTGTGAGGCCCCAATAAAAGGTCTTTAGTTAGAACATACACCTGTTTCTTTTTTCCTTGAGTTTTTCAGGCTCTGTACAGAGCTGAGGCATGTTCTCTTGGAATGATGTAGTACTCTCTTTCTTATGGTTTCCTAACTCCATACAACCCAAGGGTCATCTCAGAATGCCCCTCTCCTCACTGTTCTCCTCCCAGGGTCTAGCCAGGTCTGTCATGGGAGGAGCTTCAGGCTCTGAGGACTGGGAGGGAACTCAGCAGGGTGGGGCCAGGCAGGGTTCCTGGGCTGAGCTGACTGGTTGCAGCAGGAGGGGACTCTTCCAAGGCTACCTGACACCACAGCCCAGGGGGTGGTTACTTGCTTCTGTCTCAAGCAGCCACAGAAGCACCATGAAGAAGCTGCTGTGCTCTCTGCTGGGGCTTCTGTGCGCCCAGGTTTGCTGTGAGTCTGGCTGTCAGCACTCAGGGCACCTGAGAGGATCTGGCTCAGAGCATGGAGGGGTGGGGTGGGGAGAGCAGCTCAGGAGTCCTGCAGAGCTCCCACCATCTCAGAGGGCATGGGTGTGCTCAGGGCTCTGTGGACACTGCAGTGACAGCCATCCGTGTCTCTTTCTCTGTTTCTAACCAGGGGTGAAAGGGCAGCAAGTGCAGCAGAGTCCCGTGTCCTTGGTTCTGCAGGAGGGAGAGAACGCAGAGCTGCAGTGTAACTTTTCTACAACTTTGAGAAGTATGCAGTGGCTTTATCAAAGTCCTGGAGGAAGCCTCATCAGCATGTTCTACAATCCTTCTGGAACAAAGCAGAGGGGAAGACTGACGTCCATCACAGTCGTTAGTGAACGTCGCAGCTCTTTGTACATTTCCTCCTCCCAGACCACAGACTCAGGCACTTATCTCTGTGCTATGGAACCACAGCGCTCCCCACACACCTGCAGCCTGTACACAAACCTTCAGCTGGGTGGGTGAGTCCCTTACCAGTCACAAGACATCAGGAAGCCTCAAAGAATATCTTTCTAGTTTAATATCCCTTTCCTGCATTGGTAGAGTTGTAATCTCAGGTGAGGTTTTGGCCTCGTAGGGTCCAGACATTGGTCTTTATCTTCATTGCTCAATACACACACCCTCTCAAGGTATAAATGTCCACCTTAGAACTAGCAGAGGAGCTAATGGGAGGATAGAATGAATGTGATCATTTCAGCCACAGTGTGCAGAAGTCATAAAAGCAGAGGAGAAAAGGGAATGGAAGGCAAAGACAGGCTTCCAGGTAGAACTGCTGAGGACAGGGTCAGGGTTAGTGAGGAGAAATCAAACTGCAGCAACAGCAAAAATATTGAACCATGTAAGATACAGAATGCACAGATAGCTGGTCGCTCTAGTCTCCGTTCTGCTGCTGTGATAAAACACAGAGTAAAAGCAACCCAGGAGCTGATGAGATTTATTTAGCTTTCACTTCCAAGTCCTAGTTCACCATTGATGCCTGATCGAGGCAGGAACTCAACCAAGAGATTCAAACAGAAACAAACCTTGGAGGAAGGCTGCTGCTAGCTCACCTACAGTCTCACCACTAATTAGCTTCCCTACACACCCCAGGACCACTTTCCCACAGAACTGTGCCATCCATAGTGAATTTAGAATCTTCTAATTCATTATTGTGAGTTATCTTTCATTTATTAACTCTATGCACCATTACTTGGAAATTTTTCAGTAGAGATCTGAACATCTTTAAGATAATGGAGCAGGGAGTATGTAAAAGTACTCAAAACATATTCTTATTTAAACAATATGTATACACATTTCAAATAACTTTAAATAGAATTCTAAAAAGTGTTTTTACAACTTAATAAAAAATGATTGACTCTGTCTATAATGAGGAAAATGAGCAGACTCTCTTAATGAACACATATGGGATAAGGACAAATACTTAGAATGCTGTTAGGGATTGTCTGGTTTAGTACAGTGGTGGTTGTAGGGTCTCCATGACTTTACTAGAAGATGAAGGCCATTGCAAAAAACCACAACAAATCAAGTTGCAGAGCTGTGGAGCCTGGGAACAGTGGGCATGTCCACAGTATAACCCCTGCTCCTGCTCAGGCTCAGGAAACACTGAAGAAGACAGGAGGAAAGATGGCAAGAGCCAGAAGATTGGGGTGTTGCTGTGCAATTGTGTCTCCTGGGAATGGTGGAAGCTGTACAGATAAAGACACACCAACATAACACTCATCTTGAGCTGAAAGGCAACAGCAACAGACATGCTAAGTGGATGGAGAGAACACACTCATCTCTCGTCTAGACAATGAGCTACTGGAAGCCAGACTGCTGATGGAGGAGGAGAAATAGTCTTTCCCTGAGATGAGCGGCCCATTTTGTTATTCCCTTCTGATTGGTCAGTCCTTAAAACATAAATACAAGTATCATTATCTAGATTGAACTGGTTGTATTTATGAATTTAGGAATAAATACGTATATACATGAATATATAACAATGATAAAAGAAGAGGCCATAATTTCCAAAGCCAGCATGAAGAAATGTATGAAAGGTTTTGGGCAGATGGCAGGGATGATGGATTTATGCGATTGTATTATAATCTCAAAAGAGTTAAGTATTTTAAAGAAAAAGTATGTTTGTGTTCAAGGGGTCTAAATAAGAGGATCAAAAAGAATAACTCATGTCAAATACAGCCATTTGCTTACTATATAAAATTCTATTGTAAGTAGTGAACCTTCTCATTTTTTCATTTATGGGTGGCTTTCCTCATTTTCCATAGGGAAGTAGCTGCATATGTAGCAGAGGACAACTTTGTCAAGTATCAATGGGAAGAGAGGTCTTTGGTCAAATGAAGGCTTGATATATGCCTCAGCTTAGGGGAATCGAGGGTGGTGAGGTGGGAGTTGGGTGGGTTGAGGAACACAATCATAGAATCAGGGGAAAGGAGGATGCGTTTCTGCTGGAGGCGACTGGGAAAGGGGATAACATTCGAAATGTAAATAAAGAAAATATCTAATAAAAAACAGAAAAGAAAAAGAAAAAGAAAGATGAAGATTCATGATGATGCATGGAGAAAAAGCCAGAAGGGAAGGAAAGAAAACCGTCCTATAGCTGACCTCTGCATAGACAAAATCTCTCTCCATTTAAAAAAATATTGACCCCAGAAAAGTATTTAATGCATTTCCCAAAGGCCCAGGCCTCAAGATCAGGAAAATGCTGTGTGAAGACCTTCCTATGTGGCCACAGGAGGGCAGTGCTGCTTCAGAGCAGCTGAAGGCTCTGTCTGCCACATACTTCTCAGTCAATTAGGATTTAAATTATTTAAAATAATTAAAGAATTGTTTTCTATGTTGCCTAAGTTTAATTAGAGATCAAGATCAAATTCATTCATATATATATATATTCTGGGCCCATAATGTTGACAGATAGGAATTTGTAAGTGAACACCATGAAGATGTATGCTATTCTTCAAGGCTAGAGCTGTGTTTCTGCTCAGAGTGAAGGGTAATCAGGGACTTAGAAGCCCAGGAACCACAGAGTTCTGAAGGGATAAGGTATCCCAATGGAAGGAAATCCAGATACATGGGAGCCCAGAAAGCACACATCTCTGGGGTGTAACAGTGTCACAAGGGAAGGGCATCCTGAGACGTGGGAGCTCAGGAGCAACACAGGTCTGAGAAGAAGTCTCCTAAGAAGAGTCATTGCAGCTCTCAGGGAGGGCATCCACGGCTGAGATGAGGAGCTCAGGAGCCTCAGCCCTGCTCCAATTCTTCCTTCTTCCCCTTTTCTCTTCATTGTTTCTTGGCTTCTTCTGATGAGAGAGAAAAATCAAGAAAAGATATCTATTGAAGGGTCCAGGGTGTAAAGGGTCAAATCCAGGAGTGGCTCCCTTTGCTCACAGAGTAGACATCAGGGAACTGGACAAAAGGCAGGTCTTATATAGGATTTCTTAGGGGCAGAGCTTTCCAGGTCAGAGATTTCCAGACTAAAGCTTATAGGGTTTTCAAGCCATGTGCTTGGAGAGCTCAGAAATTGGTGTTTTGGTTTTTGTTTGTTTGTTTGGTTGGTTGGTTGGTTTTTTGCTCAGGGATTGATGGGGTTCTGTTGATAGCTCAGGGATTGGTGCATTTTTCCTGCCTGGGGATTGGTGGCTTTTGTTTGCCCTGCTTTCCCTGCATCAGCCCCATGGGTGAAGATGCGAAGTTCTTCTTGGCCTCAGGAGGCTTTGGCTGAAGCACCATTTCTGTGGGTTGCTCAACGAGGTTGGAGAAGAGGTGCTACTACTGTGGCAGTCCCTGGAGGACAGCTGCAGTAATATTTCAAGAAGGTCATAGGGTGAGGCAGGAAAGAAGATATATCACTGTGGACAGCTCCTGTGATAGCTGCGGCTGAGGTGTTATGGTATAGCCATTTTGAGAGCTCCTAGGAGCATCTTATGGTGGTTGTGGCTGGGGCAGGAAGGAGTTATTACCGTGTTTCATCTGGCTGCTCTTAACCCCATTTGGCCAGCCCAGAGGGTCAAGTTCTCCTGACTCCTAACCCATGTCAGCTTGTCTTTCCTTTTCCTGCATTCTTCTTCCTCCTCATGGTCCTCCTCTGACCTCAGACATGTGAAACCTAAACCCCACCTATGTCTTCTTCCCAGCCACTGACTGTTGGTGTCTTTATTTACCAGTTAAAAATAATGTGGAGGAAGGGTCACTCAGCATCTACATGCAGACTCTTTCATCTCTGGGACAACCACTCTTGAGAGCACAAAATTAACATTAGAATTCAACCAGAATCAGGACAATCCACTACATTTCCCCCTTTTTGTTCAATTAAGAAGGCTCTTTCTCATGCCTTATAGCTGGATCTCATGGAGGCATTTTCTCAAAAGTTGGTCCTTTCTCTGTGGTAACTCCAGCTTGTGTCAAGTTGACACACAAAACCTGCCAGTACAATTGACCCCTTGCTAACTTGACAGACAAACAAATCGCTATTAAACCTCAACCCTTACTTTCCTGTTCATTCCCCAAGATCTAAATAACTTTAAAAGTCCCACAGTCTTGCATAGTAAAGGTCCGATCCCTTAAAAATATCCAATATCTTTTAAAATTCATGGTCTTTTAAAAATTCAAAATCTCTTAACTGTGGATTCCACTAAAATACCTTCTTAATTCAAGAGGGAAAAATCTCAGGGCATGGTCACAATCAAAAACAAAATCAGACTCCACTGTCCAATGTCTGGGATCCAACTCATGATCTTCTGGGCTCCTCCAAGGGCTTGGGTCACATCTCTAGTCCTGCCCTTTGTAGCACACACCTTGTCTGTTGGCATTCTGTGTGACCTCCACCCCCAGAGTTACCTGACAATAACCAGGTATGCTCCTCCCCACTTACCTGGCAATAGCCAGGTAGACCTGGACCACTCTAAGAAGGGCTGCTTGCCCAGTCTCCTCTCTCTTCCTCTCTTCCTCTTGCCCCTCTTCTTACATCTTACCCCCTTTCTCCCCCTCTCTCCCCATTCCCCTCCCCCTCTCTCCACATCATCATGGCCAGTCTCTATTCCTCTACAATCTCTTTCTGTCTGCCTTTTTCTGCCTCTTCTACCTCTTAAACCCCTCTCCATGCCCTAAATAAAGTCTATTCTATGCTAAAAATAAAAGGCTCTTTGTCTTATAGTAATAAACAATGCATAGTAGGTGCTATTTTGAAACAATTATAAAAGTATTAAATATGATTTACATTTAAAAGTTCACTCTGTATTTTGTAACTTAAATGAGGTACTTAACCATCTATTCTATCTCAATGCATCTAAAATTCTGAACTTAAATCCTCTTCTCTTTTAACTTGTATTACCATCTTAAAACCATCTTTTCCAATCTAGAACACCTTCTTCCAAGCTAAACAACTTAAGTTCAATTGTGAGACTGTAACTAGTCTTTACGAGATTTGAGAAGGAATAAAATATTACCTGAGTATACAGGATGCATAAAGAAATAGTTTCCAGAACTATAGAAATGAGAGATACAGATGACTACCTGGACAGTCTGCAACATTCCTTGTAACATTGGAGCATCTATCTTCAGCCTTCTGGTCCAGAAAATCTGACATTCCTTAAAGGAGGCAGGAATTTTGAAGGACTGACTTACACAATGTTGGCAGAGCTTAGTAGTCAACTATCTTATGTCCATTTGTTCTTTTATGGACAGCATTTTGTCTGCAGATGAAGTTAGGGCATTTCCCACAGTAGCTAGCTTTCCACAATCTAAGCAACTCTACAGGGAAATACTGATGCTCATCACCTTCCTTGAAGTGTGATGGGAGTACTGTCAGGTTCAGACATGTCTCATAGTCAAAGATCTTTTAATAATGACCATTAAGAGCCATATTTTGTGGATCTCTGATGTGTTTGAAGATCATCTATCTATAAATAGCATAACTGAATTGTCAAACATTGATTTTTTAGCCATTTATTCTTTAAATAACAAAAATATGTTATTGTAATTAAATTATAATCTAATATGAACACGAGTTTGATTATCTAACTATTAACTTGCATTACTTAATTATTTTAGACATTTTGTAATAGCAGCTATTAAAAGGACTGAATCTAATCCTTGTATTCTCAAGTAAGTTGCATAGGCACAATGCCTACCTAAGAGTACCAAAATTAATTTTAAATTTTTTATCAATATGTAAAGATTTATACCAAAGAAAACCTTAAAGCTGTATCAATATCCAAAACTCTGTATCAATGTAACAAAATATAATTTCAATTTTGCTTTAAAATATAAAGATTTATACCAAAGTAAGATTATAGCTATAAAATGCTTTGTTTAAGAGTATATTTAGTAATCTAACTCCATTTGTCTAATTTGTTATAATATTGCTATATCCTTCTTTATGCTTTTCAATCCCTGTCCGTTTATTTAAGAAAGAATGAATTATAGAGGAAAGCAAATATGAAAATCCCCAAATCTCTTTTTGTGAGCACTCCATAGTCTCAATAATAGTGTCAAACTTTGGAACTTCCCCTTGAGCTGGATCCTACTTTGGGCCTGTTGCTGGACCTTCTTTTCCTCAGGCTCCTCCCCATTTCCATCCCTGTAATTATTTCAGACAGGAACAATTATGGATCAGAATTATGACTGTGGTATGGTCCTCCTCTTCCTCATTTGATGCCCTATCTTCCTGCTGGAGGTGCATTTCATCTGAGGTCCCTCCCTTTGATCCCTGAGAGTCTCTCACCTCCAAGATTTCTGGTGCATTCTGGAGGGTCCCCCCAACCTCCTATCTCCTGAGGTTGCCTGTTTTCATTCTTTCTGCTGGCCCTCAGGGCTTCAGTCCTTTTCCTTCACCCAATACCAGATCATGTTCCCCTCTCCCCCACTCCCCATTCCTGTCTACTTTCCCTCCCAGGTCCCTTTCTCTCTCCCCACTTGTGATTACTTTTGTCTCCCTCCCAAGTGGAACTGAGGTATCTTCATTTGGGCACTTCAGCTTATTTACCTTTTTGAGTTCTATGGACTGTATTTTGGGTATTCTATATTTTGGGGGGGTGAGTACATACCATTAATGTCCTTTTGCATCTGAGATACCTTACTCAGGATGATATTTTCTAATTCTATCCATTTGCCTGCAAAACCCAAGATGTCCTAGTTCTTTATAGCTGAGTAGTATTCCATTGTGTAAATGAACCACATTTTCTGTATCCATTCTTCTGTCATGGGATATCTAGGTTGTATTCAGCTTCAGCTCTCACAAATAAGGATATGAACATAATGGAACACATGCCCCTGACCACACTCCAGAAGACCCAACAAACAGCTGAAAGAGTCAGATACAGATAGTTGCAGCCAAAAAAAGACAGAAGCGGCTGACCCCTGTTGTTGAATTAGGGAAGGCTGAAAGAAGCTGAGGAGAAGGGCAACCCTGTTGGAGAACCAGAAGTCCCAATTAATCTGGGCCTGTGAGATCTCACAAACACTGGACCACCAAACAGGCAGCACATACAGTAGAGGACTGCCGGGTCTGTGTTCATTAAGAGATGATGCACCTAACCCTCAAGAGACTGGAGGCCCCAGGGAGTTTAGAGGTCAGGTAGGGTGGGGAGTAGGGATATCCACATGGAGACGGGAATGGGGAGGAGGTATGGGAGGTGGATCAGTCGGAGGGTGGACTGGGTGGGGGAAATAAAATATGGAGTGTAAAAATAAATAAATAAATAAATTAATTAATTAAATACAAATTCCCACGTCAAAGCTCTCTAGTTTCCTCCCTGTCCAGAACTATAATTATTTGTAAATTATCTTTTAAAGTGACAACATAATTATACTTTATAATGTAACCAAAACCAGGAAAGCCAATTTGAGGGATTGGGATGGCGATTTTCTTATGATTGCTTCCTGCTGAATTGGAGCAAAGAATGCCTTGCAGGAGGGGTGCAAGAAAATTAGAAAAAATGGTTAGTCTAAAGAAAGCTAGCTGAAGTATTTGTTGCCCAGTATCTGTATGCTTAACTGAAAGCCTTTCTGGAACCATCTAAAAGGCTAGATGAAACAAAAACAAAAACAAAACAAAACAACAACAAAAAAAAAAAAAACAGAAGAAAACACTTGTTCAATGTAGTATCAGAAATCCCTCACTATTGATATTTGTTTTAAACCATTCATTTTTCCAGTCTGTGTCAGAAATACCCTCTTTGTTCTCATTTATCTAACTTCTATTTTCAGATCATCTTTACTTTCCTTTTCCTCTTATTTTTATTTTTACACTTGATAACACATATGTGTTGTGTGCCTCTACATGTCTGCTTTGTTTTGCTTTTAACATCATGTCCTTCAGTAACACCCATTTTCCTACAGATGGCAGAAGTTCATATTTCCTTCTGGCTGAGTATTACTCTCCTGTTTCAGAGATAACATTTTGCTCATTCATTGTCTGACTTGGCTGCATCTACATCTTGGCAACAGCGAATGGTGCTATAATAAACATACACAAACAGGTATGTGTTTATATGCTAACTCTCTTATATGATGACCTCAGTTCTCCTAGATAAATATTTATAAATGGTATTAGAATAACTAAATCATTGGTCCTCATTTTCTCCTTCCTTCTTTCTTCCTCCCTTCCTTTCCTTCTTTCTTTCTTCCTTCCTTTCTATTTCTTTTCTTCCTTCCTATCTTCCTTCCTTCCTACCTTCCTTCCTTCCTTCCTTCCTTCCTTCCCTTCTTTCTTTCTTTCTTTCTTTCTTTCTTTCTTTCTTTCTTTCTTTCTTTCTTTCTTTGTCTTTTTCTTTCAGAGAATCCACACTGCTATACTTGGTGACTATACCAATACAAAATTTTACCAACAATATATGATGGCAGAATTATAATGACAGGGTTTCTGATTCTCAAAACTCTGCTTTCAGCAATACTAAGTTTGAACAGAATAGGAAGTACTTCCTATGTCAGAAAGATCTTCAGACAAAGTGTCTGTGGAGGGTGGAGCCTGCTGAAAGGACTGAGGTGCATGTAAAGTTGGAGTCAGTGTTCTGTGGAGATAAAAGGCCACCTGAGTTCCCCACAAACTTCAGTCTAGGAGGAATGGACAAGATCCTGATGGCATCGTTTTTACTCCTAGGCCTTCACCTGGGTGGTAAGTCATGGAGGACAAACCTGAGGATGTGGAATTAATGTGGAGGCATGAGAGACTTGAGGCACAAGGCAAAGTCACAATATCTAATCAGCAAATCCATTTCTGGGAACTTAACAACAGTTGTTATTTCTCTATGCAGGGGTGAGTGGTCAGCAGAAGGAGAGACATGACCAGCAGCAAGTGAGACAAAGTCCCCAATCTCTGACAGTCTGGGAAGGAGAGACTGCAATTCTGAACTGCAGTTATGAGAACAGCAATTTTGACTACTTCCCATGGTACAGGAAGTACCATGGTACTGGTGAAGGCCTTGCATTCCTGATAGCCATAAGATCAGTATCCGATAAAAAGAAAGATGGACGATTCACAGTCTTCTTCAGTAAAAGTGAGAGAAAGCTCTCCTTGCACATCGCAGACTCTCAGCCTGGAGACTCAGCCACCTACTTCTGTGCAGCAAGTGCACAGTGCTCTCCAGACACCTGCAGTCCATACCCAAACCTGCAGCTGAGGCTCCAGCAAAGCCCTGCTGTGGGCTGAGCCTGTCAGAGATGCAGGGGAGTTTTCACTTTTTCATTTGTAGAAACAGTAGATATAAGGATTAGACTCATTCAGGCCAGTGATAGTCCAAGCTAGTCTCAGGGCTTGCATTTCTCCAGTCTCTCTTTGTTCCTCAGAAACAGCTGGAATTTTATTTGTGTTTAACTAGTTTGGATGAATTCCTCTTCTGAGAAGTTGAATTAATAGTTCTCTGTGTGGCTGGTTTGTACCAGCTATAAATTATAAATCTACCTACTCTATTGTCAATAATGTTGTTAAAGTGTGAATGTTACAATCCAGGGTCAGGAGATCTTGACTTTGGCTTCTGGGATAGAAATCACATAAAATTTTCTTTAACCTTAATTTCCTCTGATGACCAGGGATGTAGTCATATAAATCAATACTTTCTCTTGTTTTGCCTCTCAGATCCACACCTACTTTCAAGAAATTCATGTAAAGGAGGCCTTCACAAGGATGCAGATGTGTCTACAATACAAATAACATCATTGTGAAAAGAAGAATAAAATTTACTCATACAATGAAAATGCATAACCTTCACTAAAGAAGTGACTTCATGTGTGTATATTATAGATGAACATAATACAATTATGAATATAATTTTTTTTGGTTTTTGGTTTTTGGTTTTTCTTTTTCTTTTTTTTAATTTTTTTATTCTTGGATATATTCTATATTTACAATTCATTTCCCTTTTTTGGTTCCCCACCCCCCAAAGATCCCACATGCCCTTTTCCCTCCCCCTGCTCCCTCATCCACCCCTTCCCACTTCCCCGTTCTGGTATTCCCCTACACTGATGCATTGATCCTTTCCAGCACCAGTGTCCACTCCTTTCTTCTTGTCAGATATCATTTGGTATGTGAATTGTGTCTTTGGTGTCCCAAGATTCTAGGCTAATATCCACTTATCAGTGACTGGATACCATAGGTATTCTTTTGAGACTGGGTTACCTCACTTAGTATGATGTTCTCCTGCTCCATCCATTTTTCTAAGAATTTCAAAAATTTATTGTTTCTAATGGCTGAATAGTATTCCACTAAGCTCAACTGCAGGTGGATCAAGGACCTCCACATAAAACCAGACACACTAAAACTAATAGAAAAGAAACTGGGGGAGTGTTCCTCTTTCTCCACATCCTCACCAACACCTGATGTCTTCTGAGTTTTTAATCTTAGCCATTCTGACTGGTGTGAGGTGAAATCTCAGGGTTGTTTTAATTTACATTTCCCTTAAGACTAATGATGTTGAACATTTTTTAAGGTGTTTCTCAGCCATCCAAATTTCTTCAGGTGAAAAGTCTCTGTTTAGCTCTGAACCCCATTTTTGGATAAGGTTATTTGGTTTTCTGGGGTGGGAATGCAAGCTGGTACAACCACTCTGGATATCAGTATGGCGGTTCCTCAGAAAACTGGACATGATACTTCCGGAGGACCCAGCCATACCACTCCTGGGAATATACCCAGAAGATTCCCCAGCATGCAATAAGGATACATGCTCCACTATGTTCATAGCAGCCTTATATATAATAGCCAGAAGCTGGAAAGAACCCAGATGTCCCTCAACAGAGGATGGATACAAAAAATGTGGTATACATACACAATGGAGTACTATTCAGCCATTAGAAACAATGAATTCATGAAATTCTTAGAGAAATGGATGGAGCTGGAGAACATCATACTAAGTGAGGTGACCCAGTCTCAAAAGAATACCCATGGTATACAGTCACTGATAAGTGGATATTAGCCTAGAAACTTGGAACACCAAAGACATAAATCACATATCAAGTGATGTCTCACAAGAAGAAAGGAGCAGAAACTGGTGCTAGAATGGACCAAAACATCATTGTGGGGAGTACAAGAACAGTGAGGTGGGAGGGGTGGATGAGGGAACAGGGGGAGGGAAAAGGGCATGTGGGACCTTTGAGGGTAGGGAACTAGAAAAAGGGAAATGAATTGTAAATATAGAATATATCCAATAAATAAAAAAAAGCCTAAGTTAACTTGAGTTACATAAAGAATAGGTGACATATGTACCCCCAGAGATATTAATCTCCATAGAAGGGAGGATTTAAGCATACATAGATGAATAAACAATTACAGCTTTTGATCTTCAATTGTAGGTCAAAAATCAGAGGATAGGGAGACTAACATATCTCAAACAATAGAAACTTAGACTTGATCTCAGTATTAAAAACTAATTGTGTAAGGAAAAAACCAGGAGATAGTGATATCTATTTCAAAAGATAATATTTATTTAGATTGCTTTAATTGCTTTGAGCTGTTTTAATTACCAAAATGAAAATTATGTTTGGTGGTATTTATGACATTAAAATTTTTCTGAGAAAGATCAAGCTATTAAATTTAATGCATCCTATACCTTTAATGAGTTCTGGTTATTGGGCATAGAACCTGCTGCTTTAGGGGAGAGGCTCTGTATTTGTGTTCACAGAAAAGAATAAAAGTGTTTGAACCCCTTCCAAAAAAAGAAAGAAACTGGGGAAGACCCTTGAGGACATTGGCTCAGGGGGAAAATTCCTGAACAGAATACCAATCAATAGCTTATGCTCAAAGATCAAGAATAGACAAATGGGACCTCATAAAATTACAAAGTTTCTGTAAGGCAAAAGACACTGTCAAAAGGACAAATCGGCAACCAGCAAATTGGGAAAAGATCTTCACCAACCCCACATCTGACAGAGGGCTAATATCCAATGTATACAAAGAACTCAAGAAGTTATACCCCAGAAAATCAAATAACCCTATCAAAAATGGGGTACAGAGCTAAACAAAGACTTTTCACCTGAAGAAATTTGGATGGATGAGAAACACTTTAAAAAATGTTCAACATCATTAGTCATTAGAGAAATGCAAATCAAAACAACCCCGAGATTTCACCTCACTCCAGTCAGAATGGCTAAGATTAAAAACTCAGAAGACATCAGGTGTTGGCAAGGATGTGGAGAAAGAGGAACACTCCTCCACTGTTGGTGGGACTGCAAGCTGGTACAACCACTCTGGAAATCAGTCTGGCGGTTCCTCAGAAAACTGGACATGATACTTCCGGAGGACCCAGCCATACCACTCCTGGGAATATACCCAGAAGATTCCCCAGCATGCAATAAGGATACATGCTCCACTATGTTCATAGCAGCCTTATATATAATAGCCAGAAGCTGGAAAGAACCCAGATGTCCCTCAACAGAGGAATGGATACAAAAATTGTGGTATATATACACAATGGTTTTTGGTTTTTTCAAAACAGGGTTTCTCTGTATAGCTCTGGCTGTCCTGGAACTCACTTTGTAGACAAGGCTGGCCTTGAACTCAGAAATCCACGTGCCTCTGCCTCCTAAGTACTGGGATTAAAGGCATGCACCACCACTGCCCGCCTTGATTATAAATTTGTAATAGTACCAGCTGCATTCTGTATGGTTTTACAAAAGGACCTCCCATTTTCTTCTTCCTTAGTAGACTTTAAGTCCAATCAGAAACGTGTCGGTTGCCATGAAGTTATGAGTGCCATTCTTGTACCTTTGTAAGTGCCATGCAGGGCTGTGCATTGTGATTCATAAGCATCACATCAAGATACGACTATAAATTGCTCTTCCCCTTTGACAGCTTGCATAGTGCCTTCTGATATTATTAAAGTTAGTGGTCGGTGATGAGGTTTTCAGGTCAGATCCAGTTTAAATCTTCCATGTTCTGTGTCCAATGTGCATGATATCTCAGTAGGGACTTAACTTAGTCTCTGGTATCCAAGGCCAACAGCAATAGTCAGCACTCTTTCAAGACCCTCTTGATTCCGAAGATCAACATATCAAAAGGTTTCTCATGCCTGGCACTTGGTTTCTTGTTGGATGAGGTAGACATGGCCAGTCCACATGAAATAACTTTATTATAAATATATGTGTAATGTAATTCTAGGTAAACACAAAATAATAAATATCTATAAGTGTTTTTCAAACATCCTCAGTGGTATTTATCTGTCAGGAGCCTTCTAGGAAAGGCTAAAACATCATATTACATGGCTGTGATGGATAATTTTGAATTGCAAATCTTTCAGAAATATCACTTTAGGATTGATTCTTATTGATGATGTACCTTTCCTGTCATTATTAGATCAATATAAACAATTCCTGAGCATAAACCCACCTTATTGGGCAGATTTTCTGCATTTTAACTAAGACATACTTTTTTGTAGCTATGCTATGTAGACAAATTGATGATTCCATAATTCTTAATAATGATTCTATACAATCCCTATATTTATACAAGTAATTTTGAGCACTCTGTAATGTGAAAGTAGTAATTAGGGCTCTGTAAACTTTCATGTGTCATGAGCTAATTGCACCAAGATAGAAAAAAGTCTTGAAACAGATTTACAATCAGGGACAAGATTCCATTTTGACTCAATGTGAAACCATTATCTGATAACTAAATGTCATAAATTGAGAATGAACAATTTTTTGAAGGTGCAAGGACAATAAATAAAATACTGTCTGGTTTATATATACAAAACTTAATGCTAATGATACACTAGGCATATGTTTTGCTTCTTGACAAAATCATGCTTAGACATAAGCATTATTGCTTTAAACTCTTAATGAACCTGTGAGTTAGTAACAGATAATGAATGCTTAATTTGATAACTAGTAGTAATGGAAACACATGTGAACATCTCTGTTGTAACTTCTTATTCAATTTATGTTTGAATTTATGTTTGAACTTGTGAAATTTTGAAAAAAAGAGGGTCAGGATACCATGTGATCATGCATCCTGCAAATTTATAAGAACTGGGAATGGTAGCAATAAGAGAAGAAACAGAAGAGAAGCAGAGCAGAGCAGAGCAGAGCAAGGAGAGGTAGCAGAGACAGAACAGGTTTCTTCCTACCAAGGGACAGGTGTTTTCCCTTAACAGCAAGTTCGTTCTCACTGACAAGGAATGCTTATTTTTCATGCAGAATGCATGAGTTCCTTCTGTACTGGCACTTGCTCTATGGAGCTTGCTCATGGGGCATTTTCTCAATCCACTAAATAGACATATGCATATGTAAGTATAGGTGTGTGCATGTAAGTATGCATGAATACATGTGGAGTTGGGGAGATAGGTGATCAGGCCTGACATGTTTGTGCATGAATGTGTCTATGAATGTGTGTTATGTTCATGCATATTTGCTTGTGTAAAAGTGCTTCTTTCTGTGAGCATGACTTTCATTTCCTGACTCACAAAAAGATAATTGCGCCAAACATCCCACTAGCCTAGCTACCAAAAGGCTAGGCTTCTAGGCAAGATAGAAAATAACAATGAATGCTTTTACTTGATCCTCCACTGCTATGCAGCATATGTTAATTGCCAGAGAATTATAAAGTAAGTTTATAAAGTAAGAGTTAAGTCTTCCAACATTTAGTTTAGCACAGATAATTATAAATTAAAAAGTAAGAGTTATGTTTTCCAGTATTTATGCAAGAACAGAGAATTATAAAGTAAATAATAAGAGATAAAGTGTTGTTTCCCCAGCAGTTAATCAAGAACAGAGCAGTAATAAAGATTTAAGTTTTTATCCCAGAACAATAAGAAGGAGTTAAGTCTTCAGCACTTAATGAAGTTTTCCTGCTGCCACTTGTACCAGGGAGCCAGGAGACTCCACAGCCTTCTGTGCATGGCCTGCCTGGAGAGAGTGATCCCCCAGCAGTGCTTTCACTTCTGAGATCAGAGGAGTAAGGACACAGGCTTACAGGTCCACTGGAGGAACAAACTCCAGCCAGAGACAACAATACCAACTAGCACTAGAGGGCAAGCAAAAGAACCCTTCCAACAGAAACCAAGGCCACATGGCAACATCAGAACCCAGTTCTCTCACTACAGCAAGTTCTGGATACCCCAACAAACTGGACAAGCAAGAGTCAGATTTAAAATTGTATCTCATGATGCTGATAGAGGGATTCAAGGAAGACTTAAATAACTACCTTTACTTTTTTTTGTGAGGAAACACAAAAATCCCTTAAAGAAATACAAGAGATCATTGGTGAACAGGCAGAAACCCTCAAAGAAGAAACACAAAATTCCCTTAAATAATTACAGGAAAACACAAACAATCAAGTGAAGGAACTGAACAAAACCATCCAGGATCTAAAAGTGGAAGTAGAAACAATGAAGAAATCACAAAGTGAGTCATCTCTGGAGATAGAAAACTTTGGAAAGAATTCAGCAGTCATAGAGCAAGCATCAGTAACAGAATACAAGAGGGAGAAGAAAGAACCTCAGGTGCTAAAGATACCATAGAAAACATTGATTCAACAGTCAAAAAAAATGCAAAATGCATAAAGCTGGTAACCCAAAACATCCAGGAACTACAAGGACACAATGAGAAGACCAAACCTAAGGATTATAGGTATAAATGAGAGTGAATATTTCCAACTTAAAGGGCCAATAAATATCTTCAACAAAATTATTGAAGAAAACTTCCCTAACCTAGAGAAAAAGATGCCCACGAACATACAAGAAGCCTTCAGAACTGCAAACAGACTGGACAAGAACAAAAACTTCTCCCGGCACATAATATTCAAAACACCAAATTTATTGAACAAAGAAAGAATACTAAAAGCAGTAAGGGAAAAAGGGCAAGTAACTTATAAAGGCAGAATTACAACAGACTTCTCACCAGAGACTATGAAAGCTAGAAGATCCTGGGCAAACCTCATACAGACATGAAATATTTTTCATGTAAATCTTTAATTTTATCGTAAAGTGTTTTTGTTCCCTTTGCAATAATGAAAATAAAAAAGAAAAATAAAAAGAACTAGCTTTGTTAATTGCAGAATTTAAATAATTCCTAGCATTCACTAAGGGAAGAAGATTATTTCAGATTCCAGTATATCCAGGGAGACCGATGCATGGACTTGTAAGGATTTTTTCTTCCTTAACCATTATGAGCAAATTGATGTAGAGGAGTAAACATATGAAAATGATCTGTAAGTACGTTACTTATCACACATGGTTCATGATGAATTTAACTTTGGGTCCTAGAATTATCCACTGAATAACACCCATGTGTGTAAAGCAGCTATGTCCTGAGCATGGATTTTCCTGCACTCCCTTTCAAGTGCTGCCTCCTTTATCTAACAAGAAAGACAAGGAAGTAAATTAAAGCCTGTGGTGAGCGACACCTTTTCTCTCTCTACATATAACTTGCAGCCTATGATCTTACAAAACCCCATTTCCTGTTTGGAGTGCTATGTAAGAATGCAGACAGTGCATGTGTCAGACACTTGGACATGGATCACTGAGCTGAGGTGGAGCAGACACACTCATAGAGAGGACATGCCTCCTCACAGCCTGCTCTGTGTGCTGGTGGCCTTGGCTTTCTCTGGTATGAATGATCATGTATAACTAAGGGTATCAAACAAAGTATCACCAGGCAAATGGCAGTTCCTATAGACATGAGGGGGAAGAGGGATTAGAGAGAAGCCAGCACAATGTGTATTCAGTCAGGCTTGTCTCTGGGTCTGAAAATACCCAATTCCAAATGTGGCTTGTTCACACTGTCACAGGACGAGTTTTTAATTCTTTCTTCTGATTGTTCTGCAGGATCTAATGTGGCCCAGAAAGTGACTCAGGTCCAGTCTACAGCAAGCAGGCAGGAGGGAGAAGAACTCACCCTGGACTGTTCATATGAGACAAGTCGGGCCTTTTATGTTCTTTTGTGGTATAGGCAGCATCTTAATGAAGAAATGGTTTTCCTTATTCATCAATTTTCTTCTTCTACTGCAAAACAGAGCAGCGGCCGCTATTCTGTAGTCTTCCAGAAATTAGTCACGTCCATCAGCCTTGTCATTTCAGCCTTACAGCCAGATGATTCAGGGAAGTATTTCTGTGCTCTCCAGGAGCTGGCACAGTGTTTGAAGTGACAGCACAAGCTGAACAAAAACTGAGGCTCCTTAAGCAGAGAACCCCTGAGGGAGGGAGGGAGCCCAGCTGAGAAGCACACCTGCACATCCTGAACAAGAAGATCCCAACTGTGGATGCTGCATCTGTGGTCTGCATCAGAACTGTGTTTCTAAGTAAAACCTCAGTCCGTGCTGTTTAGAAACAGTTATGGTGAGCAGCTTTCTATAATACTTTGTCTTAAAACAGAGTTAAAAATAGATCACTGGGAACATGTGAAGTATTTTCTATAGTTGGGAATCTTGCACCACAATAATGTAAAGTATCAGTTTCTCTTTAAGTTTCTTTTTAAGTAAAAGTTATACTCAGAGTAAAAAGATCCAGGATGAGTGAAGTAGTCAGAGACAGATTATAAGGAGTTCACCTCATGAAATTGCTGGTGGGGACTGATTTATCCCCACAAACCATTGTCTTTGCATCTGGGACTGAGCCTGAAGAGCTGAAGATCAGCTTGACCAGCAACTGGGAAGGATAGCTACATAAAGACACCCCATGTACTGAGATTTGTGAAAATACAGTGAGACCCAGAATGCAACTGGTGTCTAGAAGAACAAAACGTTCTTACCTCCCAAATCTCATATGTGTATGTGGTGAGAGTGGAGGGTGGAGATGGGGGTAGTGTAGGGATCAGACTTCTGAAGAAGCTGTGTTACTTACCAACATGCTACACATATACTTGTATCAAGATGAAAATATGCCATTGGAAGTATGGATTAGGAGTCAATAACAAACTCATCGGGGACTTATTGACACCATATGAATCATAGGCCTGAATTTTCAGAGGTGAATAAAAATAAATATCAAACATGTTTCTCAAGTCATCTACACTTGCCTTCTCCATGTTCAACATCTAATCTGAGCAACATGGGAAGGAAATTCTGGGAAATATATTTTCAGTTACGTTTTTGAAGATTTATTTTTTAATAACATTTATGTAATTGTTTTGTGCGTGTGTGTGTGTGTGTGTGTGTGTGTGTGTATAAATTGTGTACTCTGGTGTTTATGGAGGCCAGAAGAAGACATTAGAATCCTTTAAAGGGAGTTATTGAGAGGTATGTGTTAACAGATGAGTGCTAGGCACAGAATCTGAGTCTTCTGCAAGAGCAGTAAGTGCTCTTAACCACTGAGTCCACTCTCCATCCCCTATCTTCAGGTAATTCAAGTGGAGACTACAGAGTTACCATAGGACATTTCAGTAAACTGTAAGATAGCACTTGGTTTTCTGGGATAACATGTAAAACAGTTAAAGTAAAAGCACTATATGCCATTTAAAAGAAAAGATGTCCTATGTAAAAGGACATCTAGGTAAACTGTAAGATAGCACTTGGGTTTCTGAGAAAACATGGAAAAACAGTTAAAGTAAAAGTACTATGTGACATTTAAGAAAAAGAACTGAAGCAAACAGAAAGGAAATCAGATTGTCCTTTCTCCATATAGAACCAGCCAAGCAATAGAGCTGTAACATGCTGTTTCTGCCAGTTAGTGCCTGCTGCAGTCGGCACCGAGGTGTCCACCTGCTCTGTAAGAGCCACAAAGAGAAAATTCAGTTGCACTAATGTATTCTTTATCTCTGCTTCAGTTCCTGCTTCCAGGTTCCTGTGTAAGTTCTAACTTCATTCCTCAATTGTGTGGTAGAAGTAGCATCTGAAATAATCTCTTTCTTATCCAAATTGTTTTTGTTAGTGTTCCATTATAACAACCAAATCAATCCAAACAACAACAACAACAACAACAACAACAACAACAGCATCAAAACTTCTGACAGAAAAGTGGACTTTGTCACAGAAATCCTCATCTAGAAAGACCCACTGATGACTTGGTTCAATTCATGAGATTAGCAGACATTTCTACCTGTGGAAACTGATATATAATCTACCCAATCCGAGACACCATGACATAATGAAGAGGAAGAAATAATGACTCTATGCATGATACCTTCTACTTCATGCTATTGACTATTTTAAAGTTTTAAATTTATTATTACATAATTATATATACATATATGTATTTATGTATATATGTACTTTGATTGTATTCCCTCCATTATCCTGACTATCCTTGCTGTTCCCAAAAGCCTCATCTTTTTCTTTTTTGTAAAAAGACTTTTCTTTATTGTTATATCTAAGTACACTGTAGCTGTCTTCAGACACTCCAGAAGAGGGCATCAGATTTCATTTTGGATGGTTGTGAGCCACCATGTGGTTGCTGGGATTTGAACTCAGGACCTTCCGAAGGGCAGTCAGTGCTCTTAACCACTGAGCCATCTCTCTAGTCCCCACCACCATCTTCTTTTAACAGTTTTCATTTATGACTTGTATTTATGTCCTTCACTTGTGGCCCACTGCACTTAATTAGGATTTCTTCCACTAGGGTGGATGTGAGTGAGAGAGTCATTGGGGCAAAGATAAATGCCTTGTCAGTACCTATACCACTGAGGAATATGGCTTTTCATCCCCCAGCAAGCACCAAAAGAATGTTGTTCCACTTGTAGGGTTGGAACCTTATAACAATCATAGAATACCAAAAGGTCCAATCACGCACATGTATACATGGCTTTTGTGAATTCACCATCGATGTCCATCCCAGAAGAGTGCACAGTCATTATAAGTTTGCATAGTTTTACAATTGTTATGTTGTTGTCTTTCAATTCAATCTTGTCAAATCTTTGATGACTCTAGTCTTACAACTGCTTTCCTACTTCCCAAACCTATGACTCTCATGCTTCCCTCTCCATTTATGTCCTTCTTCTACTCCTTTGCCTTTCCTTACTCATTTCACTAGTTAAAAATTGGTTCAAATCAGTACATTTCATCCAAATGTCACTAAAACTTGTTGGGGATTTGGGAAAGAGCTCTGGTGTTTTCTATAGCAATTCTTCACTAGAAATTTGGCTAAGTCATTATGTCTGGTAGTGCAGACATATTCCCTGCTAAACAGCCATAGGTAACACAAATCAAAAGCAAATCACCAGGAGAAATCATGTAAGACAAACAGAAGTAAAAGAAAGAAACAGGAAGAAAAACTTAGAAGACAGGTCCATCAGATGCATGAAGCAGAATGAATAAAAACAAAATACCTGAGACATCTACCCACTGAAACATTCACCCAAAGTAACAGCTCCTCAGTAATAGACATCATAAGCTGGGCGTGGTGGTGCACGCCTGTAATCCCAGCACTTGGGAGGCAGAGGCAGGCAGATTTCTGAGTTTGAGGCCAGTCTGGTCTACAGAGTGAGTTCCAGGACAGCCAGGACTACACAGAGAAACCTTGTCTCGAAAAACCAAAAGAAAAAAAATAAAAAGAAAAAAGTAATAGACATCATAGAAAAGGAGACAAACTACTTATCAGATAAAGACATAGAGATCTCCTTTGAAATAATATAAATGACCACATATGAGAGAGTCAAGTGCACAGAAGAACAATTGAGAAGAGTCAACTCGGGATCTGGATATGAAAGTTACAAAAGTGAACAAAATAGCCAGTAGCTTTGCAAAATCTAAAACCATACTAAACAAAAAAACCAAATGTAGGAAAGTGTCAACAAGAAAATTGAGACTCTGAAAATGAACCAATCAAATAAAAAAAAAATACCAGCAGAAAGTGTCATTAACAGATAAGATGGATGGGTTTCAGAGAAGAACAAGGTTGATATAGCAACACAACCAGAAAAATATATAGAAAAATATTGAAGATATCACAAACTTTCAGGACTGTAGGACCCATCCAAAAGGCCAAACCCAAGAATCAATGGGACAGAAGGAGTTGAGAAAAAGTCTGAAAATTGAATATATTAAATCAAATGATAGCTGCCTAGTCTTCAAAACAAGCAAAAGATACAGAGGTCCAAACTAGAGAGCATTTAAAACCTAAACAGACATGACTAAAGAAGAACCACTCTGTGACATGTAAAAAATGATGTTAAGAACAATAAGTGAAAAAACACCAAACCAGATTCAAACCAAACATCAGAAAAGACAAGGCTACTCACAAGAGCCAATTAAAAATGTGCTGATATATTTTAAGACATGAAAGTACTTAACTATCAGTCGAGATGGCTATACTTGGCAAGGAATCTTTTCAAATCCATATAGAAATAAAAACATTTTTAGGAAAGTAAATATTAAAACAATTCACAAAAACTGATACAACACTGCAGAAAATCCTTAGAGCAACTCTATGAATGGAAGAATAAAGGCACTATCACCCATAAGAACATGTACATAATAAATCCTATGAAATGAAGGGATAAAAAGAGGAGAGCCAGGAAGGAATTTACCATGTCCAAGACGGACAGCCAACAGAGCCCCAATATGAACATGGAAGGAAGAGGAGACCACCAATGGTCCATGCAACCAAAACATCAACACAATCATGGGAGACAGCAAGCTGTCACCAAAAATAAAGTTAACGTAAATGGATTGTTATTAAATTAAGATTAGGAAGGCAAAGCATGCTGCAGTTGTCTGCACCAACTGTGCAAAAGGAAGATGCTAGTGATGTTTTGTTTTGTTTTTAATCCTTGTTAAAAGTTACTCAGTTGGACTCAATGACATCTGACTGTGGTTTCAAGTTCTGCTCTGCCCCTGGGGTGTGGGAATGCTGCTAGGCAGGGGGGCTGTGGAGCGCTAGTCTGCATTTACCCTGCACTGCCATCAGGGAGTAGGAAAACATAGTCTAAGTTGTGGGAGGTTGATTCTGGGGATTCCTGACTCTAGGGCATCAAATTACCACTGGAAAGTGCACAGAGTGGTTGGAAAGAAGGGTTAGTGATGAGGAGCCTGGGCCAGGGGCTCTCAAACTCCTGGACATCCAGTTGCCACTGGGTCATGGAGAGTGGAGAATGGAGTTAGGCTCAAGGGCTGAGGACCCTAGGTATGGGGGAAATGGGGAACTCTGACTTAGCTCAGTGTTGGTGAGGTGGCGAGTCTGGAAATACAGAGGAGTCATCTGTGGGTGAGGCTCTGTAGATGAATGCCTTCCCCATGCTCCCCACAGTGTTTTCTTGATGAAAGAGAGAGCCCTTGGTTCTAAACTGTTTATTCCTTGATCATCATGGAAAGTGGGTGCATACCACCTTCTCCAGGTGAACCAGAGATTAAATATCTTTTGCTGGAAGGAAATGTTCAGGAAAGGAAGCTTATGGACTCAACCCTCAGGTCCCCTAGATACCTCATTAGCAGGGAGAACTCTGTTCTGAACAATGTGGTCAGAGACATTCCTATGCAGGGAGTGTGGTTGTGTGACAGGGGCCTGGTTGAAAGCAAGTGAAGCTCTTACTGTCCTCTTAGAGGTTCCCAGGGCTTATGACTCACTCAGCTTTTCCAAGTTTCCTGGTATTGTCCACTGCCCCACACCTGACTGAAGTTTTTTTTTTATTGTATATATTCTATATTTACAATTCATTTCCCTTTTTCTGGTTCCCCACCCCCAAAGTTCCCACATGTCCTTTTCCCTCCCCCTGCTCCCTCATCCACCCCCTCCCACCTTACTGTTCTTGTACTCTCCCACAATGATGTTTTGGTCCATTCTAGCACCAGTGTCCACTCCTTTCTTCTTGTGAGACATCACTTGATATGTGATTTGTGTCTTTGGTGTTCCAAGCTTCTAGGCTAATATCCACTTATCAGTGACTGTATACCATGGGTATTCTTTTGAGACTGGGTCACCTCACTTAGTATGATGTTCTCCAGCTCCATCCATTTCTCTAAGAATTTCATGAATTCATTGTTTCTAATGGCTGAATAGTACTCCATTGTGTATATATACCACATTTTTTGTATCCACTCCTCTGTTGAGGGACATCTGGGTTCTTTCCAGCTTCTGGCTATTATATATAAGGCTGCTATGAACATAGTGGAGCATGTATCCTTATTGCATGCTGGGGAATCTTCTGGGTATATTCCCAGGAGTGGTATGGCTGGGTCCTCCGGAAGTATCATGTCCAGTTTTCTGAGGAACCGCCATACTGATTTCCAGAGTGGTTGTACCAGCGTGCATTCCCACCAGCAGTGGAGGAGTGTTCCTCTTTCTCCACATCCTCGCCAACACCTGATGTCTTCTGAGTTTTTAATCTTAGCCATTCTGACTGGTGTGAGGTGAAATCTCAGGGTTGTTTTAATTTGCATTTCCCTAATGACTAGTGATGTTGAACATTTTTCAAGGTGTTTCTCAGCCATCCGAATTTCTTCAGGTGAAAAGTCTCTGTTTAGCTCTGTACCCCATTTTTGGATAGGGTTATTTGGTTTTCTGGGGTCTAACCTCTTGAGTTCTTTTTATACATTGGAGATTAGCCCTCTGTCGGATGTGGGGTTGGTGAAGATTTTTTCCCAATTTTTTGGTTGGCGATTTATCCTTTTGACAGTGTCTTTTGCCTTACAGAAACTTTGTAGTTTTATGAGGTCCCATTTGTCTATTCTTGTTCTTAGAGTATAAGCAATTGGTGTTCTGTTCAGGAATTTTTCCCCTGAGCCGATGTCTTCAAGGGTCTTCCCCAGTTTCTTTTCTATTAGTTTTAGTGCGTCTGGTTTTATGTGGAGGTCCTTGATCCACTTGGAGTTGAGTTTAGTGCAAGGAGATAAGAGTGGATCAATTCTCATTCTTCTGCAGTTTTAAGTGACCCCTACACCTGAAGCAGATGCTTCCCAGTTTGAATCTGTCAAATATAACAGCTACAACCTCCCTAAAACAAAACAACAAGGAGCTGGAAATTTCATTGGCACCTTGGAAATTACTATCTTTAAAGGAATAGTTTTGCCATGCTACCCTTTCTGATCACAAACTGTTACTCTGTGCTCAAAAGGCCCTCTTTCCTCAGCATCCTCTGTGTTGGTATTCTGTCCAAGCTCTACCCCACAGTTACCTGGCAATAGCAAGGTATGCCCCGCCCCACATGCCTGGCCCACTATAAGAGGGGCTGCCTGCCCCTCCTCTCTCTCTTTTCCCTTCTTTTTCCCCTCTCATTCTCTCACCTCTCTGCCCCTCTTGGGCTCCCCTCCCCCCTCTCTCCACGTGGTCATGGGTGGTCATGACCAGCCTCCTCTACTCCTCTCTACTCTCTCTCTCTCTCTCTCTCTCTCTCTCTCTCTCTCTCTCTCTCTCCTCTCTCTCTCTCCTATACCATTGACTCTCATCCTCTTCTCTAAATAAACTCTATTCTATACCATGTTGGTGTGTGTGGTCCTTCAGGGGAAAGGGATGCCTAGGCCTGGGCCCACTTAGGTATCCTCCTTTCCCCATGCCACCATGCCATACTCACTAATACCCTTTTTCTCTTTTATATCCCAACACCGTGTACTTTAGGCAAGAGTCAGTGTCTCTTTGCCTCATTGTGTGTTTCTGAAATGAATTCAAATGCTGGTTATATAAGAAGCTTATGAATCCAGGAAGAATAGAATCAATAAAGAGTGGTTAAACTTAGCCATTTCACAAATTCTACTGCACCAGGCCTGCTGGTGTGAAGTCAAACAGTCATCTGAGGGGGAAGTGAGGATGATTATAGGAAAGATGGAAAAAAGACTCAGAGACAAAAGTTAGAAATTGGCAGGGCTGCAGGTATGTACCACACCAGCAGCAAATGTATTTCTCATCACCTTTATATACTTTACAGTATTGTGGGAAACAGTCTCAAGCTAGCAGAGACAATGGCTAATGTACATAGGATTTCTGTTCCTGTCTGAAGGCCTCCCTGTTCCTCCTACCAAGATTAATAGAATGTTCTGCCCCTCATTTTGGGCTTAAAGCATAGTTCCTCTTACCATTTCATGTATTAGCAGGAACAGGAATTCTGCCAGCAAACCCTGAGCTGCCTTACTCTGGTTGACAGGCCGACTTTCACAGAAGCTGGAAAAATAGCTCTCGACATTATACTCAACAAACAAGCATATAAAAATGACTCCTCCATTGTGCCTCACCTGATTCTGTCTCCTTGACTGTCCATTTGAGCCCTGTACTGGCTAGTTTTGTGTGTCAACTTGACACCAACTGGAGTTATCACAGAGAAAGGAGCTTCAGTTGAATAAATGCCTCCATGACATCCAGCTGTAGGGCATTTTCTCAATTAGTGATCATGGGAGGAGGGTCCCTTGTGGGTGGTACCATCTCTGGGCTGATAATCTTGGGTTCTATAAGACAGCAAGCTAAGCAAGCCAGGGGAAGCAAGCCAGTAAGTAACATCCCTCCATGGCCTCTGCATCAGCTCCTGTGTCCTGACCTGCTTGAGTTCCAGTCCTGAATTCCTTTGGTGATGAACAATAATGTGTAAGTGTAAGCTGAACAAACTCTTCCCTCCCCAACTTGCTTCTTGGTCAGGATGCTTGAGTAGGAATACAAACCCTGACTGAGACAAGCCCCTTCTGTTTTCCTCTTACCTGTATCCTGTTACTCTATGATTTTCTGCTTTTCTTCCACTTACAGTCTTTCATTAAGAGCTTGTTTTTTTCTCTCATATCCTTGTCTAGGTCAGTAGTCAATGACATTTACACACACACACACACACACACACACACACACAGAGAGAGAGAGAGAGAGACACAGACACACACATTAAAATATAGGACCTGTACAGGAAAAAAATGTAATATTTGTCTTTCTGAGACTCAAAGGGAAGTAGTTTTTGACTACCAGAATCTGCTACCAGATATCTAACTGAAGTATATTTGACCTGAGCTCCTGGCTGCCCCCTAGTTCTCAAGAATTAAATTGGAAGAAGTCCTAGTGGTTGAAGCAGCAATCCTAGATCTGAAAACCAAAGTGTGAATGTTTCAGTGTTTCTTAGAAGTGGAAACAAAATACAGGAGGAAATATGGAGACAAAGTGTGGAGCAGAAACTGAAGGAAAGACCATCCAGAGACTTCCCCACCTGGGGATCCATCCCATATACAGTCATCAAATCTGGATGCTACTGAAGATACAGGGAAGTGCTTGCTGACAGGAGCCTGATATAGCTGTGTCCTGAGAGGCTCTGCTAGAGCCTGACAAATACAGAGGCAGACGCTCACAGACTACCATTGTACTGAGTGCAGGGTACCAGATGAAAGAGTTGGAGAAGTGCCTGAAGGAGCTGAAGGGTTTGAAGCCCCATGGTGAGGAGAGAAAAAGTGTCAACTGGCCAGACCCCCTGGAGCTCCTGGGGACTGGACCACCAACCAAAGAGTACACATGGAGTGACCCATGGCTCCAGATGCATATGTGGCCTTGTTGGATATTGGTGGGAGGAGCAGCCCTTGGTCCTATGTGAGTTTGATGCTCCAGTGTAGGGGAATGCCAGGGTGGGAAGGCAGGCTTGGGTAGGTGGGTGGAAGAGCACCCTCATAAAGGGAGGGCGATGGGTGGATCGGATAGGGGTTTTCAGAGGGAAGACCTGGAAAGGGAATAACATTTGAAATGTAAATAAATAAAATATCCAACAACAACAACAAAAAAAGAACTTTGTGATAATCATGGCAGGCAAGAATCAGAAAGAAGGTGTGGTATTTGACCCACACCTATCAGCTGCGATGGTGATTCATGCAGTAGTGCCAAATAGGATTCATGGGTGTTGTGAGCTGGAGAACAGAAAATTGCTTAAGATATGGAACTTGTTAGAACATAGTCTAAAGAATGACCCGTGACTTGGGAAATGGTGAAAGAAGCTCCAGGCAAAAAGGCATGGGTGACCTCAGGTGCATTTTTGTTACCCAGATTGTTCTTGGATGTAATTTTGTGCCTTGTCTGACAAACATTTACATTCAACTTATAAGACATGTCTATTTATTCTTGTTGGTTATCAGAACATGTCTATAGAACCCAGTCTGGTCAGTGGACCCTGATTCTGGATATGACCTTCTATCTTGCTTTCATTGCCTTCCCAGATGTAACCTATACTACATGCCAGGAAGTTGTGTTTACATTGGTCTGTCCTGAGAAAGTTTTGGAAAAGGACTGCTTTGTTAATATATAGGCTGTGCTTACTGGTGCTTGTTTATGTGTTTTTCTGCTTTCAAAAATACCTTCCTTTCATCATTACTTTCTTTGCTACATTCACATATAAAAGTGTATTGACGCTGTAATAATGTTGCATACAGTGTTAGGCTGTAGTTCTCTACAACTTTTCAGGTCCTCAAAGTCCATATCCAGCAGACAAGATCTGCACGGGTTGACAAAAGTTTACAGAGTTTAGCCTCATTGCCTAAGTTAGGATTGTTTGTCTTTCCTAGGTGAAATGTGTGTCTATATTCTAACCCTTTTTGAACTACAAAAATAATCCCAGTTGTAGAAACAAGTTATTGATGCAGAAGAAGCCCCTGTAAGTAGCATGACAGAGTGCTTTTGTGGCCTTCCACCCTCCCAACATAATATACTCCCATTACCAGTTGCTGGTGAGGCACCAATTGATTCTGTGAGACAAGGTTTTGCAAACTGAGGTGAGAAAATGCCTCTTGGAGCCTTCTGGAACACCTCCATTCAGAAGCCAAAATGTCACTAGCAGCCTGCTGTACTTCCTAAAACTTCCCCTCTTCCTAGTAGCTGGGACTAAGAAAACCAAGCAAATAGATGTAAAAGAATCCTTCTTTGAAGTAAGTCATTGGCCAAAACCCCCCTCTTTTCTTAGGACGGCACCACTTTGCCTTAGTCATTTACATAATTACATTAATCTCCTAACAAGATGTAAATTTTTATGGCTATGTTAATGAGAGTGGCTCTGATATTGTGGTATGAAAAGCATTGACTGAGCACAGCAAATCTCAGGTTTCTACAGAGGAAAGCTAGGTGTCAGGTTAAGTTTACTCACAGACTCTCATTAAGACCTAGGGAGTCTGGCCTAATGTCCTTTGAAGTCTCTTTTAGGACTCAAGTTTGTATCAGGAAGATGGATGTTATCTATGTTTGAGCTTCTAATTTGTTACACAGGAAACATTTTACCTGGTTGATTTTACATTTCCTTGTGGCAAATGGTTAGGCTGATTGTTCTTAATGCCTGCCTTACCGAATACATCTTTTGAAATGGAAAAATCTCATGCTTAAAAGCACCTGCCTCTGAGCAGCAAAATACACTCAGACCTTAAACCATTTCTGTGTCTGGTGTCTGTTTGTCATTCGCTGAATCCGTGCCTTCCTGCTTTGCCAAAGAATCCTGTTTCCCTGCAACTACAACTACTGGCTGAGTTTGGACTTCGGCAACCAGTAAGACACTTAACAAACCACATGCATTTGAGAAGCTGTGAAAGCTGTCAGGAGGCTGTATTAACAAATAGACTTGAGAAGACTCTATGAGTTTTGTTTTGTGGAAGACACTACAACCTTAGAGTATGCCTACTAGTCTATGGAATATGTGGTAAGCAAATACAGTTCAGTGTCTGGGGTGGAGGAGCTACTGTGCTGTGTGATTTCCATGTGTTTTCTTGTTCAGTACTTAGTGGACTTGCCAAAGTTATTTAATTTCCTCTCCTTTGAATAACATAGCAGTACTGAATACCATCCACTGCAACAAGAAGCTTCTCTGACCAACACTGACACTGTCAAAAGTCGACAGGTATAACCATAAGCATTTTGTCCCAGTTTGTATTTCAATTGCTGTGATAAGGTAAGTGAATTTCTAGATGCATATCGCTAACAAAAGTTAAAACAAGATGAAGTAAAGACATTTAAGCAGATACATTACAACCAACTAGATGAATGCAGTAATCAACAATCCACCAACTAAAAAATGCCCAGGTTTAACATAGAGTTCTACCAGGCTTCAAAGAACTAACATCAATACTTCTCAAATTGTTCCAAAAATAAAAAAGAAAGGGCCATTTCCAAATTCTTTTCATGATGTCTGTATTGCTGATACTAAAAGTAGACAAATACCAAACAAAAAGAAAGAATTATAGATGAGTTTTCATGATACACATACATAAAAAACTCTTAATAAAGCAGTTGCAAACTAAACTCAAGAACACTTCAAAGAGAACAATTCAACCGTGATGTAGCCAGTCTTAGCATAAAAACGGTAATTAGATCCTTATCCTTCACTCTGAACAATGTTCAATTCCAAATATATTAAAGACACGGGCATAAGACCTGATGGTCTGAACCATTAGAGAAATCCCTCACCTTTGATCTCTGCATAGACAAATCATGAAGGCACAGAGAATAGGTTCAACAAAACCATTGAAGAAAAATTCTCAAACCTGGAAAAAGACTTGCCTATCTGAAACCATGACTGGAGACAAATAAATTTCCCCTTGTTGAGACCAGGAGTTTCCTGTATTTTATGCTTAATAGACAGATGTTCTAAAAACATCTTGAAATCCTGTTTCTAAACCATTCAGTGAGTGCTAGAGCATTTTGAATGATGTCTCAGTGAGAATAACTAAGTGTCAAGATTTTAGAGTTAACTGCCAGGGGCCATTTAGATTGCCCCCACTCTAAAGACAATCTCAGTGCAACTGGAAGAGAATACTCATTATAATGGAAAGGTTCTTAACTTTCAAGAGTGGTAATTAGTATGTTTATTAGGTTGTTACATAGTATTTATTAATAGTACTTAGTATGTTTATTAGGAGTGTCACACAGTATAACCTTTTGTCAATCAGCTTTACTTGCAAATGTTCATTATACTGAGTCATTGGTCTGGTTAAAGGTCTCTGGTTTCTCTTACATTATCAATCATGGATCTTCATCTGGACTTCTCTTGGATACAGTGTTGTTGCACTGAGATCTTGCAGCTTTGGTTCTTCAGGATCTGCCCCTTCATGTTCTTCAGCAGGTCATAGATACAGTAGATGTTGG
Source organism: Apodemus agrarius (assembly GCA_964023405.1). Taxonomy (NCBI): domain Eukaryota; kingdom Metazoa; phylum Chordata; class Mammalia; order Rodentia; family Muridae; genus Apodemus; species Apodemus agrarius. Next base: position 74,006,122 of record OZ030013.1, on the reverse strand, counting down.
GGTGGGCCAACTCAAAGCCCTGGACCTGGACCTGTGTGGTAGCTGAGTTGGTCAGCCCAGCAGCTCTCCCATGCTCATGCCATAGGGGACAACTCTCCAATGCTTCCCAGAGGAGGGGCTAGGCCAGCTTTTCAATGCTTATGTCATCATGGCTAGCTAACTCATGCCTCTGCTATCACAGCCAGCTCTACTGTGGGACCCGCTTCCCTTCAGTGATCCAGGTGAGGGAAAGCACCAGCTCCTATGCTCTCATACCCTTAGGGTCAGCTCTCCCAGACTGTCAATCTAAGAGGTAGGGACAGCTTTCCCAAGTGCTGTATTTGGTGAGGTGTGGGGCTAGCTCTGCATAGCCCTGGGACATGGTACCAGGTGGTAGCCAAGACCAGGGATGTCCCCATGGCCTTTGGTAGTAACAAGGATCACAGATATCAACACAGAACTAGACTAGTCCCTCAGTGACACCCCAAGCCAGGAATATGGGTGCAGGTGCCATCACAGGCTACTCATGTCAGACTCCTCACTACGCTCACATCTCTAGCTCTGCCTCTCTTCATTGTGCACACACTGTTCTGCTTCTCGTTATATTTCATCTATCACTTACATGTTCCATACTTCTCTGCCTCATGGAGCCTGGTATGGTTCTTATCCTTTCTGCTCCTCCTTGCCCACCCATTTTTACAATTTTATGATGTGTTTTATATATCACTCTTCTACTTCTATAGCAGTAACCTTTCTTTTGCATTGAGAGATGGTGCTTGAAGTATGGTGTTGCATTTTTCACAGACAAATTGGTTCTTGATGTCATGGAAGTTTCTTTAGAATAAGATTTTCTTAGGCTCTTCTGCTGCAATAGAGCTCTTGTTCATTGTGACACTGAACATTCTCAATTTTCCACTTCATTTTATTATTGGGTATGCTCAGCTTATTACAAACATTCTAGGCACTGGCAAGAAGTACAGAGTGGTATTTGTGATTAATTATTATGAGAGAGTCAGTCATGTCTGTTCCTGGTAAGAGTGGTCACTCAGCCTTGTTTACACCACAGAAGGGTCTCCACCATACAGTCTCCCCATGTGCTCTACTGTATACCCATGTAATGAGGGGTTGACCAGCCTATTTTCGGTTGTCTCTGAAGTTTGAGAGACAAACTACAAAGATGTAGTATCCCTCACCTTCTGCAAAGAAGGTTCTCTAATTATAAGGGTTACACCCTATCTGGGGGCATAAGGTTACGCTCTGAGAATGTAGTTAGACATTATACTGGCTGAGGAAAGTGACAGTGCTAGGTTCATCTCTGGGTTCCACGGCCTTATCAGTCCCAGGAAGTTGGCTGGGTTTACAGTGCCAGGTAAGATTTCCCTCCTAATGAGCTGGCTTTAAATACAATTAGATGACTGTTGGTTGCTACCAAGGTATGATTGACACTATTCCAACTTTGGGGATATCTTGGTGTGCAGAGGTCATTGCTGTGATTCAAAGACATTGAAGTACAGTGGAATGGTTGACTGTTTCTGTCATTGGCAGCAGAGTACCTTCTCCACTGTTTTTAACAATAGGGACTTATCTGCAAATTTTGAAAGAGCCTGTACCGGCTGGGGTGTGTGTGTGTGTGTGTGTGTGTGTGTGTGTGTGTTGGCCTTCCCTTTCTTAACCAACAACTCAAAATGAAGTTTTTCATCCTTGGTACTGGGCTTTTAATACACAGTTTTTTGGCAACATTACCAGGTCAAGTAGCAGAACTTCTTGTATTTTTGTGTATGATATCATGCATTTATATATACTATATATTACTTTAGATAAATGTAAAATCTCCTATGGCTTCTTACATTTTATTTTTTGAAACAGGATCTCACTATATAGCTCTGGATGTCCTGGAACTCATTCTGTAGACCAGGCTGGCATCAGAATCATATACATACAGTTGTCTTTGCCTCCCAAGTGCTGGAATTAAAGGCATATGCCACTGAACTTGCCCGTGATTTCAAAGTTTTAGTCTTTTCATAGTGTCCCACAGTTTCTGCACATTCCTTCATGCATTAATTTTTTATATTCTTTGCTAGTGTAGTGTCATTCCTCTACTTGATCCTTCCTACATTAAGGTTTTCCCCAGCTTTTCTAATTGTGTTATTATTTAGTTTTTTCCACATCATTTCCATTTCAACTTGAGCTCTTTTCAGCATTTTTCCTGTTTCCTCCTGGGTTTCAAATTCTAGACTGTCTTCATCATTTCTTCCACATGTTTATATTTTCTTGGTCATCACTCAGGTACTTCTTGGTATTCTAGTTAGAGCTATCTCTTCTTTGGATCACTTGCTGGACTGTTGTTTTATGTTCTGTGTCCTGAGGTTCATCTAAATAGTTCTCATTGGAGAATATTTCTATAGTTCAGGAATGTTTAAGGGAATATAGACTTGGTCTTTTATATTGTCTATATTTTCCTGGTGAGACCTGAGGGTGTGCACTGTTTTTGCTGCTTTGGCTTCTAATGCAACCTTCTAGGCTGTCTTCGTTGAGTGGATGCTGTGTTTTGTTTTTGTTGTTGTCCAACCATTGTTGATTTTAGATCAGGTATATAGTCAGTACAGCAAGTTACACACCCAGTGTTTCTATTTTGTATTCCTTTGATTTTTTTTCTTTTTTGGATTTGGATTGAAAAAGTGAAGGTGATTGCAAAGGCTGAGAGCATGACAAATGAGCAGATGCACTCAATCTGCTCTACAAGCTGTGCTACCTGAGTCATACCTGGGAGCCTGAGAATGGCATGGGTGGCCTGAGGACTTAGTGAGTAAACAGGCTAAGCTAGCACACAGGGTGCAGAGCCAAAGCAAAGCCTGGAGACTGGAGATAGTGTGGGCCATCCAGTTCTGGTGGCTCACCAGGCTAGATTAGAGCACAGCTGTGCACTGCACACTCCAGACTATGTCAGACTGGACCCTGACATAGAATGAGTGGTCTTGGATAGGCCTAGAGATTGGAGGTGTTGTGCACAGGGAAAAGTCAGATGACTGATCAGACTGGGATATCACACATGATGTGAATTAGGGCCCACCTTTATTTTGTGAGTCATGGTCTCTCAGTGGCCTGGGACCCATTGATTAAGCTAAACTGACTGGCCAGCAAGGCCAGAGATCTGCCTGTCTCTATATACCCAGCACCAGAATTGCAAGTGAATGCTTTAACCTGTACTTGTAGGTTTTCGTTGTTTTGCTTTGTGTGTGTTCTGGTGACTGAACTCAGAACCTCATGTTTGTACAAAAAAGAACTTTCTGAACTAGGATATCATTCTAGCCCTGAATAAGGTATCAAGTGAATTTTTCCTTTATAAATTAAATTTATTTTTTGCAATAATTGGCTGTTACATGCAAAATTACCCAAGAGATTTATACAGGATAAAACTGAAGTAGGATAGAAACTGGGGAAACTGTTGGGCCATGAGGAAAAAGAGGGCCTTTTCATCATGGAGAGAAACATCACACCACCTGATAAGCAAGAATTCAAGCACAATAAACCTTTGCTTCAAGGGATGCCAGTGTATACTTACCATTCCCTTCAAACATTGATATTTCTGCTAAGATGGCAGTGACTCAGGCTTACAGTCTGAATGCATGGGACCTAGCCAGAGCCCCATCAAGTCTGGTATGGGCAGTTTCTACTCAGATGTGTTCCTAGTCATATCCAGGTGTGAGAGTATAGGATCTGATCTGCCCTGGAGAATTTCAAGTCCATGAGCAATAGTCCAAAGTGTGTCATTTCAGTAAGTAGTACATGGTATTACCATTGCACTAGATGAAAACCAGGGACAAATTTTGATGGTTCCATGTGAAAGTATTAAGACACCTCTTTTTTATTCATACATAAAACCTAAATACAACTCTTATTAGAAAAGTAATTACAAAGCTATAAAACATATGTGAATAAATATTGAAGTGTCTATTTGTGTGAAATGGTTTAAGCAATCCTTAGATATTATACTCAAAAGGGAAGGGGAAATGAAGATAGAAAAATTATCTTTATAATTCAAAGGAGATTATCAATAGTATGAAAATGGCATCAAAATGGGAAAATTATTTGCATAACATTTATCTGATAACAGCTTTCCAACCACAACGTACAATCACCTCCATCCTTCAGTGGTAAACAGAGAAATAATAGGTTAAAAATGAGCAGACATGTGGCCAGACAGTTTCCATGGATATGAAAATGCCCAATAAGCACAGGAAAGAATATCGAACACTATGTGTTTTAGAAAAGGAAAAACACCAAAAAATACCCCATCACCATCACTAAATCAGGTAATGCAAATGGAGACAATAGTACAGGTTTTGTCTAAGTTTTGGGGAACATGAGATCCACAAGTGCTGTTCATGGGAAGGAAAATATTGAAGCTGCTTTGGGAAAGGCCAACTCATTCCCTAATAATATCCTAGAGACAAATGAAGATGTGCACATGAGTGCTCTTCTCTTCATGTTCACACCTTATCAAAGTGGAAAACCCAGTGGCTCTCAACTGATGAATGGGAAAATGTAGCCCACGTATGGAATGCACTGCCAAGCAGCAACGGAAAGGAATGACTTACCGACTCCTGCTACAACATGGAGTTTGAAATACACAAAAGTACAAGAGACCACATGGAACAAAGGTCTATTTCTATGTAACAGGCAGGATACAAAACTCCATTAGTGGCAGGACTTAATAGAAGGAGATGGGCTCACTGTTCCTAGGTGTGGAGTTCATTTCTGTGTTGAGGAACTTTGATAAAATCTATTTGATGATGCTGAGATAGTTCTGTGAGTAAAACAATAATCTTCAAATACTCTTTGGATGGCTGAACTGTATAGGGTCTGAATGGCATTTCGACAAAACATTTACAATGCAGATAGATCTCTTACAAGTTGAAAAACTTTAATTCTGAGAATAAATATCCATAACAAGTCTTCACCCGCCAAGCCTATCAAGACTTCGCCCATTTTGTTTCTGTATCTGAGTTGAAACACTCACTGAGCCTGCCTGGAGTTTTCACAGCCTGTTCACCAGACCAAAACTTTTTTCCTTGATGGAAGACTGTCTGTACACAGCAGGGGTTTTGTTTTGCTTTTGTTTGTTTTTCATACTGCCCTAGTTCTCCTACTATTGCTGTAATAAAATCTGACCAAAACTAACTTGGAGACCAAAAGGTATATTTGGCTCATAGGTTACAGGCCATCATCAAGGGAAGCCAAGGCAGGGATCAAGGAAGAACCCAGACTCAGGATCTGAAAGAGAACCATGGAGGGATGCTGCTCACTGAGTTACGATTCAGGAGACTTGTTGTTTTTAAATGACACAGAACTACCAGACTAGGAGTCACCTTCCACAGTTGGCTTGGCACCCTCACATTGATCACCAAGAAAATGCTCCATACGTTTTCCTACATACCAACTGATATGGTTTTGTTGTTGTTTTGCTTTTTTATTTTCAGTTAAGGTTCACTTTTTCCAGATGACTCTTGCTTGTATCAAGTTGAGAAAAGCCAAAAAGAAGTTGACACATTTTCGTCTTGACACAGAAACCACCACTACTGAAACTTTAACCTTTTGTGTCTTATTTGTTCCAAGGTGTAATGGCAACACTACAATGTGCTTTGTCAAAGTTTTCAAAGTCTATGAAACAGGAACACAGCAGGAGGCAGGCTGTGGCCCCAAGACTTTTAGTTCCTCATGTGGCCTCCAGAGGGCGCTGCTGCACTCACCAGTGCGCCTTCCTTTGAAGATCTCCACCTGCTCACATCTCATCCTTCTTGCAGCTGGCTGAGTATTTAGTAAAGGCAAGTGACAAGAATCAGATGTTCAAAAGCTTCCAGGGTCGTGTTTGCAGCGTCAGTTTTTATCTGAGCGGGAGACTTCTCCCACAGACCCTTCCCCACACCTGCTTCCAAGCTCCTGCTTTCCTCAGCCCCTTTCCTGCCTGTCCTGTTCCAGAGTTCCTCCACATCAGACCTGCAGCCTTCCCAAGGCTCAACCATGCTCCTGGCGCTCCTCCCAGTGCTGGGGATACACTTTCTCCTGAGTGAGTATGGCTTCCTTATGGTCCCTGCATCTTGGGATTCTGACTATTCTCAGTGAACTCTGCAGTGAGGTTACTGACCTAATATTCTTTTCCAGGAGAAGCCCAAGCTCAGTCAGTGACTCAGCCTGATGCTCATGTCACTGTCTCTGAAGAAGCCTCTCTGCAGCTGAAATGCAAGTATTCTTCCTCTGTGCCACCTTACCTGTTCTGGTATGTCCAGTACCCACAACAAGGGCTGCAGCTGCTCCTCAAGTACTATTCAGGAGACTCAGTCATTCAAGAGATGAATGGCTTCAAAGCTACATTCAACAAGAGTGACTCTTCCTTCCACCTGGAGAAAGCCTCTGTGCACTGGCGCGACTCGGCTGTGTACTTCTGTGCTCTGAGCGCACAGTGTGTGGGGCTGCAGGGGGAGCTGAACATAAACACCCACCGAGCGGATGCTCAGACTCAAGTTTGCTCCATGTGGTCTCTGTGACATCTCTTTGGACTTGGAGAGGAAAGAAGGAAAGTTGCGCAGTCCCAGCTGTCTTTCCACAACCCATTTCCAGCTAAAATGTCCACTATATCCAATGCTCAGTTGTAATTCTGTGGAATGAAGGAGACTGTGCTGTTATCCTGAGTGTTATTTCCTGAGTGGACATCACTTGGACAGTGACTAGACTACGCGGCTGATGGGGAACACCAGAAGCTGGAGTTCGATTTTGTCACTTTATGTATCATTTACACAGAAAGTGAAAGGTGTGCTCTCCAGCCTTTGTCCTGAAATTTCCCTTCTTTTCTCGATCTTTAATGCTGATTCCCTAAAATTCTTCTTTTGCTGCTGAATGTAACTGATCAGAATTAGTCACAATATTTAAGTATTGCGATTTTGGAAATAATTTGATGCCTTGTTAGCCAATATAGGACTTCATCAGTACCACAGAAGTTTTGAGATCTGTCATAATTATGTCAGTTCTAGCAACCATTAAAAATAAAATAGGAGAATAGGGAATTCGAGCTCATTGGTATTTTTTCTAAAGAGTTCTTCACAGTTGTAAATGTACTACTTTGTTTTTGCTCTCATCTTCAAATCGTCAAATCTTGAGACTCCATGGTCTGATTCCTTCTATATCTTTCTAACTACCCATTGCTTTCACCCTGGTGTGTATGATTTTACTAAGAGAGTATCAATGATAGATTCTTTTTCCTAACATAGTCCTGCTCTGCTGAAATACAGGCAAGAGTCACAGGGAAAGTTAGTGCTCACTGGCTGCAGTGCAGGGTTTTAGTTTCTTCTTCCTCTATTTGAGACGATGGTAGAAGAAGATATTTCACCTCTGTTCATACAGCCTATGAGGATGAATACTCTATACAAGGAGGAAAAGGAACAGGGAATTTTTTAGCTGCTTTTGGCTCAGAAATGCATGAGAGTAGATGCCACAGAACCATGAGCACCTGAGTTTGATTTCCAGCACACATAAAAAGCTGGGCGTGGTGGCTGTGCTCGGAGGTGAGGACAGACAGATTCCTATAACCTGTTATCCAGCCAGCCTAGCCTAACCACGAGCTCTAGCTATCAGTGAAAGAGCCTGTCTTCAATAAACAAGTCAGATAGCTTCAGAAAAATGACATCCAAGACTGACTTCTGGCCTCCACATGCACATGCACATATGTGTACTGAAACACACACACACACACACACACACACACACACACACAAGCTCTTCAGAACATGAGGAAGAACATCCAAGGTTTTTATCTAATCTTTAAATGTAGACATATCACATGTGCTTTTACATGCCCCACTCAGTTGTACCCACACACCATGAGCACATACACACTCACAGATGAATATTTTGACATAGAACACAAACACAAGTTATCTGAGAATGTTAATGCTAAGTAATCTATCTTACACATCACTCTGTTACTCTCTTAGTTTGGATTTTCTCTATAATGAAATGAGAAGGCACGGACAGTGGAAGCAATCCTAAGACACAGAACCTACACCAGCACAGAAGTGTTCCTGTATAACTTTCCAGCCCACTCAGCTGCTGTGGGCGGGAGGGTTCCCATTCCTGCCTCTGCACATGTGGCCTGGCTGGGAACTTCCAGTCTGTGCAGTTCTATGGCAGAGATTCCTGTGTTTCTCATCCTGCTCACCAGCATGCAGTTGATGTGTCCACATGTTCTATGTGTGTCATCATCATCCAGCACTATCACTACAGTAAAGTGCCTCATGTCTGAACACAGTGCATGCTGTTCCTCTGGGTATCACAGTGGCTAGACAAGTAATTGTCAGGGATTAAATATTTGGTTGTCAGTGCGTCAAGGTGCAGGCTAATATAGATTCTTACACCATGTTTATTTGGGAAAGGTCTGTCTCTAATGCACTTTAGTCAAATCACCAACCCAAGAACCTTTATTACAAGGATTTTCTCTGGGGTTGGGGAGATGGCTCAGCAGTTATGAAGCACTGACTGCTCTTCCAGAGGTCCTGAGTTCAAATCCTAGCAACCACATGGTGGCTCACAACCATCTGTAATGAGATCTGACGCCCTCTTCTGGAGTGTCTGAAGATAGCCACAGTGTACTTAGATACAGTAAAATAAATACATCTTTTTGAAAAGGTCTTTCTCTATGTGGTTATACTGTGCAGCACGCTTCTACTCTTGCTAGCATGTTCTCTCTTGTGCTTGCTTTAGCAAAACACTCTTTCACTTCTGTCTGTTTCAGTGAAATGTTCCTTCACAAGTATGCCTTGGAATTTCACCTGTGTCTGCTTCAGCGAAACAGTTTTTCATGTGTTTACTCCAGCAAAACACCCTCCAACACAACTGACTTTCCAAAAAACCCTTAAGTTTTCACTTTAATGTGCCAAGGATTAAAGTTTTAATTCACTCAGAAGATGGCTTTTTATATACAAATTTGATAACTTTTACATTTGGATACAGTTTTAATATTCTAGTGTTTTGGTTATTTGAATTTTTCTTTTGTAGTTTTGAAAAAGGTCTCTTTGTTCTCTTTAACTATGTGAACTGGAACATCAGCATACAAAACTGTATTTCAGTTCTTATGATGAATTCCATAGCTGAAACTATATATGTACATATATTGTTACACATAAATATGTATTTCTCAAGCTATTTGTGGATGGGATGTATAATTTGAGATGTGTCCATCATACAGTACAAGGCAATAGCAGTGGCTACAGCTGCTGCTAACATGGGAAAGACTCATTTGTTTGTTAGGTTGCTTGTTGTGGTAGAGTTCCATGGGGTTTAGGCTGACATCAAACAAATTCAACCCTTAGCTGACAATGACGCTGAGCTTCTGATCCTCCTTCCTTGACCTCCCTGGTGCTGGGATCCAGGCATGCTCAGCATCCCCAGCTCAGGCTTTTGAGTTGCAAGGAAAATTACAAAAGGATCGACACAAAGTTGACATTTTATATCAAACAGAAAATGAGACATGAGATACTCTATATTTCCCGTTGCTCTGCACATATAATATATGATAATGATTCTTCAATAAAATGCCATGAAGCATCAGCTCCAAAATGACAACTGAAGTAGAAATTTAGCATGGTGAGTGATGAAATCAGCAGAATGAATCAGGATGTCCAGGGTATAGGCTTCTTAACCTGGATGTAATGTGCTTTTAGTCTTTTAAAGATGATTTATATGTTAATGAACTTATTCAAATATTAAAACAAATAAGTTATAAAGGGCAATGAAAATTTCCCCACCTTTTTACATTTTATAATAAAAAAGGTGTATACAAATATACATCTTTAAAATATAGCTGAGTCCTGGCTATAGTTTGCCCTCCCTCCTGTCCTCCCAGTCCTTCCTCCTTCCACCTCCATTGTTACCCACTCCTATTCCTCCTCATTTTACCCACTCCCCATTCCTCTTCAGGAAAGGGGATGCCTCCCTTAGGCATCCAACAGCCTTGGCATATAAAGTTTCAGTAAGGCTAGGCTCATCTTCTCCTGTTGAGGCTGGAGAAGGCCTCCCACTTAGATGAAAGAATCCCAAAGGCAGGCAACAGCCAGAGACAGCCCCCTGTTCCCACTGTTAGGAGTACCATCCCAGGAAGACCAGGCTACACAACTGCCCGATAAGTGCAGAGGCCTAGGTCAGTGTCCTTCCAGCTCTCTGGATAGAGGTGGTGCAGCCTCTATCAGCCAGTATGGGACCAGGTTAGTGGACTCTGCAGGTTTTCTTGTGCTTTTGACCACTATGGCGCCTACCATTCTTCCTATCCTCTTCCACAGTATTCCCACAATGCCACCTAATGTTTGTCTGTGGGTCTCTGCATCTGTTTCCATTAGTTGCTTCATGAAGCCTGTATAATGATGGCTATGCTAGGCTCCTGTCTGCATAGTGTGTCGGGGTGGGCTCCCTCTCATGGCATGGTTACTAAGCTGGACCAGCAACTGGTTAGGAAATCCCCCATTTTGTACTCCATCTTTACCCCTGCAAATTTTGTAGTCAGGAAAAATTGTAGGTTGAAGGCTTTGGTGTCTCTATCCCTTCATTGGAAGGCTTGCCTGGTTACAGAAGACTGCTAGTTCAGGCTCCATAACCTTCTTGCTAGGAGTCTTAACTAAGGTCATTGCACAGATTTCTGGGAGTTTCCATTACCATAGGTTTCTAGTTCATTCCAGAGACATCCCCCTCATTCCAATTGTCTGTCCCATTATTCTCTTCCTTTGTCCTCCCCTGACCTGATTCCTCCTATTCCTATCCCCACCCTCACGCCCATTCAGCCCCAGCTCCACATCCACCAACCATGTCCATTGTATTTCCCTCTCAGTGAGAATCATGTGACTCCCTAGTGTGCCCCACTTGTTATTTACCTTTATTGGGCCTATGGATTATAGCATGGATATTTTTTACTTTATGGCTAATATCCACTTATAAATGCATTCATACCATGTTTGTCATTCTGAGTCTGAATTACCTCACTTAAAATGATTTTTTTTCTTGTTCCATGAACTTGCCTGCAGATTTCATAATGTCACTGTCTTTAAAACTGAGTACTACTCAATTGTGTACATGCACCGGGATTTTTGGTGACCTCCTGTGCCCAACTACCCCCTCTTCTTTTTCCTATTTTTCCCAGGAACTTATGCTTATCTTGCCCTTACTTTCTCTAGTGCTTCTCCCCAACCACATGTTCCCTTTTGTACCTTTCTGGCCTCTGTGGTTACCACAGGTTATACATTTCCATGTGAAATTTTAGAGTTAGGAGTCTCTACAATTTCCACTGGAGTTGGTTCAGTGACAGAGCATGTAGCATGCCATGTCTGGGTCTTAGTCAACTCATTCGAAATAATAATTTCTAGTTCCATCCATCTATGTGCAAAATTTATGATGTTTTTCTTTACAGCAAAAAAAATGCTCCAGAACTGTAAGTGCCTCATTTCCATTATGCAGTCACCACTAGAAGGACATTAGGTTGTCTCCATTTCCTAGTTACTGTGAGTGGAGCAGCAATGAATAAAAGCAATTATCTGTGGAGCAGGGTGTTGAGTTCTTTGCACATACACTGAAGCAGAAAGCTGGATCATATGGTACAAACTACCTTTAGTTTTTTGAAGATTTTCCACACTAATTTCCAGAGCAGCTCCACCAATTTTCATGTCCCCCAACAGTGAATGTGGGTTCCTTACCCCAAATACCCACCCCAGCATTTGTTGTAAGTTGTTTTATTTTAGATATTCTAACTGGAGTGAGATGAAATCACAACGCTCTTTTACACTGCATTTTCCTAATTGGTAAGGTTGATGGACAATTTTGAGATTTTTAAAGCCATTTTTGTTTATTCTATTGAGAACTCCATCTACACAGTGTTGTCTTCTGACTTCTGCATTTCCTTCACCAGGAAGTGAAGGGCTGGCTTAATGAGGCTTGTAGAGATGACCTGAAGTCACATTTGTTGGTTGTGTGGGTCCACTAGGGGGCACTGCAGGGTTCCTAGAAATTAGTTTCTTAAGGTTCCCTGAGGTGTGAAGAGCTGAGATGAGACATAAGAACATAAGGCAGTCTACTCACAGAGCAAGAAAGAGTGGTTGATGGTGCAGAGTTAGACAGATCTAGCTCTCAGTCATTTTATATAAACCCACAGATATTCAGAGCCTGTTAACTGATCTCATGTGTCTATAAATCTCTTTAAAGAACAATTCTCTGAAGTCATGTGAACAAAACAGAATTACCCTGAGGATGGACACACAAGAGAAACTATTTTCATTGCTTATCCATTTTTTAGCTTTTCATCTAAACTTCCATAAAATCAAAGTAGTAGAAATTATTTCAATACCTTTTATATCACATATAATATATTTATGTATATATACATACATATATGTTCTAAACTAGAAAGAAAAAGAATAACAACTCTTTTTAAAATAAAACTGGAAATATAAGGTATGAAAAACTAGAAGGAAGAGGGCCTCAGTCAACCTGAGCAGGCCTCCTTAGCCTGATTTGAATCAGCTGTGCATTCCTGCAGCAAAACAGCAGACCAGAAGCCAAGAGATAGAAAAGGAATCAGGGTTGTAATAGGGCATGTCTTACTTTTCTTATAAGTAGCAAAACTGTGTATATGATCATCTTCACTGCAAGAAATTCTTTTTATTCTGTGTAGTGGATTATATGCTGATTTGTCAAACTGTATATTTTAAGAGTCCTGCCAGGACTTTCTTGAATTTTTCTTATATATTGACCACATAGCAGAAGATGGCCAACAAAGAATGTCATATTGCTTAGTTTGAGCATGTTTTGTCTTACTGGTCTTTTGTCTGTATTTTCTAGTTATCTGTCTGGTGTGTGTGTTTCTTCTTTGTTAATGTTCATTTATTTCTCTTTTGGGAGCTGTTTACCTGTTTGCTTTCTAAAGAGAGATAAAAAGAAAGGGTTGGACTTGAGTGAGTGAGGGGATGGAATATTGGAGGTGATAAGAAGTAGAGACAATGCTCAGAATATAGTGTATAAAACATTTAAGACAAAAAGGGTCAAACTCTCTTCCTAGGAGTGTGTAAGACTCTGTCACCCACTGGAGCCATTACTTTTCCCACAGGTATTCTTTATTAATGTATTGCCCTCCCTCAAACATTCCCCCAAATTCCTTATATTATGTATTACATTGGAAACATAGTGTCCTGGGCTCTACATCAATGTTTTCCAGGGTCCTGGAGCAATTACAGAGCAGAGTCATGATGTGGAAGTAGGTGGAGTTTCGTGTTCAGATGAATGATGAAGTTCAGCGATTCAGAGATAACCTGCAGTCTGTAAGCCCAAGTGTGTCTGGGCACAAGACACTCTTCAGAGCTGAAGAGAAGACATCCCAGCGATTGGACAAGGGCCATGCAGAGGAATCTGGGAGCTGTGCTGTGGATTCTGTGGGTGCAGATTTGCTGTGAGTTGTTCTCAGCTAAGTTCCTATTATGGGTTCTCCAGAAATGTTGGTGGTGGAGAGGAAGAAAGTAGAAGAAAATCTCCTGTACATGCTTGCTCATGGGTGCCTCCTGGGGTATTTGACTGGTGTGGGTGAAAATCTCTAATTTTGGTGTGCTTTTCTATTTTCAAGCAGCGGTGAGGGGAGATCAGGTGGAGCAAAGTCCTTCAGCCCTGAGTCTCTACGAGGGAACCAATTCTGCTCTGAGATGCAAGTTTTCTTTCGCCTCGACAGCTGTGCAGTGGTTCCTACAGAATCCCAGGGACAGCATCATCAATCTCTTTTACATGGCTCCAGGAACAAAGGAGAATGGAAGGTTAAAGTCAAAATTCAATTCTAAGGAGCGCTACAGCACCCTGCACATCAGGGATGCTCAGCTGGAGGACTCAGGCACTTACTTCTGTGCTGCTGAGGCACAGTGCTCTGAGCAAGCTTACAGCCTGGTTCCAAACCGCAGCTGAGTGTGCAGCTCCAACCCCTGCCACAGGCAGACTCTGCAGGAGGCTCTGCACAGCTGTGGCCTTATCAGATCTCCACCAATTACAGAGAAGATGCGGAAACATAACATTGCTGCAGAACACTTAAATTCAGACTGACACGACACTTACTTCTAGTGTGTCAAATGATCAGAATCATCATCATCGCACAACACTAAAATACACACTTCATTTTGCCAAATGCTTGTGCTAATGTCATAAAAGAAAAAACCCTCTTATATAGTCCAGAATCATTTGGGTCATTTATCACAATCAGAAACTGAGAGCAGCTGTTTCTGTATTTCCAAAGTTCTACCTAATCTGTTAAATATAAAGTTGATAAAAGAATTAATATCAAAGATGTAATAAATTCAATTGTAGAAAGGCAGGGTAAACTAATCTTATTATTTAATCAAGAGCTCATTTCTACAATGTCTTTGAATTTAAAAATAGAATACATTTAATTATGAAATATTAAACAAACATTTCACATAAAAATTATGAGAGCCAAGGATAAATGACTAACTAGAGCTATATTTGCACTCTGTATCACAATAGTCCTTACAGCAATTGATTCTTCTGAAATATTTATACACTTGCAATGTAATAGATATACTAAAATGCCACGGACCGACTCAGTCGGAACACACTCCCGTGGGGAAATCAGGGTCTTTGGTATGCAGGAAGGTACAGGTCCGGCGAATGACAGACAGACACACACAAGATCTGAGTGCGTCTGAATGCACTTTACTGTTCTGAGGCAGGAACATTTATACACATCACAAGTTGGTAATTCAGTGAAATGTTTACAAAAAGTGGTTACCATGAGTAACTGGCACAAGGAAATACAAATGAATCAGGCATGAACGTCAGAGATTACACCCAAGGTTATCGCGTCCCTCTGTAGTCAATAATAAATTAGTAATTCAAGAGTCAGAGACTGCACTCAAGGTTATCGCGTCCCTCTGTGGTCAATAATAAATTAGTAATTCAAGAGTCAGAGACTACACTATGTTTTGTTTATCTTCTTGTGAGAATTTCTCAGGCTTATTTTGAAAACTTTACTAACTGAAGGTTTCCATGTCAGAGTGCCAAAGACCAGCTAGCCATACAGATAGTAAAAATTGTTGGGAGGTTAATTCTTTAATGTATCTAGGTAATAACTGTACAGCTAATTAAAAGCAAAGCAATGGATCTCCAGAGGATATAAATCATGGCCAGTACTGTAGTTCAAAGAATAAAACTCTGAGTGAACTGTCACGCCTGGAATGCTCGCACCTCTAGCTGGCAGAGACATCTCGTAAGTAAAAGAACAGGTCAGATAAAGGGTTACACAGCTTGCCACGAGAAATTTCAGCTCAGCTCTATCTGCAGCCAAGGAGGCCCACAGCGGCATTCCTTGAACAGCCCCTGTAAATATCACGCGGCCTCTGCCTGGATTGCAGCTTGGCTGCGTGAAACTACGGGATTCAAGAGAAGCGTGTGATACTAAAATTAACATTAAAACACTTTTTTCAAAAGAAAACTGAAAACTTTCTGAATATCACTCAATAGGGGGCTAAGTCATTATATCATAATTAAATGTGAGCCAAACAGTTGCTTTTTCCTAAGTGTTGGCTGATTTCACTTCTCAGGTGAAAAAACCCGGCTTGTCCTTGTCTCTGTAAGGAACTGGAAACTGCCACGTCATTCTTTCATGCACTGTCTGTCCATTGCTATTTTCACTCAGAAACAGCAGCTGAGTGGCTACAACAGTGACTTGATTGGTTGATTCATTGATTCATTGATTGATTGATTTCTAGAGCTTCACAAACTAATTTATTCCCTTGTGATTTACTCAGTTTCCTCCCCATTGCAATTACATTTTGAAGTGAAAATTTCTGGTTCTTTGGAGACTCAGTTGTTACATGTGATGCTTTTCTGGGAGCTGTCTTATGAGAGGATACTTGGCTGACACAGACGTGTGAGAAGATGTTTTGCTAGACTGGACACTTAAGAGTGTTTGTGATGTTTGGAAGAGTATATATGGTACCCAATAAACAGTAAGAGGACATTAGTATGCTTTGCAATAATTCACTGGTCTTCACTGGCCAGTCTTCTCTTGGTGTGTAATGCTTTGCAGGGCTTCAGTGGGCTTTGCTAAGGACACTCTTGCATTGGTATACCTGTAATGCTTCATTGGTCTGTGAGCTCTCTCACTGGAAGTTGATAAGTCTGGTTTACAATAGTATCTGTGTGATGCACAATTAACTTCATCTTGTTATAGTCTTCTGTCATCTGCTCAACTTTCTGAACAGATTATATTAGATTTTTTCTCATTTCTAGTTTCTGAATTTCAGCTTTCTCAGTAGCTTCTGTTAAGGTTTGAATTTCAGCCAGATATTGAACAAGCTCACACTTCTTTTTGAAGAAAGGTGATTGGTTGTCCCTGTCTTCTCTTCCTGATCAAGGTGATTACTTTTATGAATCTACTTTTATCTGGTCCTCAGTAGTGTCCTGACAAAACTATTGATTATCCTCTTAATTATCTCTTTCCACTTTCTGCATCATCATTCAAAGAGCCAAGTTTTCATTAACTTTTTTTTCATTATCCAACTTTTTTCCACCTTCTATAGGTCTTTATCTTTTTATTGCAATTGTTTTTCAAGTTGGCAAATTTCATCACATGAAACAAGTAACACTTCCACCTGCAGTCTACTCATCTCCAGTTTCATTACTTTAGTCTTTAGTTAATTTTCGAATTTTGCTTGTCCTTCAGCATTTTCAGCTTCTTGAACTGTCACTTTTATTAATGATTGAGTAATTCAGAATAGATGTGGCATATTTGCCTCATCACCACCGTTTAGTTCATTTATTTCTACCTATGATGAAATGATCAATAAACTATCTAATAAACTATCTGCCAGCTCTTCTTGAAGTGGCAAGTCACCTGAATCAAATCTGATTGTTTCGAGTCTGTATTTGGTAGCATCTTGAATCCTTTCACTGTCTCTCACCTCCTAAACAAGCCTTACAAATGGTGGCAATCACACATCGACAGCTACCACTACTCTAGGTTATCCCTGGCTCAGTCCCTCTCTTCCTAAAGCCTTCATGACACATTCTTGTCCCACTAATTCTGGCTGAACAATCCAACGAATGGTGCCTTGTAGGTGACACAACTTCCTGCATTGATATTTTTATATAAATTACAATGCTGAGTATTCAGTGTATAAGCTAATTTTCCCAAATACAAACTCTGTTGTGTTTTAAATTAATCTAGGCTTTCTTGCCTGCATCTGGAGAGAGAAACAATTTTCTGTTTTACATCAGGTGTCAAAAGCTTTATCAGTACCTCAGTCGATAATGTGACCATCGTAGTTACCCATGTGAAGTGGGTACTTAACTCCAGAAAGCCTTCAAGATGAGACTGATAGTGTGAGTTTTGCTTCATATATTAATAAACCATCTTCCATTCTCAGTATTTTAAGTTGCAGGGTACATACATCTCTTACAAGAAAGGTGTGTTATATTTAGTGATTAAAACCCCTTATAAAGGAGTAGCCCGCCTCTCTCCCCCTAGGCTAAAGAGTTCACCACCACATCACACAACATATGGTCACAATTTTTTAGCAAATTATATTTTATTTGACTGTAAATATATCTCCCCATGATCCAATATCAATCCCTTTATGTTGTGGGAGGTTTAGCAATCTGGATAGGATCCTCTCTAATTTTCCAAGGACCCACAGTCATGTTAGTGAAATAGCAGGTTTGTTAGATGCCCAAGAAGGTGAAGGGTCTAGGTTTCTACACTATGAGACATGTTCTCCCAATCCCATTGCAGTCTATGCCTGACTCTGCTCTCAGTGGATATTTTGTGTTCAGTAGCATAAGAGAATTTCAAAACCAGTAAAATTCACAGAAGTCCCTTATCCAAATTCATTGCAAAACAGAAATTGTGTGAAATACCATTGTTACTGATTTCCTCATTAACATTGTCTCCACTTCATTCCTACAAGAACAACCACCCCATAGAATAGCCACCATTTTCAGCTTTGAATGCTGAATCTGGAAGGAACATGTCTAATATGTCTGACCACAAGAATCAACAACCCAAATTTGTGTAAACATGGGCATGTTGAGCAAGCAAGGCTCAGGCTCCACAGGACTTTTTGGTTTTAAGTTGGAAATGGATTTTTGTCATGTAATACCTTCTAACCATTGTTTCCCCTCCCTTATCTCCTTCCATATCTTCCCCACTTCCCCACACAATCAATTCCATGCCTTAGTTCTCTTTCTGTTTAGAAAACAAACAAACCAGAATAGAGCTTAGCAAACAGAACAAAAAAAGATAAAGCACATACACATGTGAGACACATGCAAACATACAGAATCCATAGAAAACAAAACTGAAAGATATAATGTATAAGCAAATGGCTCATATAGTAAATAATGCCCAGATAAAGCATTATGACACAAAACCAAAAACAAAATCTTGAAAATGTGTCCATCTTCCCCTGGGCATGCCCTTCAGTATGGTTTGTATAAGTGAGTCTTAAGTGAGACTGTTGGCAAAAACAAAATTTTTCTTTGTGAAGTGTTGTTAATTGGAGATGGTTTCTTGGTTTGGAAGGGGCATCATGTCCACTTCCTATGAATAACACTGGAACCCTGTCTTTATTGGACCTCTAGAGACCCCGTGTATGCTGCTGCCATCTCTGTGTGTTCATGTGTGAACCAGTCTCGTTTCTGGAGGACACTGTTTCCTTAGTGCCTTTCATCTCCACTAGCTCTTGCAATCTTTCTGCTTGCTCTTCTACAAAATTCCTTGAGTCCTGAAGGGAAGAGTTTAATGGAAACATTCCATATAGAACTTATTTCAAGACTTATTTAAAGACACAAGCTCTCAGTGAGACCTTCAAGGGCTTCTTCTGCAATGTCTGACTAATTTGCTCCACTTTTTGCTTGTATTCGGGATTAGAAGATGTATTTTATAGACAAGTTCTGTTTTTGAACTTTGTGGAACTATTCCAATCAATTTACCAGTTATGAATGAGTATTTCCATTAGGAATGTATAATCCAGACACTATTTGTAAAGCCCACAGTATGTCTTTCATTTTTTGCCTAAGAATTTTTATACTGTGTCTCATCTTGACAATATGATATCAGAGTCTGAGCCGTCAGCTTGATCCCTGCAAATTACTAGTTACAGACAAAAATCATACTGTGATTTTATTTTTAATATGGATACATTCTAATACTGTGACACTTTTAATTCACTGATCCTTCATAAGGAGACAGAAGTGGGGAGAAGCCTGTGGTTAATACAGTGTGGATGTGAATAATCTGTGGTTTATATCTTTTGTGTCATTCAGAGATGTCTTTGCTTTTTGAAGATAAAAAAGCACTTGACCCACTGTAAAAGAAAAAAGAACTGTGTGTTCTGAAGTATCTTCAGAACCACTACACATGTTTTCATAATGGCTATAAAGCTTGCACTCTCTCCAGTAATGGATGAAGGTTGCCCTTAAGCTACAACCTCAACCAGCATGAGCTGTCATTTATTTTACTGGTTTCAGCTATTCTGAGGAGTATAAGATGAAATCTCATAGTGGTTTTAATTTATATTTTCCTGATGACTAGGGATATTCTTTTTTCTTAGATATTTGCTTTATTTACATTTCAAATGGTATCCCCTTTCCTCATTACCCCTCCGAAAACACCTATCATATCCCCCCTCGCCTACTCACCAACACTCGCCCCCCACTTTCCTGACTGGCATTCCCCTACTCTGGAGCATCTTGCCTTCACAGGACCAATGGCCTCTCCTCTCATTGATGGCAGTAATGGCCATCTTCTGCTACATATGTAGCTGGAGCCCTGGGTCCCTCCATGTGTATTCTTTGGTTAGTGGTTTAATACCTAAGCGCTCTGAGGGTACTGGTTGGGACATATTATTGTTTCTCCTGCAGAGCTGCAAACCTCTCCAGCAGCTTGGGTCCTTTCTCTAGCGACCCCATTGGGGACCCTATTCTCACTCTATGGATTGGCTGTGAGTCATGGGTATTTTGATCCATCTTTCAATAAGGATCAAAGTATCCACATTTCAGTCTTCCTTCTTCATGAGCTTCATGTGGTCTGTGAGTTGTATCTTGGTTATTCCAATCTTTTGGGCTAACATCCACTTATCAGTGACTGCATACCATGTGTGTTCTTTTGTGATTGAGTTACCTCACTCAAGATTATATTTTCTAGATCCATCCACTTGCCTAAGAATTTCATAAATTCATTGTTTTTAATAGCTGAGTAGTACTCCATTGTGTAAATGTAGCACATTTTCTGTACCCATTCCTCTGGTGAGGGACATCTGTGTTCTTTCCAGCTTCTGGCCATTATAAATAAGGCTGCTATGAAAATAGTGGAGCATGTGTCCTTATTACATGTTGGAGCATCATCTGGTTATATGTCTAGGAGTGGTATAGCTGGGTCCTCAGGGAGTGCTATGTCCAATTTTCTGAGGAACCTCCAAACTGATTTCCAGGGTGGATTTACCAGCTCACAATCCCACCCAATCGAAGAGTCTGCCTCTTTCTCCACATCCTCTTCAGCATCTGCTGTTCCATGAATTTTTGATCTTGGCCAATCTGACTGCTGTGAGGTGGAAACTCAGGGTTGTTTTGATTTGCATTTTCCTGATGATTAAGAATGTTGAACATTTCTTTAGGTGTTTCTCAGCCATATGGTATTTCTCAGTTGAAAATTCTTTGTTTAGCTCTGTACCCCTTTTTTAAAAATTTTTTATTTTCTATATTCTATGTTTACATTCCAAAGGCTTTCCCCATTCTCAGTTCCCCCCTCCCTATGTCCCATAATTCCTCTCCCCCCCAACTATTCCCCAATCATTCACCCTCGCCCACGGTTTCTCTACAAAACTGGATCCAATCTTTACAGGCCCAGGGTCCTCTTTTTCTTCTTGGGAATCATTTGACTTACT
This sequence comes from Apodemus agrarius, assembly GCA_964023405.1. NCBI lineage: Eukaryota > Metazoa > Chordata > Mammalia > Rodentia > Muridae > Apodemus > Apodemus agrarius. Next base: position 73,985,177 of record OZ030013.1, on the reverse strand, counting down.
AATTATGCCTTGAGTATTTAGGGCTTCTGGGCTCATTAATATCCACTTATCAGTGATTGCATTTCATGTGTATTCTTTTGTGACTGGGTTAGCTCACTCAGGATGATATTTTCCAGGTCTAACCATTTACCTACAAATTGCATGAAAACATTATTTTTAATTGCTGAGTAGTATTCCATTGTATAAATATACCACATTTTCTGTATCCATTCCTCCTTTGAGGGATATTTGGGCTCCTTCCAATTTCTGGCTATTATAAACAAGGCTGCTATAAACATAGTGGAGCATGTGTCTTTATTGTATGCAGGGGAATCCTCTGGGTATATGCCCAGGAGTGGTATGCCAGGGTCCTCTGGAAGGGACATGCCCAATTTTCTGAGGAACCGCCACACTGATTTCCAGAGTGGTTTTAACATTTTGCAATCCCACCAACAGTAGAGGAGTGTTCCTCTTTCTCCACATCCTCGCTAGCACTTGTTGTCTCTTGAGTTTTTAATCTTAGCCATTCTGACTGGTGTGAGGTGTAATCTCAGGGTGGTTTTGATTTGCATTTCTCTGATGACTAATGATGTTGAACATCTCTTAAGGTGTTTCTTGGCCATCCGAATTTCTTCTGGTGAAAATTCTTTGTTAGCTCTGTACCCCATTTTTTGATAGGGTTATTTGGTTCTTTGGGGTCTAACTTCTTGAGTTCTTTGTATATATTGGATATTAGCCCTCTGTCGGATGTGGGGTTGGTGAGGATCTTTTCTCACTTTGTTGGTTGTGATTTTGTCCTTCTGACAGTGTCCTTTGCCTTGCAGAAACTTTGTAATTTTATGAGGTCCCATTTGTCAATTCTTGATCTTAGTGCATAAGCTATTGGTGTTCTGTTCAGGAACTTTCCCCCTGTGCCTATGTCCTCCAGGGTTTTCCCAAGTTTCTTTTCTAATAGTTTCAGTGTGTCTAGTTTTATGTGGAGGTCCTTGATCCACTTGGAGTTGATCTTAGTGCAAAGAGATAAGAGTGGGTCAATTTGCATTCTTCTGCATGTTGACCTCCAGTTGAACCAGCACCATTTGTTGAAGAGGCTATCTTTATTCCACTGGATGGTTGTGGCTCCTTTATCAAAGATCAAGTGACCATAAGCCTGTGGGTTAATTTCTGGGTCTTCAATCCTATTCCATTGATCCACTTGCCTGTTGCTGTACCAATACCATGCAGTTTTTAACACAATTGCTCTGTAGTACTGTTTAAGATCAGGGATATTGATTCCCCCAGAAGTCCTTTTATTGTTGAGAATAGTTTTAGCTATCCTAGGTTTTTTGTTGCTCCAGATGAATTTGAGAATTGCTCTTTCTAGATCTATAAAGAATTGAGTTGGGATTTTGATGGGGATCGCATTGAATCTGTATATTGCTTTTGGCAAGATGGCCATTTTTACTATATTGATCCTGCCAATCCAGGAGCAAGAACTATTTTTCTATCTTCTGAGGTCTCCTTCGATTTCTTTCTTCAAGGACTTGAAGTTCCTGTCATACAGATCTTTCGCTTGTTTGGTTAGAGTTATGCCAAGGTACTTTATGTTGTTTGTGGCTATTGTGAAGGGTGTTATTTCCCTAAATTCTTTCTCAGTCTGCTTGTCCTTTGAGTACAAGAAGGCTACTGATTTGCTTGAGTTAATTTTATAACCTGCCACTTTGCTGAAGTTGTTTATCAGCTGCAGAAGTTCTCTGGTGGAGTTTTTTGGGTCACTTAAGTAAACTATCATATCACCTGCAAAGAATGATAGTTTGACTTCTTCCTTTCCAATTTGTATCCCTTTGAGTTCCTTATGTTGTCTAATTGCTCTCGCTAGAACTTGAAGTACTATATTGAAAAGATATGGAGAGAGAGGGCAGCCTTATCTAGTCCCTGATTTTTGTGGGATTGCTTCAAGTTCCTCTACATTTATTTTGATGTTGGCTACTGGTTTGCTGTAGATTGCTTTTACTATGTTTAGGTATGGGCCTTGAATTCCTGCTCTTTCCAAGACTTTTAGCATGAAAGGGTGCTGAATTTTGTCGAATGCTTTTTCAGCATCTAATGAGATGACCATGTGGTTTTTTTCTGTTAGTTTGTTTATGTAGTGGATTACATTGATGGATTTCCATATATTGAACCATCCCTGTATCACACGCTTCTCTTGAATCCCGTAGTTTCACGCAGCCAAGCTGCAATCCAGGCAGAGGCCGCGTGATATTTACAGGGGCTGTTCAAGGAATGCCGCTGTGGGCCTCCTTGGCTGCAGATAGAGCTGAGCTGAAATTTCTCGTGGCAAGCTGTGTAACCCTTTATCTGACCTGTTCTTTTACTTACGAGATGTCTCTGCCAGCTAGAGGTGCGAGCATTCCAGGCGTGACAGTTCACTCAGAGTTTTATTCTTTGAACTACAGTACTGGCCATGATTTATGTCCTCTGGAGATCCATTGCTTTGCTTTTAATTAGCTGTACAGTTATTACCTAGATACATTAAAGAATTAACCTCCCAACAATTTTTACTATCTGTATGGCTAGCTGGTCTTTGGCACTCTGACATGGAAACCTTCAGTTAGTAAAGTTTTCAAAATAAGCCTGAGAAATTCTCACAAGAAGATAAACAAAACATAGTGTAGTCTCTGACTCTTGAATTACTAATTTATTATTGACCACAGAGGGACGCGATAACCTTGAGTGCAGTCTCTGACTCTTGAATTACTAATTTATTATTGACTACAGAGGGACGCGATAACCTTGGGTGTAATCTCTGACGTTCATGCCTGATTCATTTGTATTTCCTTGTGCCAGTTACTCATGGTAACCACTTTTTGTAAACATTTCACTGAATTACCAACTTGTGATGTGTATAAATGTTCCTGCCTCAGAACAGTAAAGTGCATTCAGACGCACTCAGATCTTGTGTGTGTCTGTCTGTCATTCGCCGGACCTGTACCTTCCTGCATACCAAAGACCCTGATTTCCCCACGGGAGTGTGTTCCGACTGAGTCGGTCCGTGGCAGATGGCGCCTCAGAACAGGGACATTTGGGCAGGTAAACTTTCCTTCTCTTTCTTTCTTTCTTTCAAGGTAACAGGCCGGATCTTGCGAGGGAGCCGCGGTCCCGCCGGTAAAGGATCACCTGTTAAGTGCAAGTAATCTGATATCATGGGGCAGACCGAGTCAAAGCAGGAACGAATGTTCTTTTCAGTGTTTAAGCATATGATGGCTAGCAGAGAGTTAAAAGTTTCAGAAAGTACAACCAGGGAATTCTTTGAGATACTCCTTAAGCAGTTGGCTTGGCAGAATGCTAATGCTTTATGCCAAGATTTGATAAGACCTATTAGAAAGACAGGAACAGTGCAGGATTATGTGAAAGTTTGCATGGATGCCTCACCAGCCGTAGTCCAAGGTATGGCCTACGCTGCAGCTATGAAGGGAGGGAAACTCAGCGCCTATGTTAAAAAGACTTATGGTAAAGGAGGGAAAGCAACCTCCGGGCCCACTTGTTTTAAATGTGGGAAATCAGGACATGTGCAAAGGCATTGTCCAGGAAACAATAAGAGGGACTCCAATAGAAGGGGTCTTCCCCCAGGAGTATGCCCTCGTTGCCAAAAAGGCAAGCACTGGAAAAGTGAGTGTAAGTCTAGGTTCCACAAGGATGGAACACCCCTTAATGGGGAAGAGAAGGAGGAGGAATCAAAAAACTAAATCAGGGGCAGCCTCTCAGCCCCGAACTCGAAAGAGAGGAAACTACTGTAGTTACATCAGGGAGTCCTCTGAATCCTGAGGCTCCTGAATTTACTATACATAATTTGCCTAGAGCTACTCCTGGTAGTGCTGGTTTAGATTTAGCCTCTTGTAATGATGTAATATTCTCTAGATGGGACGGTGTTTCCTTGGTTTCTACGCCTACCTTGGGAACTCTGCCACAGGGAACTGTGGAGTTAATAATTGGCCGTAGTTCAAATTGTAAAAAGAACTCAGAGAGTCTGTCTGGTGTGGTAGGTTTGACTGGCAACCTTGCTAGACCGCAGGGGTATTGAGGAGGGCTCAGTAAGGCTCTTCTCCATCTGTAAACAGCAATAATGGCGAGAGCCAAGTTTGGCTGAAATCTAATTTTGGTTACTGCAAGGGCACCTGATGTCTGGTTCTCAGACTCAGGCTGGCTGAAAAGCAACTCTCTTAGACCCCAACTCAATATTTCTAGACACAGAGCTGCTTGTTCTTTTTTTGTTTCCCTTTTCTCTGCTCTCAGCCTGAGAACTCCAAGGTTAAACTGTTTGACTGGGCTCCTGGCTGTACCCCCCTGCTTTTCTTTATAGTTTCTTCTTTTAAAGAAAAACTTCCAACTGCAGCTGCAAGGTCGTTCTCCGCCAAGTTAAAACAAAAAAGAGACAAAATACTTTGAAAGCCCTCTGATAGAGAAATATGGATATGGGAATTCTGAATTTAAGTTGGTACAGATGGTTTATTTCATTTATTTTAAATTGTTTAAACAGCATGTGTAAAGTTGCTTCTCTTATGAGGAAGAGAGAGAGAGCCACAAGATTGCATCTCTTCATCTACAGACAAACTTAATGTGTCCATAAATTATTATATGGCTTAATTCCTGATTCTTTAAGTCTGTCAGGTATTCTTGTGTCTAAAGGCTAAAGACCGATGCTCTAACATTTTAAAGTATAAAACTGTTCAGGTGTTCAGCAGTATTATCATTTGGCTAAGATAAGAGAGGTCATGCAAGGGGCGACGGAACCCCCTTCAATCTTTCTGGAAAGACTCATGGAGCCATACAGAAGGTATACTCCTGTTGACCCTACGTCTGAGGGGCAGCGAGCCTCTGTTATTATGGTTTTCATTGGGCAGTCATCCCCGACATCAGAAAGAAATTGCAGCAGATTGAGGGATTGCAGGACTAAGGGATATGGTTAGAGAAGAAGGAGAAAAAGAAGGTAAGAAGAGCGGGAAGCTAGAGAAGGCAAAAAGGGCAGAGAGCGCCAGAGATAGGAAAAAGATGCTAGATGCTAGAAAGACTGTTAGCTCAAGTATATTTGTGCTATGCATGGTTTTTAGAAGTGAGAGTAATGGGTATGTAGATAGAAGGTCTGTGCATGTTGAAGAGGGAGTGAGGAAGTTAGAAAAGGAAGGTGCTGGGGAGCAATCCTTAACAACAGAGACATATAATAAAAGGCAATTTGAAATACTATTGATGGAAGATGATGATTGGGGAATTGCATTGCAAGGTTATACAGGACAAATTAAATATCATTATCCTAAACATCCTTTAATTGAATTTTATAAGGAAACAGAAATAATTTTCTCAAATAAGTGTTCTTCACAACCTTTAGAGTCTGCCTTATGTATTTTCACAGATGGCTCCTCTAATGGGAGGTCTGTGGTTTATGTACCAGGACAAAAGCCTCTGATAGAGGAAGGTGTGCAGACTTCTGCTCAGCAAGCAGAGATAAGAGCAGTTCTACTTGCTTTTCAAAATTTTACAGAAAAATTTAATCTTTATACGGATTCAAAGTATGTGGTTAATTTGTTTCCAGCCATAGAAACAGCCTTGCTTTCAGGGCAGTCTCAAATTTTAAATTTATTACAGCAATTGCAAAATACGATTAGAAAAAGAGTAGAAAAATTTTATGTAGGACATATACGGGGTCACTCTAATTTACCAGGCCCCCTTAGTAAAGGAAATTATATGGCTGATGCATTAACTAGAGGAACAGTTATGAATGTATTAGAGGCAAAGGATAGTCATGAGCTACATCATCAAAATGCTCTTGCTTTAAGAAGGATGTTTCATATTACTAGAGAACAAGCCAGACAGATAGTTAAGGATTGTGGTAATTGTCCTCAAGTTTACCACCCACAAAAAATGGGAGTAAATCCCCGAGGCCTTAAGGCATTAGCTTTATGGCAAATGGACATTACACATATCCCTGAATTTGGAAAATTGGCTTATGTTCATGTGACAGTGGATACTTATTCTCATGTGCTGTTTGCCTCTGCTAGAAGTGGAGAAGCTGTGAAAGATGTAATTCAACATCTTGTACAAAGCTTCATGATGATGGGAAAGCCATTGAGAATTAAGACAGATAATGCTCCAGCTTATACATCTAAGGCTTTTGCCTCTTTTCTGCGAGCATGGGATATACACCATACCACAGGAATACCATATAATCCCCAAGGACAGGCAATAATTGAGAGATCTCACCAAACTTTAAAAAATCAGATTGAATGCCTCAGGGCTGCTAATAAATATTTTTCTCCCCATCATCTTTTGAATCATGCTCTTTTTGTGATAAATTATTTGAATACTGATGAACAAGGAAACTCCCCTGCTATGAAACATTGGGGAGGAATAAAAGGAGAACAACTTCCACAAGTAATGTGGAAAGACTTATTAACCGGATCCTGGAAAGGACCGGATGCTTTAATTTCCTCCGGGAGAGGGTATGCTTGTGTTTTTCCACAGGATGCAGATAGTCCAGTCTGGATCCCAAACAGACTCATCTGACCGTTTAACCAGAAGGCCTCTATCGAGGAATCAGAGGAGAATGCAGAGACTGAAAAAGAAGAAGATGCTGAGAATGATGATGGGACTTGATCTTGCTGTTCTACGAGAGACCTCAACTGTTCCTGAACCGTCACAGGAGTCAAGGGAGGATCTGCCCACCTGGGGACAGCTGAGGAGACTCGCCCGAGAAGCGCAGCAGATGATCACTAGCACCAGAAAGCAGTTATCGACAGAAAACATGTTTCTTGCTATGTTTGTTATCCTTTCTATGCAAATGTGTCCTGTGTCTGCAGTTTCATATTGGGCTTATGTACTTAGATCTTGTTTGAGCTATCCTTATAGTATACTTGCTGGAAAGGATACAGATTTAATCATTACTAAATTAGGGCACTCTTATGAGGTTCACTGTTCCAAATGTATTTTGACTAATTGTATTGATCATAAGTTGATTGAATCCTATTCACGCATTGTGATATTACAAAGACCTTCCTACGTAATGCTTCCTGTAGATCTAAAGGATGAAGCTTGGTTTGACAATGAGGCTTTACAGGTAGTTACAAGAATTAGTGAGCTTATTAGGCCAAAGCGTTTTGTAGCAGCTTTAATGTTAGGTATCAGTGCCTTGATAGCTATTGTAACTTCACTTACAGTTTCATCAGTTGCTTTAGTCTCAGAAATGAAGACTGCACACTTTGTTAATGATTTGAATAAGAATGTTTCTTTGGCACTGGTAAAACAAGAGGTTATAGATAAGAAATTGGAAACAAAAATTGATGCTTTAGAGGATGTAGTTCTGGAGTTAGGACAAGAGATAGAAAATATTAAGGTTCAGCTTTCCACCAGATGTCATGCCAGCTTTCGATACATATGCGTAACGCCATTAATCTATGACAAGCAACATAATTGGACTCTTACAAAAAATCATTTGTTGGGAATTTGGAAAGATAATAATATCTCTCATGATATGGCTCAATTAAAAGCTCAAATTGCGGTTATGAGTAAAGCACAAGATGGATCGGTTAACTTAGAGGATTTGGCTCAGGCTTTTAGTTCTGGTTTGAAGTCTCTGAACCCTGTAACTTGGTTACATTGGATTGTTGTCGTTGCTGTGGCTGCAGGGGTAATCTTTCTTTTTCTTCTTATCCTTCCAATAATTTTCAAACTAGTCTTCTCCTCCATTTCTGCTGCCAAAAGAGATATTCATGAGCTCAAATTAAAAAATACAAAAGCGGGAGATATCACACGCTTCTCTTGAATCCCGTAGTTTCACGCAGCCAAGCTGCAATCCAGGCAGAGGCCGCGTGATATTTACAGGGGCTGTTCAAGGAATGCCGCTGTGGGCCTCCTTGGCTGCAGATAGAGCTGAGCTGAAATTTCTCGTGGCAAGCTGTGTAACCCTTTATCTGACCTGTTCTTTTACTTACGAGATGTCTCTGCCAGCTAGAGGTGCGAGCATTCCAGGCGTGACAGTTCACTCAGAGTTTTATTCTTTGAACTACAGTACTGGCCATGATTTATATCCTCTGGAGATCCATTGCTTTGCTTTTAATTAGCTGTACAGTTATTACCTAGATACATTAAAGAATTAACCTCCCAACAATTTTTACTATCTGTATGGCTAGCTGGTCTTTGGCACTCTGACATGGAAACCTTCAGTTAGTAAAGTTTTCAAAATAAGCCTGAGAAATTCTCACAAGAAGATAAACAAAACATAGTGTAGTCTCTGACTCTTGAATTACTAATTTATTATTGACCACAGAGGGACGCGATAACCTTGAGTGCAGTCTCTGACTCTTGAATTACTAATTTATTATTGACTACAGAGGGACGCGATAACCTTGGGTGTAATCTCTGACGTTCATGCCTGATTCATTTGTATTTCCTTGTGCCAGTTACTCATGGTAACCACTTTTTGTAAACATTTCACTGAATTACCAACTTGTGATGTGTATAAATGTTCCTGCCTCAGAACAGTAAAGTGCATTCAGACGCACTCAGATCTTGTGTGTGTCTGTCTGTCATTCGCCGGACCTGTACCTTCCTGCATACCAAAGACCCTGATTTCCCCACGGGAGTGTGTTCCGACTGAGTCGGTCCGTGGCATCCCTGTATCCCTGGAATGAAGCCTACTTGATCATGGTGAATGATCGTTTTGATGTGCTCTTGGATTCGGTTGGCAAGAATTTTGTTTAGTATTTTTGCATCTATATTCATAAGAGAAATTGGCCTGTAGTTCTCTTTCTTTGTTGGATCTTTTTGTGGTTTAGGTATTAGCGTAATTGTGGCTTCAAACAATGAGATGAGCAGTATCCCTTCTGTCTCTATTTTGTGGAATAGTTTGAAAAGTATTGGTGCTAAGTCTTCTTTGAAGGTCTGGTACAATTCTGCACTAAAACCATATGGTCCTGTACTTTTCTTGGTTGGGAGGCTTTCTATAACCCCTTCTATTTCTTTAGGGGTTATGGGACTATTTAGCTGATCTATTTGTTGCTGATTTAATTTTGGTATTTGGTATCTGTTTGGAAATTGTCCATTTCCTCTAGATTCTCCAGTTGTTTTGAGTATAGACCTTTGTAGTAGGGTCTGATGATCTTTTGAATTTCCTCAGTTTCTGTTGTTATGTCTCCCTTTTCATTTCTAATTTTGTTAATTTGTATACTGTCTCTGTGTCCTTTGGTTAGTCTGGCTAAGGGTTTATCTATCTTGTTGATTTTCTCAAAGAACCAGCTCCTGGTCTTGTTGATTCTTTGTATGGTTCTCTTTGTTTCTATTTGATTGATTTCAGCCCTGAGTTTGATGATTTCTTGTCTTCTACTCCTCCTGGGTGAATTAACTTCTTTTTCTTGCAGGGCTTTAAGGTGTGCCGTTAAGGTGCTAGTGTATGCTCTCTCCAGTTTCTTTTTGGATGCACTTAGAGCTATGAGTTTTCCTCTTAGCACTGCTTTCATTGTGTCCCATAGATTTGGGTAGGTTGTACCTTCATTTTCATTGAATTCTAAAAAGTCTTTGATTTCTTTTTTTATTTCTTCCTTGACCAAGGTGTCATTGAGTAGAGTATTGTTCAGTTTCCATGTGTATGTGGGCTTTCTGTTGTTTTGTTGCTATTGAAGACCACTCTTACTCCATGGTGATCTGATAGGAGGCATGGGATTAGCTCGATCTTCTCATATTTGTTGACATCTGTCTTGTGACCGATTATATGGTCTATTTTGGAGAAGGTACCATGTGGTGCTGAGAAAAAGGTATATTCTTTAGCTTTAGGATGAAATGTTCTATATATATCTGTTAAATCCAATTGGTCCAGAGTTTCAATTAGTTTCACTGTGTCCCTGTTTAGTTTCGGCTTTCCTGACCGGTCCATTGAGGAGAGTGGAGTGTTGAAGTCACCCACAATTATTGTGTTAGGTGTAATGTGTGCTTTAAGCTTTAGTAAGGTTTCTTTTATGAATGAGGGTGCCCTTGCATTTGGAGCATAGATGTTCAGTATTGAGAGCTCTTCTTGGTGGATTTTCCCTTTGGCCAGCAAGAAGTGACCTTCTGAGTCTCTTTTGATGATTTTAGGTTGGAAGTCAATTTTATCTGATATTAGAATGGCTACTCCAGCTTGTTTCCTGATACCATTTGCTTGTAAAATTGTCTTCCAGCCTTTTACTCTAAGGCAGTGTTTGTCTTTAACACTGAGATGTGTTTCCTGTATGCGGCAAAATGTAGGGTCCTGTTTCCATATCCAGTCTGTTAATCTATGTCTTTTTATTGGGGAATTGAGTCCATTGATGTTAAGAGATATTATGGAATAGTAATTATTTCCTCCAGACATTTTTGAAATTATATTTATTTATTTTATTTATTTATTTTTTATATTCGAGAGGTTATCTTCTTTTGGGTTTGATGAGAGGAGGTTTCTATCTTGCTTTTTCCCGGGTGTAGTTTCTGTCCTTGTCTTGGTGTTTTCCCCCTATTATCCTTTGTAGGGCTGGATTTGTGGAAAGATATCGTGCAAATTTGGTTTTGTCATGAAATACCTTGATGCCTCCATCTATGGCGATTGAGAGCTTTGCTGGGTAAAGTAGTTTTGGCTGAAGTTTGTGTTCTCTTAGAGTTTGCATGATATCTGCCCAGGATCTTCTAGCTTTCATGGTCTCAGGTGAGAAGTCTGGTGTTATTCTGATAGGTCTTCCTTTATAAGTTACTTGGCCTTTTTCTCTTGCTGCCTTTAATATTCTTTCTTTGTTTAGTACATTTGGAGTTTTGATTATTATGTGACGGGATGTATTTCTGTTCTGATCCAGTCTGTTTGGGGTTCTGTATGCTTCTTGTATATTCATGGGCATCTCTCTCTTTAGGTTGGGGAAGTTTTCTTCCATAATTTTGTAGAAAATAATTGCTGGCCCTTTAACTTGTAAATCTTCACTCTTGTCTATACCTATAATCCTTAGGTTTGGTCTTCTCATTGTGTCCTGGATTTCCTGGATGGTTTGGGTTACAGCCTTTTTGCATTTAGTATTTTCTTTGACTGTTGAATCAATGGTTCCTATGGTATCTTCGGCTTCTGAGATTCTGTCTTCTATCTCTTGTATTCTATTGTTGATACTTGCATCTATGGCCCCTGATTTCTTCCCAAGGTTTTCTATCTCCAATGTTGTCTCCCTCTGCGATTTCTTAGTTGTTTCTACTTCTGTTTTTAGTACCTGGATGGATATGCTCAGATCTTTAGCTTGCTTGATTGTGTTTTCGTGTATTTCTTTAATAGATTTTTATGTTTCTTCTTTCATAGCTTCTACTTGTTGGCCCACGTTCTTCTGTATTTCTTTAAGTGATTTTTGTCTTTCTTCCTTATTGTCTTCTTCTTCTTTTTGATCCATCTTCTCCTGCATTTCTTGAAGTGATTTCTGTATTTGCCTTGTAAAGGCTTCTAACTTTTGATCCATTTTCTCCTCTATTTCTTTACGAGATTTTTCTATGTGTTCAGCTACCAGCATCCTGACCAGTGATTTAATATCCATGTCTTGTTTTTCTGGTGTTTTGGGGTATCCAGGGCTTCCTGTTGTTGGCAAACTGGGTTCAGATGCTGTCATGTTGCCTTGATTTCTGTTAGTGACGTTCCTTCCTTTACCTTTTGCCATCTGGTTATTTCTGGTGTTAGTTGGCCTTGTTGTCACTGGCTGGTGTTTGAATCTCCCATGAGGCTGGGCTCACCTGTTGTTTCTCTACTGGTGGTTATGCGTGATTGCTGCTCAACAGCATCATGAGCTGGCTGCCACCCGCTGCCTCGGTGCATGGCCTGAGGTCGCGGGGAAGTGCGGGGAAGTGCACCTCGGAGTGCACTGCTGGGCCTGCCGGGTGGCAAGCGCCTAGCAGATCCCCCCGTGCAGTAGCCCCAGATGGAATCTGTCTACCTGCGCCTTTCCAGCTGTGTCCTGGTTGCAATATGGAAGCCTGCTGCTATCGCTGGTCCAAAGTCCTGGGAGCTGGGTGCCTCCGGCTGCCTGGGTGCACAGCCTAAGGTCGCCGGGAAGTGCAGCAGAGCCTAGGAGGGCACCACTGGGCCTGCCTGGCAGCGAGAGCCTAGCAGATCCCGCTGTGCGGTAGCCCCAGATGGAATCTGTCTACCTGCGCCTTTCCAGCTGTGTCCTGGTTGCAATATGGAGGCATGCTGCTATCGCTGGTCCAGGGTCCTGGGAGCTGGGTGCCTCCGGCTGCCTGGGTGCACGGCCTAAGGTCACCAGGAAGTGCAGCAGAGCCTATGGGGGCACCACTGGGCTTGCCTGGGGGCGAAAGCCTAGCAGATCTCCCTGAGCGGTAGCCCCAGACGGAATCTGTGTACCTGCTCCTTTCCAGCTGTGTCCTCTGTACCCCACTTTTTAATAGAGTTATTTAGTTCTATGGAGTCTAACTTCTTGAGTTCTTTGTATATATTGGATATTAGCCCTCTATGGGATGTAGGATTGATAAAGATCTTTTCCGAATTTGTTGGTTGCGGTTTTGTCCTATTGACAGTGTTCGTTGCCTTACAAAAGCTTTGCAATTTTATGAGGTCCCATTTTCAATTTGTGATCTTAGAGGATAAGTTATTTGTATTCTATTCAGGATGTTTTCACCTGTGTCCATGTGCTCCAGGTTCTTCCTTACTTTCTCTTCTATTAGTTTCAGTGTATCTGGTTTTATGTGGAGGTCCTTGATCCACTTAGACTTGAGCTTTGTACAGGGAGATAAGAATTGGTTATTTTGCATCCTTCTACAAGTTGACTTCCAGTTGACCCAGCATCACTTGTTGAAAATGCTGTCTTTTTCCCCCTGGATGATTTTAGCTCCTTTGTCAAAAAGATCTTTAACCATAGGTATGTGGGCTTGTTTCTGGGTCTTAACTTCTATGCCATTGATCTACCTGCCTGTCATTGTACCAATTCCATGCAGTTTTTATCACTATTCCTCTGTAGTATAGATGGTGATTTTGCCACTGATTCTTTGATTGTTGAGAATAGTTTTTCACTATCATGGGTTTTTTGTTATTCCAGATAAATGTATAAATTGCTCTTTCTAACTCTACAAAGAATTGAGTTGGAATTTTGATGGGAATTGCATTGAATCTGTAGATTGCTTTAGGCAAGATGGCCATTTTAACTATATTAACCCTGCCAATCCATGAGCAAGGGAGATTTTTCCATCTTCTGAGATCTTCTTCAATTTCTTTCTTCAGAGACTTGAAGTTCTTGTCTTACAGATCTTTCACTTGGTTGGTTAGAGTCACACCACAGCATGTTATATTATTTGTGACTATTGTGAAGGGTGTCATTTCCCTAATTTCTTTCCCAGTCTATTTATGTTTGGCATATAGGAAAGCTACTGATTTGTTTGAGTTAATTTTATATCCAGCCACTTTGGTGAAGTTGTTTATCAGGTTTAGGAGTTCTCTGGTCGAATTTTGGGGGTCATTTAAGTATACCATCATGTCATCTGCAAAAATAGCTACTTCTTCCTTTCCAGTTTGTATTATCCCTTTGACCTCCTTTTTGATGCTATTGTGAAAGGTGCTATTTCCCTGATTTCTTTCTCCATGTGTTTGGCATTACTATATTGGAAGTCCACTGAATTTTGTATGTTAAATTTGTGTCTAGCTACTTTGCTGAAAATATTATCAGCTGAAGGAGTTTCTAGGCTTCAACATATAAAATCATATCATCTTCAAGTAAAAATTCTTTATTTATTCCTTTCCTATTTGTATCTTCTTGATCTTCAGTTGTCTTACTAATTAAGCTAAGACTTCAAGCACTAAATTTATTAGGAAGAAGGTAAACAACGTTGTCTGGTTTGTGATTTTAGTGGAAATATTTTGAAAAACCTCTCCATTTTGGTTAATGTTGGGTGTGGTATTGTGATATACTGATCTTTTATTGTGTTAAGATATATATCTTTTCTACCTCTAGTTTCTTCTGGACATTCATTATTAATGCATTTTGGATTATGTCAAAGGCATTTTCTGAATCTAATGAGATGATCATGTGTTTTTTGTCTATCAGTCTGTTTATGTGTTGGATTTAATTATTAATTTATATATGCTGAATCATACTTGTACTCAGAGATGAAGCCTACTTTGTCATGGTGGATGATTTTTGATGTGTCTTTTATTCAGTTTGCAAGTATTTTGTTTAGAAGTTTTGCATGTATGTTCATAATGGATATTGATCTCTAATTTTTTTCTTTGTTGGAGTCTTGTATGGTTTAGATATCAGGGTAATTGTGTGCTCATAAAAAGATTTAGAAATTGTTTCTTCTGTATCTGTTTTGTAGAATAACTTGAAGCTATAACTAGTAGTGATTTTTTTCAGTTTCCATGAATTTACACATGTTCCCTTCTTGGTATGCAGGGATGCAGTGTTAGAATCTAATCTGTTGGTGTCTTTCACTGGAGGAATTTAGATGATTAGTGAGCAGTGTTCATTGATCCCTGTTATTTTGTTGGTATTTGTGAGTGTTTCCCCTCATCTTTTTGTTAGCTTGCCTGGGATTATTTATTCTTTATGTTTTCTTGGGTATGGTTAACTTCTTCAGATTTCCTTCTAACATCTTGTATTGATCTGGGCTGGTATGAGTACTGCTTAAATTTGGTTTTAATTTGGAATGCCTTTGTTTCCACATCAATTGTGATTTAGGTTTAATGGTTGGGCTGGTTGGTCTTATGGTCTCTCTAGCTTTGGAGAACATCTTTTCACATTCCTATGGCTTTTGTGGTCTCCATGGAGGCCTCAGTTATTACTGTAATATGTCTGGCTTCGTGTGTTGCTTACTTTTTCCCCCTTCCCTTTTCAAATATTCTTTCCTTGTTCTGTAAGGTGAGAATTTTTTTCCTATTATTATATGTCATTTGAGAATTTATTTTCTGGTCGAGTCTCTTTGTTATTCTGTATGCTTCTTACATTTTGACAGGTACCTTTGGCTTTAGGTTGGAGAAATTTTCTTCTATGACTTTGTTGAATTTTTTGTGCTTTTGGTTTGAATTTCATCTTCTTCATCTATCTATATTATTAATAGATTAAATATTCTCATGTTGTCTCATAATTTCTGGATATTTTTCAGGATTATTTCTATTAAATATTTTCTTTGCAATGTCTGGTTCTTGTACCCAGTCTTTAATGTCTGAGATTTTTTCTTCCATGTCTTGTACTCTGTTGGTATAGTTTACCTATGAGGCTTTTGTTTGACTTTTATATTTTCATTTCCAGTTTTATCTCAGTTTTTTTTGTTTTCTTCAGTGATTCTATGTCTATTTTTGTGTCTTGAACTGTTTTCTTAATTTTATTCCACTGTTTCTGTTTTCATGACTTTTTAAAAGTTTAATCATATTCTCCTTAGGTTCAGCTACATTGCATTTTTATGGTCTATTTCAGTAGTGTTACTGGGTTCTGGTAGAGACATATTGTCTTTACTGGTTTCTGGGACAGGATGATTATGCTTCTATGTATTGATATTTGTTATTTTCTTTGTTTAGTGAGTGTTTCCTTCCTTCATTTTGGTTGAACTCTCTGGTTATTAGTAAAGTATGATTGTTGTTGATTGGTAGGGAGAACTTCTGTGGGTCAATGTGTGGCAGAAAAGAACAGATTTGGGCTCAGAGAAAAGTCTGAAAGAGGCTTCCATAACAACCAAAGGGGATTGTGTTCATAAGTTCAGGTAGTAGTCATAGGCAGTTGGGGACATGCTATGAGGAGAAGATGTTGCCAGTAGGTTGCAGTAAGGCAAAGAATTTTTTGTAGAGGTGACCATGAAAGAGTTAGGGACCCTGGGTCTGAGTCAAGAGTTTTTGTGTCCAGTGAATGAAGTTGAGAAAGGGCACCTGTAAGCAGGTTGTTACCAGATTATGGATAAGAATGGAGAGATTATAATGGGGAACAGAAAGGATAGTGTGAATAATCTCCTTAAGTCCCTGCTCCTGTGATCACTGGGGGATAGAAAGAGTTCTTATGCACTGGAGGATGACAGAATGGAAAAGTGTTTGTACTAGAGTGGGTGCTGTGAAGATCCATAGGACTAAGGCAGTTGGGTTCTCTGCAAGGTTTGGTGGAGTCCCTGGGTAATGAAAGCAGAGGGGGAAGGTCTGGAGCCTACAAGTGGTCTGATACAGAGGTGGGGGTGAAACTGGGGAAATAGCATTGTAGGACATGAAGGTCAGTGAAGATGAGATACTTTTTTCAAGGTGGGTATGACCACCAGATTCCCAGGTAGAATGTCTCTATTGCCTTTGACACAGAGGAATGGGGGTGAGAGAGGAAAGGAAATGCAGCAAGGTTTGGATGAGTCCATAGTAAAAGGAGGAGTGAGAGGACAGGCCCAGTAAGTGGTCTGTTATAGGTATGGGGATGGTACTAGGGAAACTGAAATGGAGAACAGGAAGGAGTGTGAAGGTGGCCCACTTAACTTCACGAGCCTATGTGGACACTGGGTTCCCAGATAATATTTGTAGATATTCACAGTTGACACAAAAGAAACACACCCCACTAGAAAGGTTTGGGGATCTGATGGGCATGGTCCACAAGAAGGACAAAGGGTTTGTTGAAAGGTTTGGTAGATTCAACAGGGAATCTAACTTCCAATGCTGAATGCTGTGAGAGTGAGTGAAATAGATGGTACCATCCTCAAGATCAAATGACTTCTCAGAACTTTCCTAAGAGTGGTGATGCATGTTTGTGATCCCAGGATGGCTTCTCTGGAAGGTGAGATGTGAGTACAAACACAGTATGTCTGTATTGTCAACAAGAATCCTCTGAAATAGGAACGACATTGCTCCCTTGTAACTGAAAGCCCATAAGAGACCTGAGAAAGCTGTTTGAGAAGCTCTTGAGAGTTCTGTAACTCTCAAGAACAAATATATACCTATATATCTGTCCCCAAGAAAAGAAATCAGCTTGATAAATGATCTGAACATTCTGTAATATGGGAGTGGATTGATAAATACAGTTCTAGACAGAAGAAATTTTATATATATATATATATATATATCACATACAAATGCAACTTATCAACTTATATAGGAATATATAACATATATACATTTATATATAAAAATATCACATATACTCCTTGAACATGAAACATAATGTATAAAATATGTGAGATTTAAAGATAAAAACAAACATTACTAGTGACTAAATATACTATTCTTGATCTCCAAGTCCTATAAACCATTTGATATGACATATTGTGTGCTATATGTCTGAGTACCTCATAGGATAAGAGCATCAGTCCTTACTGATTAGGGATGCAACCAGAAGGTGGCAGTAGATCTCAACTGCTGGAGAATATTGAGAGAAGTCACTTTAGTGTATGCTGATGGTGTAGGCTTGTGGGAGAAGCAAAGCATTTTTGTTAGTAGATGAAGGGATGATTCTAGAGGTAGAATTGTTACTAAGAAAGAATAATTCCATGATAGATGTATCCTACCTGCTAGTCATCGCAATATACATTGGATTTTAATTTATTGTGCAGAACAATGAAGATATATTTCCCACTTTATTGATATTTCTTTGGCTGTATTTGGATGGTGAGTTAATATATTAGGGTCACAGAATAATCAGTGGGTATTTTGAGACATCTAGGGGTGTGCTATCTTGCTCATATTTTCTCTAGTTACCATAGAAAAGGAGAAACCTAGAAAGTGATGGCCTCACAGCCTTTCTCCTCTCTTTCCAACTTTTGCATAGGGATGGGCCAAGGTGAACAGGTGGAGCAGCTTCCTTCCATCCTGAGAGTCAAAGAGGGGACAAACACTCTCATCAGCTTCACTTATGTGAACAGTGCCTCGCTCCACTTCCCTTGGTATAAGCAAGACTTGGAAAACATCCTAAGCTCATCAACAATATTCGTTCAAATATGGAAAAAAGCAGAACCAAAGATTTACAGTTTTACTGAATAAGAAAGCCAAACATTTCTCCCTGCACAACACAGACAGTCAGCCTCAAGACTAAGCCATGTACTTCTGTGCTGAAGTGCACAGTGTTCCATGGGCTCTGGTAGCCTGTCCTCAAACCTGCCATGAGGTCTGGAGCCCCATCTATATCCTGTATCTCAGGGCTTCCAGGCCAGCATTTGCCAGGGATTAGTTTTAAGTACCAGCTATAATGTAGACATAAAAACACAAAATTAGAATGTTAGCTTCAACTCACTCCATTTAGGACAATTTTATCCATCCTTCTTTTTAAGTTTTAAAATTCAAATATACTTTCTTTTTTCTTTCATTTTCGAGACAGGGTTTCTCTGTGTAGCCCTGGCTATCCTGGAACTCACTCTATAGACCAGGCTGGCCTTGAACTCAGAAATCCACCTGCCTCTGCCTCCCAAGTGCTGGGATTAAAGGCATGCGCCACCACCACCCAGCTGAAATATACTTTTAATACTTTCCTTCTTGTAGCACATGGAGGTTATGAGAGAACCTAACTTATTATGCTGCAGAGAAGAAAAAACTGTACCTGAATCAGGCCCATATTGGACTTCTGTATCCCACACCCTCCTCCCTAGCCATTCAATGACTCAGACATCATTGAGAACAGAGTGTGGAAAAACTATAAGAGCCATAGGTGGTAGATGACTACAAAGAAGCAGTGTTTTCTTGACAGAGCAGGGCAGCTGCACATGTGAACTCAGAGAGGTTGACAGAACACATAAGGATCAAGCCAGAAATTTTCCATCATGGAGAGGGAGGGTGGATGTTCCCACCATTTTTCTTTAATGTTGCAGCTCATGGTGCAAAGATTACCCACCCCTCAATGAAGGCCACATATCCAAGAGTACATGGACACTGCAACCTATAACACAAAACTTGGTGAGTTTTGTTTTAAATGGGAGGATGGGACACAAAACTTGGTTGGTATGAAAGAGTGGATGAATCTTTCCAGGACTGGAAGGAGCAGATGAGTATAATCAAAATTCATTGCATAATATTCTGTAAGAATTAATAAAAATTTAAAAATATATAAAGTATATCAGAGGACTATTTTTGTGTGTATATTCTTTTATGTACACTCAGCAAACTAATTACCATAGGATACACATAGTTCAGTAACACTAATGATTTCAGGCATCCACTGGAGACTTGAGATCTGTCTCCTTTGGGTGAAGATCCAAGTTTATATACAATGTGCTGTGTAGACATCTGTGGTGCAGGTTGAGGGGAAATCAGCAGAGGGCGCTGCCTCTTCAGATGTGGTTAACATCTCATTCAGGTGACTTACCATGACAGACTCAGTGTGCAGACAGAGGCCTTTGTCTGTGAATGAGGAGTTTGAGGCGATCCTGCAGGAGAATTGCCCTGTGAGGTTGCTGCGCTCACGAACCAAGTGTCATTTCTTCTATGAGCATGCTTCCTGACACCAGCTCTGTTCTTGTGTTCCTCCTACTGCTGGGTAAGTTATATTTTACTCTAAGGGTTAATGACAGCATTTTCTTAAAATGCTGGCAGTCTTTAGTGTTCCTCATCACATAAAAATCAAATATTTATTTATTTATTTACTTATTATTTTCAGGAACAAGCAATGGAAACTCTGTGACCCAGACCGAAGGCCTGGTCATTCTCGCTGAGGGGTTGCCTGTGACACTGAACTGCACTTATGAGAGTACTTATGCACCTTTTCTTTTCTGGTATGTGCAATATCTCAACAAAGCCCCTCAGCTACTCCTGAGAAGCTCTACAGACAGCAAGAGGTTTGAGCACCAAGGGTTCCACGCCACTGTCCATAAGAGCAGCAGCTCCTTCCATCTGCAGAAGCCCTCAGCACAGCTGTCAGACTCTGCTCTGTACTACTGTGCTTTGAGTGACACAGTGAGGGAGACTGCACGGGAAGCTGTGCATGAACCAAGGGTGCGGGAGGGCTGAGGGAGAGTCCCTGGAGGGAGGCCACGTGCTTTCGGTTAATGGTTATTTGCCTAGCTTCCTGAAAAACATGAATAAATGTGAGATCAGGCACCTAGATACCTACGAATTGGTGAATATTCTAATGAGATAGGATGAAAATCAGTGCCATAAAAATCTAAACCAAACAATACCAAAACGAAACAGGATTTGGTTCCCTGACATTTTGACCTCTCCCTAAATCATGGACCTCTCACAGGAAACATTTTCATGAAAACTCTGACATGGGATTTATCTCTACCAAGATGTCTTACAAAATACAGTAATCTAAATTCTTCAACAACCTTCTGTTATTACTCCACATATTTATGACCCAAATGGAGACATAGACTCTAATCTTCATAATTTTTATTCAGTCTCACTCCCTAAGTTATTTAGATTCTTCCTCACCTTGATCATGAAACAGAGTTTAGCCCAACTTCTGGACTTACTTACCTATCTATGGCTGTGGGGAGACCATGATCAAAACAATCTATTAAGAATCTTTTGACTGGGGGCTTGATCACAGGTTTATAGGGTTGACCATCATGGTGGAACATGTAGTAGCAGTCAGTCAGGTATAGCCCTGGACCAGTTGCTGAGGTTTTACCTCTCATCACAGCAAGGGTAAAGAGGAAGATATTGATTCCAACGCCTACCACCAATGACATGGTTCCTCTGAGAAGACCACACCTCTGGATGATTCCTAAACAGGCCATCAACTGGGAACCAAACACTCAGAAATATGAGCTTTGTGAGCCATAATTATTCAAACCACCACACTCCCTGACTACCTTCACTTGATGAAGCTGCTCATGAAATACAGCTGTTGGAGCTCTCAAGATGATGCTATGAGAGGCAGGTCCTTTGCAGTCCTACACACTGTATACAAACAAGGCTGATCATAATATATCCCATGCAGAAATCCTTCCCCATTAATGACCACTCTCCTCTTCCACTGCACTTTGTTCATCTCTGGAGGACCTGATGTAGTCACTCGCCTGTGATTAAAATTAGGTTCTCAGATAATCCTAAGAAATGGAAAGGAGACCAAAGATTTGATTCATGGACCCTAGAGGAGAACCTACTATAGCCACCTTCCTAAATCATGAAGGTTATAACTGTATTCTAAATATCTATAATTAACACAGAGATAAATGAAGTTCTCACCCCACATCAAAGAACTTTCATTTTGAAGCAGTTGAAGCCTCTACAGTGACAACAACTGATCAGAGAGCACAGACTAAACTGCTGTGAGGTTTCTAGTCCAAGCTGTGCTCCAGAGTCCCTTATCCAGATAGACTCCAGGTACAAGAAGAGCTCAGTGGTGTGATCACCTGACATGTCATGCTCTTGCATTTTAAACTGTACTCAAAATATAAAGTTTTTGAAGGCCGTTCCTCACCAAATACTACTCAATTACAAACTCTGTTTACCAGCTGATGATAGAGTGACCATAAACATGTTTTGGATCCAGCTAGGAAGCATGACTGGGTTCGACTTATTTATATGACACATCGTCTGTGCACATAGGTATTGACCTCATGATTTCTCAGTCTTATGCTAATGCTGGTTTACATCATGAGTATTTGCTTCTTGGCTCCTTAATTCAAAGTCACATTGGTTTATTTCCAGACAGTGTCTAGTTTTGGAATGTGTATCTCTTCTCCCTACCTGTGTCTGAAGAGGAGTCTGTCTCCTGTGTGCTGTATTTGGCACAAAATTGCCTCACTGAACGGTACTTGTCAAGGTCTCAATGACCTTATTTTGGTTGATCTACTCCTGTCCTAGTTAGGGTTTTCATTGTTGTGAAGAGAAACCATGGCCAAGGCAACTCTTATAAGAACATTTAATTGGGGCTGGCTTACAGGTTTACAGGTTTAGTCCAATATCATCAAGTGGGATCATGGCAGTGTCCAGGCAGGCATGAAAATGATAGAGCTGAGTGTTCTACATCTTCATCTGTAGGCTGCTAGGAGAAAACTGACTTATAGGTAGGTAGGAGGAAGATTTCAAAGCCCATTCCCTCAGTGACACACTTCTTCCTCCAAGAAGGCCACATCTACTCCAACAAGGTACCACACCCTGGGCCAAGCATATTCACACCACCACAATTATACACAGGCATACATACACGGTGGGTTATACAAATTGCCACAGTACACGGAAAGCCAGCGTGGACTGCTGGTTTGTTTTTTTGATGAGCTTCCTTCTTTCTAACGAAACTTCAATATGGCTCTAATCCTTCCATCTTCTGTAAGTACTTGTAAGCCTGACTTCTAAGGTGATTATCATTCTTCTAACACTTGTGGATTTTGGCTTATTTGGGGGAAATTTGAAAGAAACAGAAACACACACACACTCCACATGCTCATTTGTAGTCTAAACATTCACAAATTGCTGTCATAGGTAACTGTCCCCTAGGAAAGACAATCGCTATAAGAAAGAAAAGATGAGAGAAGACCCTTGGGAAGAAATTCCTTTTAGTTCCTGGAATCAAAGAACATGTGTGTTAACACTGAGCCATTGCATTTGATTGACCCAGCAGAGGTGGGAAGGAACTAAACTTTTTAATACTAAATTTTTTTCCTGAAGGACAGTACTTTAACCAGCCACAGGGTGGTCTCAGATTTGTAGTTTTAGCAGTCAAACCTTCCTATCTAGAGTACCAACTTGTCATGGATAGCAGAGGCAATCTAACTTCGGGTGTGTTCCTGTTGTCTCTGTGCTGCAGAGCATCCAGCGAGAGCGATACCTGTGCCATAAAGCTTCACTAGCATGGCTATGGTAGCCATTAACACTTAGTCTGAGACAATCGCATCTGAAGTCTGTGGTTTATTTCACAACCTAGTTTCATAAGGAATGTTAACAAGTCACCCACTTGCACCAGATGCTAGTACTAATACCTCATCATAGATTAGGAAACGAAGTGCTTTGTGAAAGTTTTCTTTGTCTGAAACAGGACCACAGCAGGAGGCAAGCTGTGGACTCTCAAGACATTTGGTTCCTCGTGCGGCCTCCAGAGGGCGCTGCTGCACTCACTAGTGCTCCTTTTTCTTTTGAAGCTCTCAACCTGTTCACATCTCATCCTCCTTGCAGCTGGCTGAGTATCAAAGGCAAGTGACAAGAATCAGATATTCAAAACCTTCCAGACTCGTTTTTGCAGCATCACTGTTTTTATCTAAGTGGGAGACTTCTCCAGCAAACTCTTCCCCACTTCTGCTTCCAAGCTCCTGCTTTCCTCAGCCCCTTTCCTGCCTGTCCTGTTCCAGAGTTCCTCCACATCAGAACTGCAGCCTTACCAAAGCTCAACCATGCTCCTGGCATTCCTCCCAGTGCTGGGGATACACTTTCTCCTGAGTGAGTACAGCTTCCTTGCGGTCCCTGCATCTCTGGATTCTGACTATCCTCAGTGAAGTCTGCAATGCAGTTACTGACCTAATATTCCTTTCCAGGAGAAGCCCAAGCTCAGTCAGTAACTCAGCCTGATGCTCATGTCACTGTCTCTGAAGAAGCCTCTCTGCAGCTGAGATGCAAGTATTCCTACGCTGGGACACCTTACCTGTACTGGTATGTCCAGTACCCACGACAAGGGCTGCAGCTGCTCCTCAAGTACTATTCAGGAGAACCAGTGGTTCAAGGAGTGAATGGCTTCAAGGCTACATTCAACAAGAGTGACTCTTCCTTCCACCTGCAGAAAGCCTCTGTGCACTGGCGCGACTCGGCTGTGTACTTCTGTGCTGTGAGCAGAGTGCACAGTGTGTGGGGCTGCAGGGGGAGCTGAACACAAACACCCACTTGGCGAGTTCTCAGACTCAGGATTTCTCTCTTTGAGGTCTTCTAAGTATCTTTTTGGACTCGGTGAGGAGAGAAGGAAAGTTGTGCAGTCCCAGCTGTCTTTGCACAGCTCATTCCTACCTAAAATATCCACTGTCTGACTTTGTCTCAGAAGTCCTTTGCATATTTTCAAAATTGTCTAATGCTCAATCATAATTCTTTAGAATGAAGGAGACAGTGTTATTATCCATGAGAATCATTGTCTGAGTGGCCATTGCTTGGACAGTGACTAGACTAAAGAGCTGATGGTGAAATACCAGAAGTTGCAATTTCATTTGTCATTTTGTATTTTGTCTCTACAGAAATGAAAAGCCTGCTCTTCAGTTTTTGTCCTGAAATTTGAATTCTTTACTTAGTCTTTAATGCTGAATTTTCTGTATATACTTCTTTTGATGCTAAATGTACTGATGAGAATTGGTCATAATGTTTAAGCACTTTCATTTAGGAACCAGTTTGTTACATTGTTAGCTATTATAGAAATTTACCAGAATCAGGAAATCTTAGAAATCTGTCATAATTATGTCAGTTTTCACAATCACTAAAAATAAAACAGGAGAATAAGAAATTCAAACTCATTGGTATTTTTTCCAAAGAAATCTTCACAGGTATAAATGTACTATGCTATATTTGTTGTCAACTTAAATTCTTCAAATCACCTTGAGGAGTTTTAGTATGATTCCTGGGTATGATTTCCAGCACACACATATAAGCTGGGCATGGTGGCTGTGCTGAGAGGTGAGGACAGACAGATCCCAATAGCCTAATACCCAGCCAGCCTAGAATAACCATGAGCTCCAGGTATCAGTGAGAGGACTTGCCTAAACTAAGCAAGGTAGAGAGCTTCAGAATAATGACACCCAAGATTGACTCTGACCTTCACATGAATATACACATATTAGTAGCTAAACATACACATGCATGCACACACACAGTTTTATTATATTAATAAATCCCCACATGGGTTATTACCCACCTCAATGGTTTATGTTCCCAAATAAATACACATGCATGTGCGCGTGCACCCCCCCCCACACACACACAGCCTTTATATTTTAATATGCCTTAAGCAGCACAATATCCTGGCAACCATCTAACCTCCAAGCTGTTAGAATCTACTTCCCACCAATAACTCTGAGTTACTACTTACTATTGCTATGTTCCATCTTGACTGCTCTTGACCCAGTTGACCAGCTCTGGGCCATGTTCTCTTGGCCCCTTTACATGGTGAATCTGATTCTCCCTCCTAAACATTGTTACCCTTCCATGACAGCCTCCATGTCTCTTTCCTTCCTCCTCCGGGTAGTGCCACTCCCAGGAACCCTAAACTACACCAGTGTCCCTCCTCCCCAGCTATTGGTTGCTGGCATCTTTATTACCAATCAGAATTAACAGGGGTTATGTTCCCAGAAGCTACATGCAGAACCTCTCATGCAAACAGTTTGGGGAGACCCAATTAACATTAGAATAAAAGCAGCTACACAGTCACACACAAACACACAGATACACACAGATACACAGAGCTCTTCAGATTATGAGAAAAAATACCCAAGATTTTTCTCTAGTCTCTACATGTACACATACATACACATGCATATACATACATACACATGTGCTTGCATATGTACGCACTCACTTAATTTGTGGCCAGCTAACCACTAGGCAAAGAAAATGTCCTAATTTCATCTTCAGATAAAAGTTGTCCAAAAAGAAAAAAAAAATGGATGCAGGGAAGTTGCCTGTCAAGCTCTGCTATGACAGGGTAAGCAAGTCCTTCATAATGCTTGCTTCACAAAATATGTCAGATATGCTGTGTCAGAAAATGGATGCTCCAATGTTTTAGAGACAATTCTGGGCACAATTCATCCAGTCAGCTTGTGTCTGCCATTTGTATAATACTTGGAAGCTGGGTGCCTGCCTTCTCAGGTGATATTTATTTCTTCTTAGGTCTCTGATGGGGTTGAAGACTATATAGTTGTAGTCTTACTATAAGTTTAAGTTGTTTAGGATTTAAGATGATATTCTAGGTCTAAGATGTTTTTCACATGATAATGCTATTTAGGATAAAAATGTATTTAGAAAAAGAGCTCTAAATACATTCATATAGAATGGATAATTTTCCTCAGTTACCAAATACTATGGACTGGACATCATAAATGTAGATCATACCTTATGGTTGTTATAATTGTTTAATACTTGTTATTATTGTATTCAATTTATATTTGAAAAAAGAACCTTTTGAGCTAAAATGGTAAATTTTAGAGAGAATGTTTTATGTATTGTATGAATGCATCACCTGTCGATTAATAAAAAACTTATGACCAATAGGAAAGGATAGTATAGATGGTGGGACATCAGGAGTCAGAAAGAAGTTTGGGATAGAGCTAGTCATGGGAAGATCTATACAGGAAGACATGAGGAGACAGACACATGCTACCTGAACACAGGTAACCTGCTATATGGCAGAAGAAGATGAATATCTTAAATTATGATTCTAATCAGAGAAGATCTTAGCTATATGGCCAAGGGATTTGTAAATGTATTTTGAGTCTGAATCTTATTTCTGGAATCATGGGATGAGGAGGAGGAACTAAAGCTAACTTCAACACTCCCAGCTGCTGGAATCCTAAGTAGGTTCTAGCATATCCAGGTAGATATGCTTTTGAGATTGCAAAGAAATTGGGGGACACTACAGACTGCTGGCGGCTGGGGACGGGTGCGTGGACTGAGACCTAGCCCAGAATTCACTACCCTGTCAGGCTCTTGCCTGAGCCCAGAGCCAGAGAAGGTCACCGGGAGGAGGTCTGTTCACCTACAGCTTGGGCAGCTGTTACCAACTGCTGGGGACCAGCTCGCCGGGCTTGCAGCGAGGCTGCCATCTTGCCTCAGGACACCGAGGACTGTTGGAGGCTGGGGTTAGGTGTGTGGACAGAGACCTAGCTTAGCATAGACTACCCCATCAGGCTCTTGCCAGCACCCAGAACCAGAGGAGCTCGGCGGGAGGTCTGTGCACCTACAGTTCGGCTGCTGTGGCTGACCACTGGGGACCAGTTCACTGTGTTTGTAGCAATGCCGCCATCTTGCCTCAGGTCACTGAGGAAAGCTGGCGGCTAGGCTCAAGTGCGTGGACTGAGACCTAGGCTAGCATAGAATACCCCATCAGGCTTTTGCCTGTGCACAAAGACAGAGGAGCTTGGCTGGAGATCTGGGCACCTACAGCTCGACACAGCTGTTGCTGACTGCTGGGTCCGGCTCTCTGGGCTTGCAGCAAGGCCGTCATCTTGCCTCAGGTCACAGCAGACGAGTGGCGGCTGGGGTCAGGAGCATGGATGCCCTCTACTACAGCAGCGCCAAAGGCCAGGCTCACAGGAGCTTCAAACTTCAACCAGTAACAATAAGACCAACTAACTCCAGAGATAAAACATATGGCAAAAGGCAAACGTAGGAATGTTACTAACAGAAATCAAGGCAACATGGCACCATCTGAATCCAATTCACCAACCACAGCAAGTCCTAGATACCCCCAAAACACCAGAAAAACAAGAGTTGGATATAAAAGCACTGGTCATGATGCTGCTAGAGGAACACAAAAAAGACATAAACAAATCTCTTAAAGAAATGCAGGGGAACATCAATAGTGTAGAAGCTCTTACAATGCAAACACAAAAATCACTTAAAGAACTCCAGGAGAATATGCACCAACAGACAGAAGCCAATAAAGAGGAAATGTGAAAATCACTTAAAGAAATGCAGGAGAACTTGAACCAACAGGCAGAAGTCATGAAGGAGGAAACATAAAAATCTCTTAAAGAATTGCAAGAAAACACAAACAAACAAATGAAGGAACTGAGCAAAACCATCCAAGATCTGAACACAGAGGTAGAAACAACTAAGAAATCACAAAAGGAGGCAACTTTGGAGATAGAAAACCTTGGGAAGAAATCAGGGGTCGTAGATGCAAATATCAACAACAGAATACAAGAGATAGAGGTAAGAATCTCGGGTGCTGAAGATACCATAGTAACCATTGACTCCACAGTCAAAGGAAACTCAAAATGCAAAAGGCTTGTAACCCAAAACATCCAGGAAATCCAGGACACAACGAGAAGACCAAAACTAAGGATTATAGGGATAGATGAGAGTGAAGATCTACAACTTAAAGGGCCAGCAAATATCTTCAACAAAATTATGGAAGAAAACTTCCCCAACCTAAAGAGAGATGCCCATGAATATACAAGAAGCCTACAGAACTCCAAACAGACTGGACCAGAACAGAAATACTTCCCATCACATAATAATCAAAACCCCAAATGTACTAAACAAAGACAGAATATTAAAGGAAGTAAGAGAAAAAGGCCAAGTAACATATAAAGGAAGACCTATCAGAATCACACCAGACATCTCTCCAGAAACCATGAAAGCTAGAAGATCCTGGGCAGACCTCATGCAGACCCTAAGAGAACACAAATGTCAGCCAAGACTACTATACCCAGCAAAATTGTCAATCAACATAGATGGAGAAATCAAAATATTCCATGACAGGACCAAATTTACACAATATCTTTCCACTAACCCAGCTCTACAAAGGATAATAGGAGGAAAACTCCAATACAAGGAGGGAAACTGCACCCAAGAAAAAGCAAGATAGTAACCTTCTTCCATCAAACTCAAAGGAAGATGACTAGTCAAAAACAAAAATAACATCAAAAATGACAGAAGAAATAATCACTATTCCTTAATATCTCTTAACATCAATGGACTCAATTCCCCAATAAAAAGACATAGACTAACAGACTGGTTACAGAAACAGAACCCTACAATTTGCTGTATACAGGAAACACACATCAGAGTCAAAGACAAACACTACCTTAGAGTAAAAGGCTAGAAGACAATTTTGCAAGCAAATGGTCGCAGGAAGCGAGCTGGAATAGCCATTCTAATATCAGATAAAATTGACTTTCAACCCAAAGTCATCAAAAGAGACATAGAAGGTCACTTCTTGCTAGTCAAAGGAAGAATCCACAAAGAAGAATGCACAATTCTAAACATCTACGCTCCAAATGCAAGGGCACCCTCATTCGTAAAAGAAACTTTACTAAAGTTCAAAGCACACATTGCACCTAACACAATAATTGTGGGGGACCTCAACACTCCACTATCCTCAATGGACCGATCAGGAAAACAGAAACTAAACAGGGACACGGGGAAACTCATTGAAACGTTGGACCAATTGGATTTAATATATATATATATAGAGAGAGCATTTCATCCTAAGCAAAAGACTATACCTTTTTCTCAGCGCCTCATGGTACCTTCTCCAAAATCGACCATATAATTGGTCACAAGACAGACCTCAACAAATATAAAAAGATCGAACTAATCCCATGCCTCCTATCGGATCACCATGGAGTAAGAGTGTTCTTCAATAGCAACAAAAACAACAGAAAATCCTCATACACGGGGAGGCTGAACAATATTCTATTCAATAATACCTTAGTCAAGGAAGAAATAAAGAAAGAAATTAAAGATTTTTTTAAAATTTAATGAAAAGGAAGGCACAACATACACAAATTTATGGGACACAATGAAAGCAGTGCTAAGAGGAAAACTCATAGACCCGAGTGTCTCCAAAAAGAAATAGGAGAAAGCATATACTAGCAACTTTATGGAGCACCTGAAAGCTTTAAAACAAAAAGAAGCTATTTCACCCAGGAGAAGTAGAAGACAGGAAATCATCAAACTCAGGGATGAAATCAATCAAATAGAAACAAAGATATCTATACAAAGAATCAACAAAAGCAGGAGCTGGTTCTTTGAGAAAATCAACAAGATAGATAGACCCCTAGCCAGACTTACCAAAGGGCACAGAGACAGTATTCAAATTAACAAATTTAGAAATGAAAAGGGAGATAAAACAACAGAAACTGAGGGAATTCAAAAATCATCAGCTCCTACTACAAAAGCCTATACTCAACACAACTAGAGAATCTGGAGGAAATGGACAATTTCCTAGACAGATACCAAATACCAAAATTAAACCAGGATCAAATAGATCATCTAAACAGACCCATAGCCACCAAAGAAATAGAAGGGGTCATAGAAAGTCTTCCAACCAAAAAAAGCACAGGACCAGATGGTTTTAATGCAGAATTCTATCAGACCGCCAAAGAAGTCCTAATACCAATATTCTTCAAACTATTCCACAAAATAGAAACAGAAGGAACACTACCCAACTCATTCTATGAAGCCACAATTACCCTGATACCAAAACCACACAAAGATCCAACTAAGAAAGAGAACTACAGGCCAATTTCCCTTATGAATATCGATGCAAAAATACTAAATAAAATACTTGCTAACTGAATCCAAGAACACATCAAAACGATCATTCACCATGATCAAGTTGGCTTCATCCCAGGGATGCAGGGATGGTTCAATATACGGAAATCCATCAATGTAATCCACTACATAAACAAACTCAAAGAAAAAGGCCACATGGTCATCTCATTGGATGCTGAAAAAGCATTTGACAAAATTCAGCATCCTTTCATGTTAAAAGTCTTGGAAAGAACAGGAATTCAAGGCCCATATCTAAACAGAGTAAAAGCTATTTACAGCAGACCAATAGCCAACGTCAAGGTAAGTGGAGAGAAACTCGAAGCAATCCCACTAAAGTCAGGGACTAGACAAGGCTGCCCCCTCTCACCATATCTCTTCAATATCTAGTAGTATAGATCACCATATCTATACTACTTGAGGTACTAGCTAGAGCAATTCGACAACATAAGGAAGTCAAAGGAATACAAATCGAAATGGAAGAAGTCAAACTATCACTATTTGCAGATGATATGATAGTATACTTAAGTGACCCAAAAAACTCTACCAGAGAACTCCTACAGCTGATAAACAACTTCAGCAAGGTGGCTGGTTATAAAATCAACTCATGCAAATCAGTAGCCTTCATATATGCAAAGGATAAGCAGGCCGAGAAAGAAATTAGGGAAATGACACTCTTCACAATAGCCACAAACAATGTAAAGTATCTTGGTGTGACTCTAACCAAACAAGTGAAAGATTTATATGACAAAAACTTCAGGTCTCTGAAGAAGGAAATTGAAGAAGACATCAGAAAATGGACAAATCTTCCATGGTCATGGGTTGGCAGGATTAATATAGTTAAAATGGCAATCTTGTCCAAAGCAATATACAGATTCAATGCAATCCCCATCAAAGTCCCAACTCAGTTCATAGAGTTAGAAAGAGCAATTCTCAAATTCATCTGGAATAACAAAAAACCCAGGATAGCTAAAACTATCATCAACAGTAAAAGAACTTCTGAGGGAATCAATATCCTGGACCTCAAGCAATGCTACAGAGCAGTAGTGTTTAAAACTGTATGGTATTGGTACAGTGACAGGGAGGCAGATCAATGGAATATGATCGAAGACCCAGAATTGAACCCACACATCTATGGCCAGTTGATCTTCGACAAAGGAGCAGAAAACATCCAGTGGAAGAAAGATAGCCTTTTCAACAAATGGTGCTGGCTCAACTGGAGGTCAACATGCAGAAGAAAGAGAATTGATCCACTCTTATCTCCTTGAACTAAGCTCAATTCCAAGTGGATCAAGGACCTCCACATAAAACCAGACACACAAAAACTAATAGAAAAGAAACTGGGGAAGACCCTTGAGGACATTGGCTCAGAGGGAAAATTCCTGAACAGAACACCAATTGCTTATGCTCTAAGAGCAAGAATAGACAAATGGGACCTCATAAAATTACAAAGTTTCTGTAAGGCAAAAGACACTGTCAAAAGGATAAATCGGCAACCAACAAATTGGGAAAAGATCTTCACCAACCCCACATCTGACAGAGGGCTAATATCCAATGTATACAAAGAACTCAAGAAGTCAGATCCCAGAAAACCAAATAACCCTATCCAAAAATGGTGTACAGAGCTAAACAAAGATTTTCACCTGAAGAAATTCAGATGGCTGAGAAACACCTTAAAAAATGTTCAACATCATTAGTCATTAGAGAAATGCAAATCAAAACAACCCTGAGATTTCACCTCACCAGTCCGAATGACTAACCATAAGCTGGAAAGAACCCAGATGTCCCTCAACGGAGGAATGGATACAAAAAAATGTGTTATATATACACAATGGAGTATTATTCAGCCATTAGAAACAATGAATTCATGAAATTCTTAGAGTTGGATGTAGCTGAAGAACATCATACTAAGTGAGATAATCCAGTCTCAAAAGAACACCCATGGTATACACTCACTGATAAGTGGATATTAGCCTAGAATCTTGGAACACCAAAGACACAATTCACATACCAAATGATGTCTGACAAGAAGAAAGGAGTGGATACTGGTGCTGGAAGGATCAAAGCATCAGTGTAGGGGAATACAAGAACAGGGAAGTGGGAAGGGGTGGATGAGGGAGCAGGGGGAGGGAAAAGGGCATGTGGGACCTTTGGGGGGTGGGGAACCAGAAAAAGGGAAATGAATTGTAAATATAGAATATATCCAATAAAAAAAGAATTGTAATGTAAAAAAAAGAAATTATAAAACTGGTCATACAAATTTAACATTTTTTTATCAACCAGAAAATGAGACATAAAATACTCTACATTCCTGTTGCTCTGAATTTTTAGCTTATGATTATCATTCTTCAATAAAGCACCAGGAAGCATGAGTTCCAAAATGACAAACTAGAGGAGAAATTTAAGGTGGCGAATGATGAAATCAGCAGAATGGATCAAGACATTTTTGGACATGGGCTTTTTAACCTGAACAAAATGTACTTTTAGTATTTTAAAAATAAGTTATGTGTTCATGATTTTACTCAAGTGTTAAAACTAATAAGTTATAAGGGACAATGAAAGTTTCAAAACCTTTTCACTTTTTGTAATAAAATAAGAGGCAAAAGAAAATATGCAGCTCCTCCAATCCTTTCCCCTTCCTCCTCCCTCCCTACCCCCATCCACTTCTCTTCCCTTTCTTCAGAAAATGGGATATCTCCCATGGGTATTGAATAGCATTGGCATATAAAGTTGCAGAAAAACTAGGCACATCTACAGTTGAGGCCCAAGGAGGAAGCCCAGTTAGAGGAAAGAATTTCAAAAAACAGGCAACAGAGTAAGAGATAGCCCTCTGCTCTGCTGTCAGGTGTACCACTTGGGAACAAGCTACACAACTATTCCATATGTAGAGAGCGCTAGGTCAGTCCTATGTGAGGTCTTTGACTGGTGGTTCAGCATTCTGTGAGCCACTATAGTCCCATGTTAGTTGATTCTGTATATTTTCTTGTGGTGCCCTTGACCTCTCTGGCTCCCATTGTCCTTCCTCACCCTCTTCCACAGTATTCCTTAGCTCTAGAAATGTTTGGCTGTGGGTCTCTACATCTGTTTCCATTAGTTGTTGCATGAATGCTCTAAAGACAGTAGTGCCAGTATCATGTCTTCAATTATAGCATAATATCATTAATGGTATTAGGAGTGGGCTTCATCTCATGGCATTGTTATCAAGCTAGACCAGTCATTAGTTGGGAAATCCTACAATTTTTGTTCTATCTTTACCCCTGCATATCTTCAGGGCACGACAAGTTGTAGGTTGAAGGTATTGTGGCTGGTTTGATGTCTCAATCCCTTCATTGAAAATCTTGCCTGGTTACAGGAGATGACCAGTGCAGGCTCCATAACCCTCTTTCTAGGAGTCTTAATCAAGATAGTCACATAGATTTCTGGGAGTTTCAATTGCCATTGGTTTCTAGCTCATCCCAGACACATCCCCTCCACTGCAATTGTCTCTCCCATTATTCTTTCACTTTGTCCTCCCTGATCCATTCTGTTCTCATCCCTGCCCTCACGCCCACTCAGCCCCAGCTCCACATCCACCAACCATGTTTATTATATTTCCTCTTCTCAGTGAGACTCATGTGTTAACACCTCCCCTACTTGTTACTTAGCTTTATTGGGTCTGTGGATTGCAGCATGGCTATTTACTTTAAAGCTAGTGTTCACTTATAAGTGAGTGCATACCATGTTTGTCTTTCTTGATCTAGATTACCTCACTAGGGATGTCAGTCCAGACTCCACCTGCAACCAGGAGCTGGGCAGCACCACAGCACTGTGTGCCAGTGGAGAGCCAGTCACTCAGGAGTGCTGAGACAGGCTTGCAGGCCCACAGGAGGGACAAGCACCAGCCAGACACAGCAGCACCAACTAACACCAGAGATAACCAGATGGTGAAAGGCAAATGTAGAAATGTTATCAACAGAAATCAAGGCAAAAAGGCACCATCCGAACCCAATTCTCTTACAACAGCAAGTCCTGGATAACCCAACACACTGGAAAAGTAAGATAAAGATTTTAAAACATCACACCTCATGACTCTGATATAGGGCTTCAAGAAGGACATAAATAACTCCCTTAAAGAAATACAGGAGAGCACAGGTAAACAGGTTGAAGCCCTTAAAGAACTACAGGAAAGCACAATAAACCAGGTGAAAAAATTAAACAAAACCATTCCGGATCTAAAAATGGAAGTAGAAACAATAAAGAAATCACAAAGGGAAACAACTCTGGACATAGAAAACCTAGGAAAGAAGTCAGGAGTCATAGATGCAAACATCAACGGCAGAATACAAGAGATAGAAGAGAGAATCTCAGATGCAGAAGATACCATAAAAAGCATTGACACAACAGTCAAAGAAAATGCAAAATGCAAAAAGCTCCAAAACATCCAGGAACTCCAGGACAAAATTAGAAGTCCAAACCAAAGGATTATAGGTATAGAAGAGAGTGAAGATTTTTCAACTAAAAGTGCCAGTAAATGTCTTCAATAAAATAATAATTAAAATGCCAAGTGCCCTAAACAAAGAAAGATTATTAAAAGCAGTAAGGGGAAAAGGTCAAGTATCAAATAAAGGAAGACCTAACAAAATTACACCAGACTTCTCAACAGAGACCATGAAAGCCAGAAGATCCTGGGCAGATCTCATACAGACCCTAAGGGGGGAAAAATGGCTACCGAGCTACTATATCCGGCAAAACTCTCAATTACCATAGATGGAGAAATCAAGGTATTCCATGACAAAAACAAATTTACACAATATCTTTCCACAAATCCAGCCCTTCAAAGGATAATAAATGGAAAACACTAACACAAGGAGGGAAACTGCAAAGGAGAAAAAGCAAGACATTAATCTTTTAAAAAACCAAAAAGAAGAGAGACACACAACCATAATTCCACTTCTAATAACAAAAATAACAGGAAGTAACAATTACTTCTCCTTAATATCTCTTAATACCAATGGACTCAATTTTCCAATAAAAAGCCATAGACTAACAGACTGGATACATAAGCAGGACCCAACATTTTGTTGCATACAGGAAACTCACCTCAGGCACAAAGACAGACACTACTGCAGAGTAAAAGACTGGAAAACAATTTTTCAAGCAAATTGTACCAAGAAATAAGCTGGTATAGCCATTCTAATATCAAATAAAATCAACTTTCAACCTAAAGTAATTAAAAAGGATAAGGAAGGACACTTCATACTCATCAAAGGAAAATATTACCAAGATGAACTCTCAATTTTGAACATACAAGCTCCAAATACAAGAGCACCCATATTCATAAAAGAAACTTTACTAAATCGCAAAGTACACATTGTACCCCACACAATAATAGTGGAAGACTTCAACAGTCTATTCACATCAATGGACAGATCAGGGAAACACACACACACACACACACACACACACACACACACAAAACAGAGAAACAGTGAAACTAACAGAAGTTATGAACCAAATGAATTTAACAGTTATCTGTAGAACATTTCATCCTAAAACAAAAGAATATACCTTCTTCTCAGCACCTCATGGTACATTTTCTAAAACTGACCATATACTCCGTGACAAAACAGACCTCAGCAAAAATAAGAAGATTGAAATAATTCCATGCACCCTTATCAGATCACCACGAACTAACAACGAAAACAACAGAAAGTCCACATACACATGGAAATTGAACAATATTCTAATCAACCATAACTTGGTCAATGAAAAAATTAAGAAATTAAAGACATTTTAGAACTTAATGAAAACTAAGGCACAACATACCCAAACTTAAAGAACACAATGAAAGCAGGGCTAAGAGGAAAACTCATAGCACTGAGTG
Organism: Apodemus agrarius; assembly: GCA_964023405.1. Lineage (NCBI taxonomy): Eukaryota > Metazoa > Chordata > Mammalia > Rodentia > Muridae > Apodemus > Apodemus agrarius. The sequence continues at coordinate 73,949,250 of OZ030013.1, read as the reverse complement.
CCTCCAAAAGAAATTAGAAAGAGCATACACTAATAGCTTAACATCACAGTTAAAGGCTCTAGAACAGAAAGAAGCAAATACACCCAAGAGGAGTGGACAGCAGGAAATAATCAAACTCAGGGCTGAAATCAACCAAGTAGAAACAAAAAGAACTATACAAATAATCAACAATACCAGGAGCTGATTCTTAAAAGACAAACAAACAAATAAACAAATAAACAAGATACATAAACCCTTAGCCAAACTAACCAGAGGGCACAGAGACAGTATTCAAATCAGGAAAATTAGAAATGAAAATTGAGGCATAAGAACAGATACTAAGGAAATTCAGAAAATCATCAGATACTACAGCAAAAGCCCATACTCAAAAAAAGCAGAAAATCTAGATGAAATAGACAATTTTCTAGAAAGAGACCAGATACCAAAGTTAAGTCAGGATGAGATAAATGATTTAAACAATAACATAACCTCTAAAGAAATAGAAGCCATCATTAATAGTCTCCCAACCAAAAAAGAGCCCTGGACCAGATAACTTGAATCCAGAGTTCTATCAAACATTCAAAGAAGACCTAATACCAATACTCTTCAAACTTTTCCACAAAATAGAAACAGATGAAACACTACTGAATTTGTTTTATGAAGCCACAATTACTCTGATACTTAAACCACACAAGACCCAACAAAGAAAGAGAACTTTGGACCAATTTCCCTTATGAATATTGATGCAAAAATAATAAAATTCTTGCCAACCGAATCCAAGAACACATCAAAACAATCATCCACTTTGATCAAGTAGGCTTCAACCCCAGGATGCAGGGATGGTTCGATATATGGAAATCCATCAATATAATCTACTATATAAACAAACTCAAGAAAAAAACCACATGATCATTTCATTAGATGCTGAGAAAGCATTTGACAAAATCCAACACACCTCTTTACTATAAAAGTCTTGGAAAGATCAGGAATTCAAGACCCATACCTAAACACAGTAAAAGTAACATACAGCAAACCAGTAGCCAACATCAAATTAAATGGAGAGAAACTTGAAGCAATCCCACTGAAATCAGGGACTAGATAAGGCTGTCCATTCTCTCCCTCCCCTTTCAATATAGTACTTGAAGTCCTAGCCAGAGAAATTAGACAACAAAAAGAATTCAAAAGGATACAAATTGTAATGGATGGAGTCAGAATATTGCTATTTTCAGGTGATACGATAGTATACTTATGTGATCCCCAAAATTCCACCAGAGAATTCCTAAACCTGAGAAACAACTTCATCAAAGTGGCTGGATATAAAATTAACTCAAACAAATCAGTAGCCTTCCTAAACTCAAAGGAAAAGTAGGCTGAGAAAGAAATTAGAGAAATTACATCCTTCACAATAGCCACAAATAATATAAAATTCATTGGTGTGACTCTAACAAAAGAAAGTGAAAGATCTGTATGACAAGAACTTCAAGTCTCTGAATAATTTGAAGATTTCAGAAGATGGATCTTCTGAGATAAGATCTCCCATGCTCACAGATTGGCAGAACTAATATAGTAATTCCTAAAGCAACCTATAGATTCAATGCAATCTCTATCAAAATTCCAATTCAATTCTTCACAGAGTTAGAAATAGTAATTTCCAAGTTTATCTGGAATAATAAAAAACCCACAATAGTGAGACCTATTCTCAACAATAAAAGAACTTCTGGCAGAACCACAATCCCTGACATCAAGCTATACTACAGAGCAATAGTGATAAAAACCTGCATGTTATTGGTACAGTGACAGGCAGGTAGATCAGTGGAATAGAACTGAAGACCCTGAAATGAACCCACACACCTATGGTCACTTGATCTTTGACAAAGGAACTAAAATCACCCAGTGGGAAAAAAAGAGCATTTTCAACAAATGGTGCTGGGTCAACTGGCAGTCAACATGTAGAAGGATGCAAATTGATCCATTCTTATCTCCCTGTACATAGTTCAAGTCCAAGTGGATCAAGGACCTCCCCCATAAAACCAGATACACTGAAACTAATAGAAGAGAAAGTGGAGAAAAACCTGGAGCACATGGGCATAGGGGAAAATTTCCTGAATAGAACACCAATGGCTTATGCTCTAAGATCATAAAATTGCAAAGCTTCTGTAAGGCAAAGGACACTGTCAATAGAATGAAATGGCAACCAATAGATTGGGAAAAGATATTTACCAATCCTACATCCAATAGAAGGCTAATATCCAATATATACAAAAGACTCAAGAAGTTAGACTCCATAAAAAAATAACCCTATTAATAAAATGTGGTACAGAGCAAAATAAACAATTTTCAACTGAGGAATACCATATGGCTGAGAAACTCCTAAAGAAATGTTCAACATTCTTAATCATTAGAGAAATGCAGATCACAACAACCCTGAGATTCCACCTCACAGTAGTCAGAATGGCTAAGATCAAAAACTCAGGGGACAGCAGATGCTGGAGAGGATGTGGAGAAAGAGGAACACTCCTCGACTGCTGGTGGAATTGCAAGCTGGTAAAACGACTCTGGAAATCAGTTTGCCAGTTCCTCAGAAAATTGGACATAGCGCTACCTTAATACTGAGCTATACCACTCCTTGGCATAAACTCAGAAGATGCTCCAACATATTATACGGACACATGCTCCACTATGTTCATAGCAGCCTTATTTATAATAACCAGAAGTTGATAAGAACCCAGATGTCCCTCAGCAAAGGAATGGATACAGAAAATGTGGTATACTTACACAATGGAGTACTACTCAGCTATAATAATAATGAATTCATGAAGTTCTTAGTCAAATGGATGGAGCTAGAAAATATCATACTGAGTGAGGTAACCAAATCACGAAAGAACACATATGGTATGCACTCTCTATTAAGTGAATACTTGGAATACCCAAGACACAACTCACAGACCACATGAAACTTAAGAAGGAAGACCAAAGTGTGGATACTTTGATCCTTATTGTAAAGTGGATCAAAACACCCATAGCTCACAGCTGACCAACAGACTGAGCATAGGTCCCACAATGGAGCAGCTAGAGATAGGACCCAAGGAGCTGAGGAGGCTTGTAGTCCTGCAGAAGAAACAATAAGGTGTGCCCACCAGTATTCCCAGTGCTCCCAGGCACTAAACCACCAACCAAAGAGTACACATGGAGGGACCAATGGCTCCAGATACATATGTAGCAGAAGATGACCACTTCAGACATCAGTGAGAGGAGAGGCCATTTGTCCTGTGAAGACTTGATTCTTCGGAATAGGGCAATGCAAGTCAGGAAATTGGGGAAAGGGGGAGCTGGGGGAGGGGGATGGAATAGAGGGTTTTCAGAGGAGTAACACGGAAAGGGAATATCATTTGAAATGTAAATAAAGAAAATATCGAATAATAAAAAAGACAAAACATTTAATTTAAATTATGTGTGTATATGTATGCAAATATATCAAAACTTATATAATTTAAGTGATTTTAGGTAAATAGATACTAATGTAATTCCTTATGCTTTCTTAAAAGAAAGGTTACTGTTATTTCATCTTTCTCCTTCTCTCTCCTGTGTTGACATCCTTTCCCTTTCCAACTATCCTCATTTTTCTTATTTCTTCCATTAAATTTTGCTTGTCTTGCTCTTCCCTACTCTAGTGCTTCTCCCCAACCACAGGTTCTCTTGTACCTTTCTGGTCTCTGTAGTTACACCAGGTTATATATACCCATTTGAAGATTTGGAGTTAGGAACCTCCATAGTTTCCACTGGAGTTAGGAGTTCAGTGGCAGAATATGTGGCATTTGTCTTTCTTAGTCTCAGTCAACTCATTCAAATTAATAATTTTTAGTTTGATCCATCTACTTGCAAAGTATATGATGCCAATTTTTTTTACATTGAAGAACATTCCATTACATTTAGGTGTCACATTTTCACCTAGTGGACTATATGTTCACTAGTTGAAGGACATTAGGTTGTTTCCATTTCCTAAATACTGTGAATGGAAGAGCATCAAACATAGCTAAGCAAGTGTCTGGAGTAGGATGTAGTGTTCTTGTACATATACCAAGAGGTGGCATAGCTGGGTCATGTGGTCTGTAATTTCTTGAAGATTTTACACTAATATCCAGAGCAGCCCCACCAGTTTTCACCTCCTCCAACAATGGCTTTGGGTTCCTCTCCCCTATAACCACTACTAGAATTTGTTATCAGTTGTTTTATTTTAGATATTTTTACTGGAGTGAGGTGAAACCTCAAAGCTGTTTAAATTGCATTTTCCTAATTTATAAGGCTAATGAAAAATTTGAGATATCTTTTAGCCATTTTTATTTCTTCTATTGAGAACTCCATCTAGACACTCTTGTCTTCTGATTTCTCCATTTTCTTTACCAGCAAACAACAGGGCTGATTTAATGAGGTTTGAGGAGATAACTTGAACTCATTTTTGCTGGTTTTGTGGGTTCACTAGAGGGCACTGCAGGGCTTCTAGAAATTACTTTTTCTTATGTTTCCCTGAGGTTTGAAGAGCTGAGAAGAGACATATGGACATAAGGCAATCCATTGACAAAGCAAGGAGTAGGGAAGATGGTGTGTGGTTACCCAGATCTTTAGCACTCAGCCATTCTGCATTAAAGCACAGATATCTAGAGTCTGTTTACCAGATCTCATGGGTCTATTAATATATTAAAGGATAATTCTCTGAAAGATGTACACATAATAGAATCTCCTCTGTCATGAGGATAGACACACAAGAGAAAAAATCTCCACTGCTTTTTATTTTTTGGTTTTATACTAAAATTTCATAAAATCAAATAACTAGAAATTATTGCAATATCCTTTGTATTGGGCCCCTGGACCAGCTGTGTAGCGGCGGGCCTCCATATTGCAACCAGGACACAGCTGGAAAGGCCCAGGTAAACACCCCTTCCAGGGCTACACTCACGGGGGTATCTGCTAGGGTCTCGGAGCCAAGCAGGCGGAGTCCCGCCTAGGCTCTGTGAGACATCCCCGAGCCCTCTGGTGAGCACCAAGGCTGCTTCTGCAACCAGCTCGCCGGCCCCTGGACCAGCGGTGTAGCGGCGGGCCTCCATATTGCAACCAGGACACAGCTGGAAAGGCCCAGGCTCTGTGGGTCATCTCCGCCCTCTGGTGAGCACCTAAGCTGCGTTCTGCAACCAGCCCGCCGGCCCCTAGACCAGCGGTGTAGCCGGCCCCTAGACCAGCGGTGTAGCGGCGGGCCTCCATATTGCAACCAGGACACAGCTGGAAAGGCCCAGGCTCTGTGGGACATCTCCGCCCTCTGGTGAGCACATAAGCTGCGTTCTGCAACCAGCTCGCCGGCCCCTAGACCAGCAGTGTAGCGGCGGGCCTCCATATTGCAACCAGGACACAGCTGGAAAGGCCCAGGTAAACACCCCTTCCAGGGCTACACTCACGGGGGTATCTGCTAGGGTCTCGGAGCCAAGCAGGCGGAGTCCCGCCTAGGCTCTGTGAGACATCCCCGAGCCCTCTGGTGAGCACCAAGGCTGCTTCTGCAACCAGCTCGCCGGCCCCTGGACCAGCGGTGTAGCGGCGGGCCTCCATATTGCAACCAGGACACAGCTGGAAAGGCCCAGGCTCTGTGGGTCATCTCCGCCCTCTGGTGAGCACCAAGGCTGCTTCTGCAACCAGCTCGCCGGCCCCTGGACCAGCGGTGTAGCGGCGGGCCTCCATATTGCAACCAGGACACAGCTGGAAAGGCCCAGGCTCTGTGGGACATCCCCGCCCTCTGGTGAGCACCTAGGCTGCGTTCTGCAACCAGCTCGCCGGCCTCTAGACCAGCGGTGTAGCGGCGGGCCTCCATATTGCAACCAGGACACAGCTGGAAAGGCCCAGGTAAACACCCCTTCCAGGGCTACCCTCACGGGGGATCTGCTAGGCTCTCGGAGTTCCTTGCAACCAGGACACAGCTGGAGAAGCCCAGGTAGACAGACTCCAACAGGGGCTACAATCGCATGGGTGGCAGCCAGCTTATGATCCCTTAAAGCAGCAGTCACACATATTCACCAATAGAGAAACAACAGGTGAGCCCAGCCTCACAGGAGATTCAAACACCAGCCACTGACAACAAGGCCAACTAAAACCAGAAATAACCAGATGGCAAAAGGAAAACGAAGGAACGTTACTAACAAAAATCAAGGCAACATGACAGCATCTGAACCCAGTTCTCCAACAACAGGAATCCCTGGATACCCTAAAACACCAGAAAAACAAGACTTGGATATAAAATCACTGGTCAGGATGCTGGTAGCTGAACACATAGAAAAATCTCGTAAAGAAATAGAGGAGAAAATGGATCAAAAGTTAGAAGCCTTTACGAGGCAAATACAAAAATCACTTCAAGAAATGCAGGAGAAGATGGATCAAAGAGAAGAAGACAATAAGGAAGAAAGACAAAAGTCACTTAAAGAACTACAGAAGAACGTGGGCCAACAAGTAGAAGCTATGAAAGAGGAAGCACAAAAATCTATTAAAGAAATACATGAAAACACAATCAAGCAAGCGAAAGATCTGAGCACATCCATCCAGATACTAAAAACAGAAGTAGAAACAACTAAGAAATCACAGAGGGAGACAACATTGGAGATAGAAAACCTGGGGAAGAAATCAGGGGCCATAGACGCAAGTATCAACAATAGAATACAAGAGATAGAAGACAGAATCTCAGAAGCCGAAGATAACATAGGAACCATTGACTCAACAGTCAAAGAAAATACTAAATGCAAAAAGGTGGTAACCCAAAACATCCAGGAAATCCAAGACACTATGAGAAGACCAAACCTAAGGATTATAGGTATAGACGAGAGTGAAGATTTACAAGTTAAAGGGCCAGCTAATATCTTCTATAAAATTATGGAAGAAAACTTTCCCAACCTAAGGAGAGAGATGCCCATGAATATACAAGAAGCCTATAGAACCCCAAACAGACTGGACCAGAACAGAAATACATCCCGTCACATAATAATCAAAACTCCAAATGTAATAAACAAAGAAAGAATACTAAAGGCAGCAAGAGAAAAAGGCCAAGTAACATATAAAGGAAAACCTATCAGAATAACACCAGACTTCTCACCTGAGACCATGAAAGCTAGAAGATCCTGGGCAGATATCATGCAAACTCTAAGAGAACACAAACTTCAGCCAAAACTACTTTACCCAGCAAAACTCTCAATTGCCATTGATGGAGACATCAAGGTATTCCATGACAAAACCAAATTTGCAAGATATCTCTCCACAAATCCAGCCCTACAAAGGATAATAGGGGGAAAACACCAAGACAAGGACGGAAACTACACCCGGGAAGAAGCAAGATAGAAACCTCCTCTCATCAAACCCAAAAGAAGATAACCTCTCGAATATAAAAAATAAATAAGATAAATAAATATAATTTCAAAAATGTCTGGAGGTAATAATTACTATTCCTTAATATCTCTTAACGTCAATGGACTCAATTCCCCAATAAAAAGACATAGATTAACAGACTGGATACGGAAACAGGACCCTACATTTTGCTGCATACAGGAAACACATCTCAGTGTTAAAGACAAACACTACCTTAGAGTAAAAGGCTGGAGGACAATTTTACAAGCAAATGGTCTCAGGAAACAAGCTGGAGTAGCCATTCTAATATCAGATAAAATTGACTTTCAACCTAAAATCATCCAAAGAGACTCAGAAGGTCACTTCTTGCTGGCCAAAGGGAAAATCCACCAGGAAGAGCTCTCAATACTGAACATCTATGCTCCAAATGCAAGGGCACCCTCCTTCGTAAAAGAAACCTTACTAAAGCTTAAAGCACACATTACACCTAACACAATAATTGTGGGTGACTTCAACACCCCACTCTCCCCAATGGACCGATCAGGAAAGCAGAAACTAAACAGGGACACAGTGAAACTAATTGAAACTCTGGACCAATTGGATTTAACAGATATATATAGAACATTTCATCCTAAAGCTAAAGAATATACCTTTTTCTCAGCACCGCATGGTACCTTCTCCAAAATAGACCATATAATCGGTCACAAGACAGATGTCAACAAATACAAGAAGATCGAGCTAATCCCATGCCTCTTATCAGATCACCATGGAGTAAGAGTGGTCTTCAATAGCAACAAAAACAACAGAAAGCCCACATACACATGGAAACTGAACAATACTCTACTCAATGACACCTTGGTCAAGGAAGAAATAAAAAAAGAAATCAAAGACTTTTTAGAATTCAATGAAAATGAAGGTACAACCTACCCAAATCTATGGGACACAATGAAAGCAGTGCTAAGAGGAAAACTCATAGCTCTAAGTGCATCCAAAAAGAAACTGGAGAGAGCATACACTAGCAGCTTAATGGCACACCTTAAAGCCCTGGAAGAAAAACAAGTTAATTCACCCAGGAGGAGTAGAAGACAAGAAATCATCAAACTCAGGGCTGAAATCAATCAAATAGAAACAAAGAGAACCATACAAAGAATCAACAAGACCAGGAGCTGGTTCTTTGAGAAAATCAACAAGATAGATAAACCCTTAGCCAGACTAACCAAAGGACACAGAGACAGTATACAAATTAACAAAATTAGAAATGAAAAGGGAGACATAACAACAGAAACCGAGGAAATTCAAAAGATCATCAGATCCTACTACAAAGGTCTATACTCAAAACAACTGGAGAATCTGGAGGAAATGGACGATTTCCTAGACAGATATCAAATACCAAAATTAAATCAGCATCAAGTAGACCAGCTAAATAGTCCCATAACCCCTAAAGAAATAGAAGGGGTTATAGAAAGCCTCCCAACCAAAAAAAGTACGGGACCAGATGGTTTTAGTGCAGAATTCTACCAGACCTTCAAAGAAGACTTAACACCAATACTCTCCAAACTATTCCACAAAATAGAGACAGAAGGGACACTGCCCAACTCATTCTTCGAAGCCACAATTACGCTAATACCTAAACCACAAAAAGATCCAACAAAGAAAGAGAACTTCAGGCCAATTTCTCTGATGAATATAGATGCAAAAATACTAAATAAAATTCTTGCTAACCGAATCCAAGAGCACATCAAAACGATCATCCACCATGATCAAGTAGGCTTCATCCCAGGGATGCAGGGATGGTTCAATATACGGAAATCCATCAATGTAATCCACTACATAAACAAACTGAAAGAAAAAAACCACATGGTCATCTCATTAGATGCCGAAAAAGCATTCGACAAAATTCAGCATCCTTTCATGCTAAAAGTCTTGGAAAGAGCAGGAATTCAAGGCCCATACCTAAACATAGTAAAAGCAATCTACAGCAAACCAGTAGCCAACATCAAAATAAATGGAGAGAAACTTGAAGCATTCCCACTAAAATCAGGGACTAGACAAGGCTGCCCTCTCTCTCCATATCTTTTCAATATAGTACTTGAAGTTCTAGCAAGAGCAATTAGACAACATAAGGAAGTCAAAGGGATACAAATTGGAAAGGAAGAAGTGAAACTATCATTATTTGCAGACGATATGATAGTTTACCTAAGCGACCCAAAAAACTCCACCAGAGAACTTCTACAGCTGATAAACAACTTCAGCAAAGTGGCAGGTTATAAAATTAACTCAAGCAAGTCAGTGGCCTTCTTGTACTCAAAGGACAAGCAGGCTGAGAAAGAAATTAGGGAAATAACACCCTTCACAATAGCCACAAACAACATAAAGTATCTTGGCGTAACTCTAACCAAACAAGCGAAAGATCTGTACAACAGGAACTTCAAGTCCTTGAAGAAAGAAATCGAAGAAGACCTCAGAAGATGGAAAAATATTTCTTGCTCCTGGATTGGCAGGATCAATATAGTAAAAATGGCCATCTTGCCAAAAGCAATATACAGATTCAATGCAATCCCCATCAAAATCCCAACTCAATTCTTCATAGATCTAGAAAGAGCAATTCTCAAATTCATCTGGAGCAACAAAAAACCCAGGATAGCTAAAACTATTCTCAACAATAAAAGGACTTCTGGGGGAATCAATATCCCTGACTTCAAGCAGTACTACAGAGCAATTGTGTTAAAAACTGCATGGTATTGGTATAGCAACAGGCAAACAGATCAATGGAACAGGATTGAAGACCCTGAAATTAACCCACAGACTTATGGTCACTTGATCTTTGATAAAGGAGCCACAACCATCCGATGGAATAAAGATAGCCTTTTCAACAAATGGTGCTGGTTCAACTGGAGGTCAACATGCAGAAGAATGCGAATTGACCCACTCTTATCTCTTTGCTCTAAGATCAACTCCAAGTGGATCAAGGACCTCCACATAAAACCAGACACACTGAAACTATTAGAAAAGAAACTTGGGAAGACCCTGGAGGACTTGGGCACAGGGGAAAAGTTCCTGAACAGAACACCAATAGCTTATGCACTAAGATCAAGAATCGACAAATGGGACCTCATAAAATTACAAAGTTTCTGCAAAGCAAAGGACACTGTCCAAAGGACAAAACGGCAACCAACAAAGTGGGAAAAGATCTTTACCAACCCCACATCCGACAGAGGGCTAATATCCAATATATACAAAGAACTCAAGAAGTTAGACCGCAAAGAACCAAATAACCCTATCAAAAAATGGGGCACAGAGCTAAACAAAGAATTTTCACCAGAAGAAATTCGGATGGCCGAGAAACACCTTAAGAGATGTTCAACATCATTAGTCATCAGGGAAATGCAAATCAAAACAACCCTGAGATTCCACCTCACACCAGTCAGAATGGCTAAGATTAAAAACTCAAGAGACAACAAGTGCTGGCGAGGATGTGGAGAAAGAGGAACACTCCTCCACTGTTGGTGGGATTGCAAAATGGTAAAACCACTCTGGAAATCAGTTTGGCGGTTCCTCAGAAAATTGGGCATGGCACTTCCAGAGGACCCTGGCATACCACTCCTGGGCATATACCCAGAGGATTCCCCTACATGCAATAAAGACACATGCTCCACTATGTTTATAGCAGCCTTGTTTATAATAGCCAGAAATTGGAAGGAGCCCAAATATCCCTCAAAGGAGGAATGGATACAGAAAATGTGGTATATTTATACAATGGAATACTACTCAGCAATTAAAAATAATGAATTCATGCAATTTGTAGGTAAATGGTTAGACCTGGAAAATATCATCCTGAGTGAGCTAACCCAATCACAAAAGAATGCACATGAAATGCAATCACTGATAAGTGGATATTAATGAGCCCAGAAGCACTAAATACTCAAGACACAAATAGCAAGTCAAATGATTCCCAAGAAGAAGAAAGGAGAGGACCCTGGGCATGTAAAGCTTGCATCCAGTTTAGTAAAGAAACCGAGGGGGGAGGGGGAATGATTGGGGAATAGTTGGGGGGGAGAAGAACTATGGGAACTATGGTGGGTGGGAACTGGGAAAGGGGAAAGCCTTTGAAATGTAAACATAGAATATAGAAAATAAAAATAACTAAAAAAAAATAATAAAAAATAAATAAAAAATAAAAAAAAATATCCTTTGTATTATAAACAATATATACAATATACATACTAAACTAGAAAGAAAAATAGTAAGTACTTCTTGAATAGAAAACTGGTTAATACAACATATAAAACAAGAAGGGAGAAGCCTTACTTAATCTGACCAAGCATCCATAGCCTCTTCTGAATCAGCTGTGTTTTCCTGCTGAGCACAGCAAAAGAACTAAACAGAAGTCACAAGTTAGAAAATAAATCAGGATGGAAACACAGATATGCCTTGTTTTTCTTAAAACAACAAAACCGTGTTGGGAACATTTTTTATGCATATGAAAATTTTAATTGCAAGAAGTTCTTTTGATTTTGTATAGCACATTGCACACTGATTTTTCACAGTGTTTAATTTAGGAGTCCTATCAGGGCTTTCTAATTGAGTATGATAACCACACTTAAGTACAAGCCCTATGCTTAGCAGTAGATGACTAATACAGAATAAATTCAATAGCGTTGCTATATCATATTGCTTAGTCTGAATACTTTCTTTCTTTTGTTCACTCTTTCTTTCTTTCCTTCCTTCATTCTTCCTTCCTTCCTTCCTTCCTTCCTTCCTTCCTTCCTTCCTTCCTTTTTTCTTGTCATACTGTTCTTTCATCTATATTTTATGGTTACCTGCCTTGTGTTTTGTGTGTGCGTGTGTATGTGTGTGGTGTTTTTCTTTCTTGTTATTTTTTATTTTAATCCTTTTTAAGGAGATTCTTATTTGTGTGTTAGCCTGTTTGTTTGCTTTCTAAAAAGAGAGAAAAAGAAAGTCTATAGCATTGGATGGCTGAGGAGGTAAAGATCGTGGACATGGTGGAGGAGTAGAGACAGTGATCAGAACATATCGTATAAAAAATTTCAGAACAACAAAACAATCTTGCTAGGTTTCTGCAAGGCTCTGCTTTACACACGGGAGCTATTACTTTTCTCATTAGCATTAATTCATTAATGTATTCCCCTTCCTCACACACTTCCCCCAAACTCCTTATATTAGGTGTTACATTGGAAACATAGTATCTCAGGCTCTACATCAAAGTCCTCCACAGTGCTGGAGCAATTACAGTGAAGAGTCATGAGGTGGAGGTGGGTGGAGTTTCATGTTCAGATGAATGAGGAAGCTCAGTGATTCAGAGAGATCCTATAGTCTGAAAGCACAAGTGTGTCTGGGCACAAGACTTGATACTCCTCATTGCTGGAGAGGAGACATCCCCGCAATTGGACAGGGGCCATGGAGAGGAAACTAAGAGCTCTGCTGGGGATTCTGTGGGTGCAGAGTTGCTGTGAGTTGTGATAAGCTAAGTTTTTATTAGGTATGGTCCAGAAATGTCCATTGTGGCGGGGGGGGGTGAAGAATATGAAAATCTCCTGTGCATTCTTCCTCATGGGTGTCACCTGGGGTATTTGACTGGTGTGGGTGAAAACCTTTCTCTGATTCTGGTTTCTTTTTCTGTTTTAAAGCAGGGGTGAGAGGAGATGATGTGAAGCAGAGTCCTTCAGTCCTAAATCTCCAAGAGGGAACCAGTTCTGTTCTGAGATGCAATTTTTCTATCACCATGACAACTGTGCAGTGGTTCCTACAGAATCCCCGCAGAAACCTCATTAATCTTTTTTACCTGGCTCCAGGAACAAAGGAGATTGGGAGGTTAACATCAATGTTTAATTCTAAGGAGCGCTACAGCACACTACACATCAGGGATGCTCAGCTGGAGGACTCAGGCACCTACCTCTGTGCTGCTGAAGCACAGTGCTCCCAGCAAGCCTAGTGCCTGGCCACAAACTACAGCTGGGTGTGCAGCTACAGCCCCTGCCACAGGCAGATTTTGCAGGTGCCTTTTTATAACTGTGGCTTCATCAGATCTCCACCAATTACAGAAAATGTATTAGAAAAAATAAAAAGTCCCACTGCAGAACACACTTAAACTCTGATGTGACCCTGACTTGTAGAATGTTAAATGCTCAGAAACATCAGCCCACACGACTAAAATATACACCGCATCTTATCAAATGCTTGTGCTGATATCATAAAATATAAACCCCTCTCAAGGAGTCCTGATTCATTTGGGTCATTTCCCAAAATGAGAAACTGAGAGCAACTGTTTCCAGACTTGGTTTAAAGAGCAATGACAACCCTTCCAACTAATCTGCTCACATGAAGAAAATAAAAGTAGTTATTCTTGAAGATATAATAAATTAAGTCATAAAAAGGCTAGACAACCAAACTTTATTATTAAATGAAGACAACATTTCAATTATATGTTTACATTTTAAAAATATACTACATTTAGTTATGTATTATAGAACAAATATTTTCCTTCAAAAAGGAGCAAAACCAAAAGACAAATTATAAATTACAGAGACATATTTGCAACTTATATCACAATCCTGTTTTCAGCAATGGATCTACCAACATGTTGACACATGCACATATAAAAAAAATCAAAAAACCACAAAATTCAAAACCATCCTATACAAGGAAGTAACAAATACGGTAAATGATGGCCAGAGAATCATGAGAGAAGAAAAATCTCAAAAAATATTTTTGAGTTTATTTGAATTTTCCATTTACTTCTGGGCATGAGGTTTTCTTCAAGTGAGATTTGTACACAGTCAAACTCTGTTGGTGAAAGCTAAATTTCCCTTTGTGAGATATTGTAAATTGGAGACTTCTTAGGTATGAGGACCAGGCCCATTTCCCCTATCATAAATGAAACTCCATCTGTATTAGATCTGTGCAGGCCTTGTGCATGTTGCCACTACTTCCATGAGTTTACATGTAAATAAGTCTTATTGGTTCTAAAAGGCATTATTTCCTTACTGCCTTCCATGTTCACTGGCTCTTACAGTCTTTCTGCTTTCTCTTCTATTAAATTACTTGGGTCTTGAGGGAAGGAGTTTAATGGAAACATTCCGTCTAGCACTGAGTGTTCCAAAGTCTCTCATTTTCTGTACATATTTTCCAGTTGTGGAGGTGTAGGTCTCTCTGTTTGTTCCCATCTATACAAGAAGATATCCCCCTGATGATGTCTGAACAAGACATTGATCTATGGCTATAGCAGAAAGTCATTAGAAGTCATTATATTGATAAATACCTTTAGAAGAACAATAATATTTGGTTTTCCCATAGGTCTATGACCTATCTAGTCAGCTTTTTGACTACCAGAGAAGTGCCAGGCATAGGTTCCATCTCATGGAGTGGGCCTTAATTCCATTCAGAGATTGATCAATATCGTTTGTGGCATTATTGCACAAGTGTATCATTTATGCATGTCACCATTGTAGGCCAAAGTATTAGAGCTGTGTTTGTGTTTATCTCTCTCCTCTGTTAATGTTCAGAGTACCTTCCTGAACCATGAACACTAGTCCCTAGGGATGAAAACTCTAGTTAGGCAACAGCTCGACTTCTCCATTTTTTTGAGCTATGTAATCCTTATGTTTTGTTTTCTTACCAGTCTTTGCATGTTTTTTTTAATTTTTATTTTCTATATTCTATGTTTACATTCCAAAGGCTTTCCCCTTGCCCAGTCCCTCCCACCACCATACGTCCCATAATTCCTCTCCCCCCAACTATTCCCCAATCATTCCCCCTGCCCCCACAGTTTCTCTCCAAAACTGGATCCAATCTTTACAGGCCCAGGGTCCTCTCCTTTCTTCTTCTTGGGAATCATTTGACTTGCTATTTGTGCCTTGAGTATTTAGGGCTTCTGGGCTCATTAATATCCACTTATCAGTGATTGCATTTTATGTGTATTCTTTTATGATTGGGTTAACTCACTCAGGATGATATTTTCCAGATCTAACCATTTACCTACAAATTGCATGAATTCATTACTTTTAATTACTGAGTAGTATTCCATTGTATAAAAATACCACATTTTCTGTATCCATTCCTCCTTTGAGGGATATTTGGGCTCCTTCCAATTTCTGGCTATTATAAACATGGCTGCTATAAACATAGTGGAGCATGTATCTTTATTGTATGCAGGGGAATCCTCTGGGTATATGCCCAGGAGTGGTATGCCAGGGTCCTCTGGAAGTGACTTGCCCAATTTTCTGAGGAACCATCTGGAGCAACAAAAAAACCCAGGATAGCTAAAACTATTCTCAACAATAAAAGGACTTCTGGGGGAATCAATATCCCTGACCTTAAGCAGTACTACAGAGAAATTGTGTTAAAAACTGCATGGTATTGGTACAGCAACAGGCAAGTAAATCAATGGAATAGGATTGAAGACCCAGAAATTAACCCACAGACTTATGGTCACTTGATCTTTGATAAAGGAGCCACAACCATCCAGTGGAATAAAGATAGCCTTTTCAACAAATGGTGCTGGTTCAACTGGAGGTCAACATGCAGAAGAATGCGAATTGACCCACTCTTATCTCTTTGCACTAAGATCAACTCCAAGTGGATCAAGGACCTCCACATAAAACCAGACACACTGAAACTATTAGAAAAGAAACTTGGAAAGACCCTGGAGGACATGGGCACAGGGGGAAAGTTCCTGAACAGAACACCAATAGCTTATGCACTAAGATCAAGAATTGACAAATGGGACCTCATAAAATTACAAAGTTTCTGCAAGGCAAAGGACACTGTCAGAAGGACAAAACGGCAACCAACAAAGTGGGAAAAGATCTTCACCAACCCCACATCCGACAGAGGGCTAATATCCAATATATACAATGAACTCAAGAAGTTAGACCCCAAAGAACCAAATAACCCTATCAAAAAATGGGGTACAGAGCTAAACAAAGATTTTTCACCAGAAGAAATTCGGATGGCCGAGAAACACCTTAAGAGATGTTCAACATCATTAGTCATCAGGGAAATGCAAATCAAAACAACCCTGAGATTCCACCTCACACCAGTCAGAATGGCTAAGATTAAAAACTCAAGAGACAACAAGTGCTGGTGAGGATGTGGAGAAAGAGGAACACTCCTCCACTGTTGGTGGGATTGCAAAATGGTAAAACCACTCTGGAGATCAGTTTGGCGGTTCCTCAGAAAATTGGGCATGACTTCTCCATTTTTAATAGGATGTGTAAGTATTGTCTTTAACAACAGAGGGTGACCATCAGTTTCTGTAGAGCAATGAATAGCCTTGAAAACTAGGAAATTGCCTGGGTTGTTTGAATATTTCCATGGGGCCCTTTAGCCAACAGTTCAGATGATACCCATTCTTGGAACTGGTGGTTTCATTTGTTAATAAGAGATGTCTAGTTGGTGCTTTGTCGCCCTGTTATCTGATTTCATTTAGATTTCATTCACACACACATACACATGCACACACATGTATGTATATATTAAGAAGCTTTTTCAGTAGTAGATTCCATATAATCTCTCAGTTGAAGCTTAGTTTTTCTCCGTATATCCTCTTATTCCTCCTACTTTGTTTAATCCTCCTGTTCCACCTGTCTCTTTTACTATCTATTCTATTTTTCCTCTATTCAGGAACATTTCCCTCTACGATAATCTACCACATTATTCTGAACTTCTGTAGGTATAAAGATTGTGGGAAACCTATTGAAGACTTAAAAGATAATTTCTCCACTTAAGAGAATACATACTATATTTGTTTTGAGGGTTCTGGGTTACCTTACTTTGGATGATTTTTTCTAGTTCCATCCATTTACTTCTAAATTTCATGGCTTAATAGCTGAGTGATAATTCATTGTGTAAATGTACCACATTTTCATTACCTATCCTAGGATCTAGGCTGTTTTCAATTTCTAGTTATTATGAGTAGAACAGCAATAAATATTGCTGGCCAAGTGTTTCTATAGTAGGACAATTATATGCCCTGAAGTGGTCTAGCTGAGTCTTGAAGTACATATAGTTCCATCTTCCTGAACAATTGGCACATTTTTTTCCATAGTGGCTATTAAAGTTAGTACTCTCTCCAGCAATGGGTGAGTGTTCCCCTTACACTTTTTATTGATTTTGGTCATTCTGATTAGTATAAAATGAAATCTCACAGAGGTTTTATTTTGTATTTTCCTGATGTCTAAACATGTTGAAATTTTCTTTAAATATTTTTCATCCATTTATATTTTGAGAACACTCTGTTATGATCATACCCATTTTTAATTAGGTTATTTCTTTTCTTAACGAGCAGTCCTTTTAGTTATTTATATATTTTATATTAGTCCTATATCAGATATATAATTGGTAGTGATACTTTCTCTTTCCATAAACTCCCATATTGTTCAAATCATGGCCTATATACAAGCTTTTCAGTTTCATGATGATCCACTCCTCAATTATTGTTTTTAGTGACTGTGTTATTGGTGTCCTGATCAGAAAGCTTTTTCCTGTGCTAAGACTTTTCCACATTTCTCTTCTATTATATTAAGAGTATCTGTACATATGTTCATGTCTTTAATATATTTGGACTTAAGTTTTTTAAACTTAAGTCTAGTCTTCAATTCTATTCCATTGACCAACATGTCTATTTTAATGCCAATACCATCCTTTATTTCTGACTATAACTTTGTAGTACAACTTGAAATCCAGGCTTGTGATACCACAAGCAGTTCTTTTATTCTTACTGATTGTTTTTAGCCATCTGTGTTTTTATGCTTCATATGAAGCTGAAAGATTTTTTTATATCTGTATAAAGAATTGTGTTGGACTGCCACTTTCACTATATTAATCCTTCCAATCCATGAGCATGACAAATCATGTCTGATATCTTCCAGTTATTTCTTCTGTGTTTTAAAATTCTTATTATATATATTTTTCATTTACATAGGTAGAGTTTATACAAGCTATTTCATTATTTTTGAGACTACTGGGATATGTATTGTTTCCCTGATTTGTTTCTTAATGTGTTTCTCCTTACTATTTGGAAATCTATAGATTTTTTTTCATGTTACTTTCATATTTTGCTGCTTTGCTGAATGTGTTATCAGCTGTATGAGGTTCTGGTGGAGTCTTTAACATATAAAATCATATCATCTTCAAATAAAGATACTTTGACATCTTCCTTTCTTATTTTTGTCTCCTTGATCTTTAGTTGTCTTATTATCCTAGCTTAGATTTCAAGCACTAAAATGATTAGACAACCTTGTCTGGTTCCTAATTTGAGTGAAAATGCTTTTATTGTGCTTCCATTTAGGTTGATTTTTTTGGTTGTGAGCTTGCTGTATATTGATTCTTTATTTTGTTGAGGTGTATCCCTTGTGTCTTTAGCCTTTCCAGGACTTTTATTATGAAATCATGTTTGTAAAAGTCTCTTTTATTCTCAGATGTAATTGTAGTCACTGAATACCTCTGTCTTCTAGCCTAGGCCTAGTTGTGGAAGCTTCTAACATCTGTACAATCTTATCTTAGCCTAGAACTTTTTTCAGCCTCTGGGACTTACTACTGGATAAGCTCACCCTTTCAAGCTCTATCTGAACTCTAGCTGGCTGGTTCAACTCAGCTATTCTAGCTCAAACTCCTTTCCAAGCTGACTGATTCAATCTGGCTTCTCTCCCTGAATTGCTCTGCTTGCACCAAATTAACTTTAGTAATTATTCTAATCCTCTGGCTCCTTCTCATTCTCTGTCTCAATCTGTCTTCACCTGTCTGGCTTGTTCTCTCAACCTGCCTCTTTAAATTCTCCTGGTAAAACTGCGCTCTCTCTCTCTCTCTCTCTCTCTCTCTCTCTCTCTCTCTCTCTCTCTGTATCTCTATCTCTATCTCTATCTCTCTGAAATGCCCCTTAAGTACCTTCCCTTTCCCATCTCTCCTCATAAGAGTTGGGCATATACTATTCTGTCAAATCTTTCCCCGATTTGTCACTTTGTCTGACATTCAATTAGTCATCACCTTTTTTTTGTTTTTTCGAGACAGGGTTTCTCTGTGTAGCCCTGGCTGTCCTGGAACTCACTCTGTAGATCAGGCTGGCCTCGAACTCGGAAATCCGCCTGCCTCTGCCTCCCAAGTGCTGGGATTACAGGCGTGAGCCACCATGCCTGGGTAGTCATCACTTTTAAAAACAAATGCTTCCATCTATAAACTAAGTACCTTCATTGTTTGGGATAAAAAGTGTGTATGAAAGGCATGTCTGTATATAGCCAAAGGAATTAAAGGCATCTGCTAAAGTCTGAGCCACACCACAACTAGAAAATGTGGTTTTTAGCAAATAACAGAATCATGAGAATCCACAGTAGTTCAGTCTCCCAACACTAGATGATGTGGAAGTAAGTGGCATCCTCAAAGTCAAATGATTTCTCAGAACTTTCTTAAGAGTATTTATGTGTATTTGTGATTCCAGGATGACTTCTCTGGAAGGTAAGATACAAGTATAAAAATATCACATCTGTATTGTCAATAAAAATTCATAAAATAAGTGGAACACTGTCCCCTTGCAACTGAAAACCCATGAGAAACCTCAAAAAGCCATTGGGTGCCATAACTCTCAAGAACAAACATAGATCTACATATCTTTCTCCAAGAAAAGGGAGAGGTACTTGATAAATGATCAAAGCATTCTATGTCATGAGTGTGTATTAGTAAATACAGTACTAGATAGAAGCAATGTTACATACTTTATATATGAACAAATCACATATATACATTTATATATGAAAATGTCACATATATATACTTGCATGTGAAATGTAGTGTATATGATGCATTAGATTTAAAGATAAGAAACAACCTCACTCTTGTGTACAAATATCATTACTGATCTTTCAATATTACAACACACTTGTTATGACAGATTGCTGTTTCATGTGTCTGAGTCCCTCATAGGGTCAGAGAGCACTTAACTAGAGTGCTGACTGGCTTGGAATGCAACCACAGGTGGTAGTAAACCTCAACTGCTAAGGTGTATGCAGAGAGCTCACTTCTATGTGTGCTGATGGTGAAGGCTTGGGGCAGAAGCTAAGCCTTTTTCTCAGTGGCTGAGTGAATGACTCCAGAACTGGAATTGTTACCAATAAAGAACAACTCCCTGACAATTTTAGGTGATCTGCCAGCAATCATGATATGGGAAGAACAATAAAGACTTATGTTCCTAGTTTATTCATGTTTTGTGGCTGTATCTCATTAGAGAGCTAATATTCTAGGGCCACAGAATCATCAGTGGGCATTTCTGAGACATCTATGGGACCACTATTTACTCAGGGTTTCTTTAGTTACTGTAGACAAAAAGAAACCTGGAAAGTGATGATGTCACATCCTTTCTCTTCTCTTTCCATCTTTCTACATAGGGATGTGCCAAACTGAGCATATGGAGAACTTCCTTCCATCCTGAGAGTCCAGAAGGGATCCAGTGCCATCATCAACTGCACTTATGTAGACAGTGCCTCTCTCTACTTTCCTTGGTATAAGCAAGAACCTGGAAAGCATCTTAAGCTCAGCATTGTAATTTATTCCAATATGAAAAGAATACAGACCCAAAGACTTAAAATTTTACTGAATAAGAAAGCCAAACCCTTCTCCCTGCTCATCATAAACAGTCAGCCTGTTGACTAAGCCATGTACCTCTGTGATACAAGTGTACCCTGCTCCACAAGGACCTGCAAACAATCCATCCTCAAATCTGCTGTGGGCACTGGAGCACCATCCGCATCCTGTATCACAGGCTTTCCAGTACAGCATTTGCAGTTGCTAGTTTTCAAGTGCCAGCTAAAACATAGACATCAAAACACAAAACAAGAGTGTTAGCTTCAAGTCACTAAAACAATTTAGGACAGTTGTCAGCATCCTCCATCATATAAAAGTTGTAATAGAATTTCATCATTTCCTTTGTTGCTGCACATGGAGATTATCAGAGAACATAACTCATCATGCTTTAAAGAAAAAGAAACTGTAGCTGACTCAGCCTCTGATGGGACATCTCTATCCAATACCCTCCTCCCTAGGCTCAGAGGTCATTGAAGAAGAGGGGATAGAAATCTGGAAGAGCCATAAGTGGTGGGTGACTACAAGAAAGCAGTGTTTTCTGGATATAGCAAGGGAACTACACATGTGAACTCAGAGAGATTGACATTACGCATAAGACTTGCATAGGCTCAAGATAAAAGAAATCCCACCAGGAAAAGGTAAGTGATCATTCCCACCTGTATGCTTGAAAACTGAAGCTCCTAGTGCATAGACTACCCTCTGCTGAAGGCCCAGTATCTAAGAGGATATGGACGGCACAATCTGTAACACAAAACGTGATGTGTTTTATTTTATAAAGGGCTTGGGGACACAGAACTGGGTTAGATTGGAAAGAGCAGATAAATAAAATCAACCTTCTTTGCCAAACATTCTCTAAGAACTAATGAGAAAAAGCAGACAAATTTTATCAGAAGTATATTTGAGTGTGCCTAACTGCATTAAATATGGTAGGAAACAAATAGGTCAGTAACACTAGTGATTTCCAGCATCCACTGGAGACTTGAGACCTGCATCCTTTGGGTGAAATTTCAAGTTTATATACAATGTGCTGTGCAGACATCTGTGGTGCAGGCTGAAGGGAAATCAGCAGAGGGCGCTACCTCTTCAGATGTGGTTAGCATCTCTTTCAGGTGACTTAACATGACAGACTCAGTGTGCAGACAGAGGTCCTTGTCTGTGAGTGAGGAGTTTGAGGCGATCCTGCAGTAGAATTGCCCTGTGAGGTTGCTGCACTCACGGACCAAGTGTCAGTTCTGCTACGAGCATGCTTCCTGACACCCGCTCTGTTCTTGTGTTCCTCCTAATGCTCAGTAAGTTATATTTTACTCTAAGGGTTAATGATGGCATTTTCTACAATTCTGGCAGTCTTTAGTGTTCTTCATCACATAAAAAAGTAAACATTTATTTATTTATTTATTTATTTATTTATTTATTATTTTCAGGAAGAAGCAATGGAGACTCCGTGACCCAGACTGAAGGCCTGGTCACTCTCACAGAGGGGTTGCCTGTGACGCTGAACTGCACCTATCAGACTACTTACACACCTTACCTTTTCTGGTACGTGCAATATCTCAATGAAGCCCCTCAGCTACTCCTGTGGAGCTCCACAGACAACAAGAGGACAGAGCACCAAGGGTTCCATGCCACTCTCCATAAGAGCAGCAGCTCCTTCCATCTGCAGAAGCCCTCAGCACAGCTGTCAGACTCTGCCCTGTACTACTGTGCTGTGGGGACACAGTGAGAGAGACTGCAGGGGAAGCTGTGCATGAACCAAGGGTGCAGGAGGGCTGAGGGGGAGGTCCTGTGTGGGAGGTTATGTGCTCTCATTAAAGTACGTTTATTAAAGTTGCTTCCTGAAAAACACCAACAAATTGCAGTCAAATCCCTACAAATGTAGGTATTTGTGGTTATTCTGACAGGATAGGATGGATGTCAATGCTAGAAAGAACCTAGGCTTTGATCCCTAGAAATAATGTACTCAGCCAGGCAGTGGTGGTGCATGCATTTAATTCCAGCAATTGGGAGAAAGAGGCAAGCAGATTTCTGAGTTTGAGGCCAGCTTGGTCCACAGAGTGAGTTCCAGGACAGCCAGGGCTACACAGAGAAACCCTGTTTCAAAAAAACAAAAACAACTCCCCCTAAAAAAAATCAAAGAAGGAAAGGAAAGAAGGAAGGGAGGGAGGGAGGGAGGGAGAGAGAGAGAGAGAGAGAGAGAGAGAGAGAGAGAGAGACAGAAAGAAAGAAAGAAAGAAAGAAAGAAAGAAAGAAAGAAAGAAAGAAAGAAAGAAAAATGTACTCTTTCTAAGTGCAGGCCTTCTGCCAGCAAACATCTCCAGGGAAACCCTAACATGGGATTTACCTCTACCAAGATGTCTTACAAAATCGAGTGATTTAAGTTTCCCAACAATCTCCTGATATTACTCCACAAATTTGTGACAAATTAAGAGTCCCTTAGCTTTCAAAGTCTGCTTCAGCCTCATGCCATGTTATTTACATTCTTCCTCTCCTAGGTTCATGTTACAGAGAGTTCCACCCCACTTCCTATCTCAGTTGCTTGTCTATTTCTGTGAAGAGACACTATGATCAAGACATTTTACAAAAAAAAGCATTTAATTGAGGGATTGATCACAGTATCAGAGGGTGACCATTATGGTGGGGAGTGTAGCAATCAGTCAGTCAGCCAGGCCAGTAGGCATGGCCTTGGAGCAGTTGTTAAGGGCTGACATCTTATAACAAACAAGGAGGAAAGATAGAGAGATGGAGAGGAAAGGAAAGGGAGAGAGGGAGAGGAAAGGAGAGGGAGAGGGAGAGGGAGAGGGAGAGGGAGAGGGAGAGGGAGGGAGGGGGAGAGGGAGAGGGAGGGAGGGGAGAGGGAGAGAGGGAGAGAGGGAGAGAGAGAGGAAAGGAGAAGGAGAGAGGGAGAGAGGGAGAGAGGGAGAGGGAGAGAGGGAGAGGGAGAGAGGGAGAGGGAGAGGTAGGGAGGGGGAGAGGGAGAGAGGGAGAGAGGGAGAGAGAGAGAGAGAGAGAGAGAGAGAGAGAGAGAGAGAGAGAGAGAGAGCTGGGCCTGCTTTGGACTTCAAGGTTCCTAAGCTCACCACCAATAACATGCCTCTTCTGACAAGACAGCACCTCATGATCCTTCCCAAACATCCTACCAACTGGGAACAAAACACTCAGATATTTGAGCCTGTGGGCCCATTCTTATTCAAACCACAGTACTCCTAACAGTCTTCACTTAGTGAAGGTGCTCATGAAATGCAGCTGTAGGAGCTCTCATGATGATGCCCTGAGACGGAGCTCCTTCCCTCCTTCCTAGTCCTACACATCTTGTAGGGGGAAGCTTGGTCATAAAAACTCTATCAAGAAAGCTTTCCTGGGAAATATGGACCCAAAAAGTATGTATGTACTCAGTAATAAGGAGACATTAGCCACAGAACTCAGAAAGGTCAACAAGCTGAAGTGCCCACGTGAGGACTCCTCAGTCCCGCTTGGGAGGGAGAAGAAAGCACTCACAATTGGGAAAGCTTGGAAAGCAGCCAAGGCAGGGGAGTGGGACGGGGGTGACAGCAACCTGATATGATATTTGGGAGTACGGTGGTTTGAATGAGAATAGGCCCACAGGCTCAAATATCTGAGTGTTTTGTTCCCAGTTGGTAGGATGTTTGGGAAGGATCATGAGGTGCTGTCTTGTCAGAAGAGGCATGTTATTGGTGGTGAGCTTAGATGAGCTGAAGGGAAAAGGACTGAAGCCCTGAGGGCCAGCAGAAAGATTGGCAATAGGCAACCTAGGGAGACTGGAGTTTGGGGGGACCTGCCGCACGAACCTCGGTGGACACTGTGATAATTTCCACAGGTGAACTGCACCACTTTGGTGACACTGTGTGATAATTTCCACAGATAAAGGCCTTGTCTATGATGAGGCTGTCCTCTGGGGAACTCGCTTGTGGAACTCCCTGGCTGGAGAAAATACTGAGCTGAGTTTCTCATGGCAGCCTTGCCTGTGTGACTTTCCTCTGATCTGTTTCTTCACTTATGAGATGTTTCTGATAGCCTGAGCTGTGTGTATCCAGGTGAGAAAGTTAATTAAAAGTTCATTCTTTGAAATGCAGCACTGGCCATGATTTATCTTCTAAAGATCCATTGCTTTGCCTTTTTATCAGTTATACAAGTATCACATAAATACATTGATGAAATAACCTCCCAACAATATATGAAAATGTATGGCTACAAATTTGTAGATAAGGGTGGCTTTGACACCATGGCATGGAAAGCATCAGTTAAGTATAGTTTCAGAGTGAGCCTGAAGAGCCTCACAAGAAGCAAGCTAGATGTTAGATAAGGATCACAGATGGATAGTTGCTAATTAGTTAGTGACCTAGAGGCCATAACTAAGTGTTCCTGTGAACTTTTGAACCTTTGAAAGTTTATCTTTAATTACAGATGTTCTCATCAAGGGTGTGATGATTTGTATGTGATCTCCGAAGTGTTTACCTGATTGATTTTGTATCTTCCTGTGCCAGATACTCATGTTAATCATTCTTTGTGATCACTTCACTGGACACATATCTTCAGAAATGTAACACCAGTTTGCGTGTATAAAAAGTTTCTGCTTCAGAACAGTAAAGTGCATTCAGACTCAACCTGCTTCTGGTGTGTCTGTCTATCATTTCTTCACTGAGCCTGTGCCTTCCTGCTTACCAAAG
This sequence comes from Apodemus agrarius, assembly GCA_964023405.1. Lineage (NCBI taxonomy): Eukaryota > Metazoa > Chordata > Mammalia > Rodentia > Muridae > Apodemus > Apodemus agrarius. The sequence continues at coordinate 73,923,628 of OZ030013.1, read as the reverse complement.
ACCTTGGTTACCCCACGGTGTGTGTTCTGACTGAGTTGGTCCACGGCAGGGACCCTCCAAAATGCAGCAGAGACCTGGGAGTTGAGAGACTCTCAAAATACAAAGGGAGGAACCTTAGATGAAATGCCTGACAGTAGGGAGAGGGAACTTATAGAGCCTACCTCCAGCAGGAAGACTGGGCATCAAAAGAGGGAGAGGGTAGCTATCCCACAGTCACAACTTTGACCTACAATTGTTCCTATCTGAAAGAATTACAGGGATGGAAATGGAGAGGAGCCTGAGGAAAAGAAGGTCCAGTGACAGGACAAAAGTGGGATCCAGCTCAAGGGGAGGCTCCAAGGACTGACACTATTACTGAGGCTACAGAATGCTGACAAAAAGGGACCTAGCATAACCTCACTCCAGAAGACCCATCAAGTAGCTGAAAGACTCAGATGTAGATATTTGGGAGGGTGAGTGGAAAGACTTGTAGGCATAGGGTGCTGGTGTCAAGATGTTCTGAATATATTATGTTCATTTATGAGATTACAAATAATTATTTTTTTAAAACCTCCTCCACTTTCAGTAATGGTTCTCACAGAACATACTTTATACAGATGGCAGAGGCAGGCCAAGGGAAAGAGTCTCTTCCTCATCGTTTCTCCAATGTTATTAGGATGAAGGTATCTAAACCTCCTTAAGCTCAGAGCAATCCCTGTCTACCTCTCCAACTCTCCAGGCTTTATTTGCTTCCTGGAAATCACCCAGGAAGGAGTGAGTTGCCTTCTGCTCACCTTGGTCACCCTGCTGTGTGTACTAAAGCTTGGACAGCCCTGTGAGTGTCACTCTGCTTCAGTCTGTCTTCACAGAAAGAACACTGTGTGGCTTCTCTCAGAGCAAAGACCCTCCTGTAGCTTCGCCCGCCCCCCGCGACCCTCAGCACTAATGCTACAGGGGGATGCAGAGTCCAGGGTCCCCCAGACTGATGGCTGCATCTGTGCATGTGCAGCAGCTGCTCTGGTGCTGAGGGGCAGCTGCTCATCCCTTGTCCCTCAGGGATCTTCTCTGCATGTGTGACACCCTCGCCTGCATCTGCATCCTGAAGCTCACACAGAAAGTTGGCTTGTCTCAGGCATGAGGGGCTTTCAGGTTCAGTGCAGGAAGGGTGAGCATCTCTCCACCTGAGGATCCCCTGACAATGGAACTGAGGGAGCTGGGTGCTCCTCTGCCCTGAGTCACAAGTGCAGAGCTGGAGACAACCTGAGCCTTACAGAGTAAGAGACCAGGTCCCAGTGTGTATGAGACAATTACATACTTAGATAGCATGAGGTTGGCTGTGAGCTATTTTTGAGGAGATTTTGTGTGTGTGTGTGTGTGTGTGTGTGTGTGTGTGTGTTTCATTACTAGTCTCATTTCTCTAGTAACCTTCGTTATGGTGAAATTTTAAGGTGCATTCCTCTGCTGTTGTGAGTGTGAGCCCATGGCTTCCTGAGTGTGCACCAGCACACCAGCACTCTGGAATGCAGCAGCCCTGCATTAGTTTTCCCCAGCACACTTCCTTCTTATGGGGTCACATTTTTCTACAGCATTTAGAACACACCCTGGCTGTTACAGGAGTGTCCCACATTTGAAAATGCATTCCAAAGCTAGGAAAGCATTACACTTATGCTATATATTTATGTTCCTATTTCTTTCTTTCTTTCTTAATTTCCTTACTGCAGTGATTTCACAGTGAAGATTGTTTTTTGGAAGGTGGGAGAGTGAGTCTATGTCAATGTCTGGTACCTATGGACAGGTTCTCAGGAAGACAGAAGAAAGCATCAGAATCCCCGGAGCTGGGGTTACAGACATCTGTGAGGCATCTTATGCAGATATTAGAAAGGGACCTAAGGTCCTTCAAAAACAACAAGCACCCTTATCTGCTGAGCCACATTTCAGGCCCAAGTTCAGGGGCTTTAGTGAGAACATACACCTATTTCCTGGCTGTTGTTTCTCTGAGTTTCCAGGCTCCTGTGCAGCTGAGGCATGTTCTCTTTGGATGCACCTGGTCCTCCCCTGCTCCTGGTTTCCTAACCCCATACACCCCCAGGGTCATCTCAAAATGACTCCTTCCCCTCACTGTTCTCCACCCAGACTCTCAGCCAGGTCTGTGATGGGAGGAGCTTCAGGCTCTGAAGGCTGGGAGGGAACTCAGCAGGGTGTGGCCTGGCAGGGTTCCTGGGTGGAGCCAACTGGTTGCTGCAGGAAGGGACTCTTCCACAGCCACCCTGACACCACAGCCCAGGGGGTGGTTACTGGATTCTGTCTCCAGCAGCCACACAAGCACCATGAAGAGGCTGCTGTGCTCTCTGCTGGGGCTTCTGTGCACCCAGGTTTGCTGTGAGTCTGGATGTCAGCACTCAGGGCACCTGAGAGGATCTGGCTCAGAGCATGGAGGGGTGGGGTGGGGAGAGCAGCTCAGGAGTCCTGCAGAGCCCCCACCTTCTCAGAGGGCATGGGTGTGCTCAGGGCTCTGTGGACACTGCAATGACAGCCATCTGTGTCTCTTTCTCTGTTTCTAACCAGGGGTGAAAGGGCAGCAAGTGCAGCAGAGTCCCGTGTCCTTGGTTCTGCAGGAGGGAGAGAAGGCAGAGCTGCAGTGTAACTTTTCCTCCATAGCAACCCAGCTGCAGTGGCTTTACCAACGTCCTGGGGGAAGCCTCCTCAGCCTGTTGTCCAATCCTTCTGGAACAAAGCAGAGTGGAAGACTGACGTCCACCACAGTCACTAAAGAATTTCGAAGCTCTTTGCACATTTCCTCCTCCCAGGCCACAGACTCAGGCACTTATTTCTGTGCTATAGATCCACAGCACTCCCCACACACCTGCAGCCTGTACACAAACCTTCAGCTGGGTGGGTGAGTCCCTTACCAGTCACAAGACATCAGGAAGCCCCAGAGAACATCTGTCTGGTTTTATATCCCTTTCTTGTATTGGTAGAGTTTTAACTTCAGGTAAGCTTTGGCTTCCTAGGACTCTAGTCTTTATCTTCATTGCTCAATAAATACTTCTTCCTGAGGCATAAATGTCCAACCTAGAACAGAGAAGCTGACAGGAGAATTGAATTCATATGATCATTTAGGCCACACTGCAGAAATGGCTGCTGTGCTCTCTGCTGGGGCTTCTGTGTGCCCAGGTTTGCTGTGAGGCTGGCTGTCAGCACTCAGGGCACCTGAGAGGATCTGGCTCAGTGCATGGATGGGGTGGGGAGAGCAGCTAAGGAACCCTGAAGTGCTCCCACCTTTTCAGAGGGCATGGGTGTGCTTAGGGCTCTGTGGACACTGCAATGGCAGCCATCTAATTAGGGTTAGTGAGAAGAAATCAAATTGCAGCAACAAGATCAAGCCACGCATGCTACAGGATATACAGGAAGCTGGCTGCTCTAGCATTCTTCCTGCTACTGTGCTAAAACACTATGAGGATAAAGCAGCCTAGAGGGTGAAAGAATGTATTAAGTTTTTACTTCCAGGTCATAGTTCATCATTGGTGGTAATCAAGGCAGGAACCCAAACAGGAAATTCAAACAGAAAGTCTGCTTCTAGTTCACTCACAGACTCATCCTTAATTACCTTCCTTACATAAACCTGGACCAATTTCCCACAGAACGATGGCGCCCACAGTGGGCAGGTCTCCATTTAATACCCCCCAAAATGCTGCTTGGAGATACAGTGCTATTTTATTGAATTTATAGAAATCTTTGGGCTATATTGAAGCTATTGAATCTTCCAATTCATTATTTTGAGTTCTCTTTTCTTTCATCTAACTTTACTTGTTATTGCTTTCAGCTTTTATAAGCAGACATCTGAACATCTTTAAGAAAATGAAGAGACACCGGGCTGTGGTGGCGCACACCTTTAATCCCAGCACTTGGGAGGCAGAGGCAGAGGCAGGTGGATTTCTGAGTTCGAGGCCAGCCTGGTCTACAGAGTGAGTTCCAGGACAGCCAGGGCTACACAGAGAAATCCTGTCTCGAAAAACACCAAAAAAAAAAAAAAAAAAAAAAAAAAAGAAAAGAAAAAGAAAAAAGAAAATGAAGAGACAATAAAGTATAAAAAAGTATTCAATCATATATTGTTATTTAAACAACATATAAAACACCAACTATATATATGTATATATATATAATTTACATAACTTTAAATAGAATACCTTAAAAGCCTTTAAAACTTGATAATTTAGAATGATTGACTCCTATAATGAGCAAAATGAGCAGAGACTCTAAATCAACATGTAAGGGATGAGTACAAATACTTAGGGATTGTCTGGTTTAGTACAGTGGTGGTTGTAGGGTCTCCTTCAAGATCCATGACTTTACTAGAAGATGAGGGCCATTGCAGGAAACCACAACAAATCAAATTGTAGAGCTGTGGAGTCCAATAACAGTAGATGTGTCTACAGTTTAACCCCTGCTCCTGCTAAGGCTCAGGAAACACTGAAAAAGACAGGAGGAAAGATGGTAAGAGCCAGAGGATCAGGGTGTTGCTGTGCAATTGTGTCTCCTAGGAATATCAGAAGCTGACAGATGAGATCTCATCAACATAACTGGCTGAACATGAGGTGAAACACAACAGCATAAGTGGATGGGGAAAGCACACAGGGTCTCAATCTTAGATAATGAACTACTGGAAACCAAGGATGCTGATGGTGGGGAATAGTCTTTCCCTGAGATGAGCACACCAATTGGTTATCCAATGCTGATTGGTCAGTCCCAAGAACATGCATACAAGTAATACTATATAGAACAAGTTGTTGTATTTATGTATTTATGAATAAATATGCACATACATATGCAAACAGAGGCCATAAATTTGAAAGAGCAAGAAGAAGTAGGTGGTCAGTTTGGGGAAGAGGAAAGGGAAAGAAGGATTGATGTGATTATATATAATCCCAAAACTAAGAGAAACATAAAAAAGTATGTTTATGTATGTGTATGGTTTAATAAACATCATTTGTACAAGTGGTCTGTATAAGGTGTAAATAAAAATATAACTCATGTCAAATTCAACCATTATTTTGTAAAGGTTTAATATGAGTAAATGCATTTTCATTTTTTCATTTCTTATGAGTAGCTTTCTTCATTTTCCAGATGGAAGTAGGTTTAGAAAGATAGAAAGATGGGAACAACCAAGCAGACTTCCTGGAAAGCCTCTCCTTGTAATTGAAGTACCCTAAACTGTAGCCAATACTGTGTACGCACCCTAGATTTCCCCACTCCCTTCCTCCAAAACTGTATAGCCCTTGATTTACCATGACTAAAGTTGATTAAAGCTGGGTTATCTCTCTGAAGTTGAAAAAAATAAGAGAAAGAAAGATGGGGACACATGATGGTGCATGGAAAAAGGGCTGGAATGGAAGGAACCACCCTATAGCTGACCTCGACATAGACAAAATCTCTCTCCATCTCAATAATATTGTCCCCAGAGAAAGAGTCAATGCATTTCCTTAATGCCTGGCCTTTAAGCTCTGGAAACTGTTGAGTGAAGACCTTCCTGTGTGGCCACAGGGGGGCGGTGCAGCCTCAGAGCAGCTGAAGGCTCTGGCTCTTCTGCATACTCCTCAGTAAGCTGTGATTTAAATTGTTTAAAATAAGTAAAGCCTTATCTCCTATGTTGCCTAAGTTTAATTAGACGTTAAATCCATGTTATCTATCTAGTCCTTTACCTATATTATATCTGTTAATCCTTGGCCCATAGTGGTGATAAATACGAATTTGCAAGTGAACACTATAAAGAAGTATGCTATCCTTCAAGACCACATTAACTTCTCCAAAGTACTTTTCTTTTTTTTTTCTTTCTTTCTTTTTTTTTTTTTTGTTTGTTTTGTTTTTCGAGACAGGGTTTCTCTGTGTAGCCCTGGCTGTCCTGGAACTCACTTTGTAGACCAGGCTGGCCTCGAACCCAGAAATCTGCTTGCCTCTGCCTCCAAAGTGCTGGGATTAAAGGCGTGTGCCACCACCGCCTGGCCAAAGTACATTTCTAAGGTTGTCACCCACATGTGGTCCTTCTCCTGCCTCACTGATATAACCTGTGCCTAGAAGTATGCTACATGTCCTTTCCACTGGGAAATCTGCTAATCATCTGAAGCCAATTCAATCTTTTCCTCCATCAGGATCTTCTCTGAATGGATGGAGAAGCAGTGTCCACACCCTTTCCTTCATCATTTTGTCTAGAGAAGCAGGTGTCTTTGGTAGTCTTCAGTTTTCTCTTCCTGGGTGCATGGACAAGCTTGAAGACTGGAACTGTGCCTGTCAGGAAAGACATGGAAACCCAGCCCACACTGTAGGAAGTTAGGCACTCACCAATGCACAGCACTTCTTCCTCATCCTTGTTTGACTTCTCTAGTTTTAAAGTCTCTATAGTCAGTCACAGTCTTAAAATATCTAATGAAAACCTTAGAAATAGTAAGTACATTTGTTTTAAATTACCCATTCCCTCAGCAGTATCAGAGATCCCTCACCTACACAGTAAGGACAAAGTTTCCAGGTCAGTACTGGCTTAATTTATCCAAGTTTAATGATTCACTTATGTAATATCCTCAGCAACCAGAACTTACCATCAAACACTGGAGGGTGACCAAGAACATTTTTTGATGTCCGATAATGTTTGACAGGGGTTGTCAATGGGTCTACACTAACCAGTAGCAAAGTTCAGGTTATTTTGGTCAAATTGATGCAGAGTTCTCAGAAAGAGATAACCCTAATGGAGGAGTTATTCCCCTCAGATTGGCCTGTGAACATGTTATGGAGGTATGTTCTTCATGGTTGATATGAGAGGGGCCATTGCACTTTGGGCAGTGCCACCCTGGGTAGACAGGCCTAGGTTGTATTAGAAATCAAGCTGAGCCAGCCATGGACTGAAAGCCATTGTTCCTCCATTTTCTCTGCTTCAGATCCTGTCCTAACCACTCTCAGAGCTGGATTGTGACATAGGACAGGTAAGATGTAATAACCCTTTTGTTGTTTTGGGTCAGAGTTTCATCACAGCAGCAGGAAGTTATTAATACAGAATTGATTCCAGGAACATGAGGGTGTCGCTGTGATGAACCTGATCATGCTGCCTTTGGGGAAGATTGTGGGAGTGTGTTGAAACATGGGGTTAGAAAGGCCATTAAATGCTCAGAATTTAACTAGCTCTTCTGCCGGGAAGTTAGAACATAAGAATGTGGTGAGATGTATAGACAATGTAGGCTTGGCTTGGGAAATATAAAAGAGAAGAAAAAAAAACTCTACCAGGACTGTTGATTGGACATTCTGAATTAAGAATCTGTGCAATTGAAACCGCTGCTTTATTGGGATAATTGATCCTGATTAGCTGGGGCTGAAGAATCAGCTGTAATGAATATAGGATTAGATTAACTGAAGCAAATCTTCTTGGAATTATCTCCTGAGGTTCCACACACAGAAACTGTTGTCTGGGGAGATCAGGGCTTCAACTGTAAACCAACTTGGCCATGTGTGAGTCTCACATACTATATAGGTTATGCAGAGCAGAAGCTGGAGGACTGAAGGGACATGGGAAGAAGCTGAGGCTAGGCACCAGGAATTTGCTTTGTCTGACTTAAGTGTACTCTGGTTCTTATCACTTGGAAAAGTTTATGACTTGTTTTGGATTTTACAGGTACACGGTGTTAGAGGACTTCAGATATTTAAGAAAATTGAATCTTTAAAGTCTTTGAAATTTTCAAAAGACTGGTTATTTAAAAGTTATATTTGTTTTATATTGTGATACTAAAATGAGAACTTGGGGATCAACAGCAAAGGAAAGATTATGGCTTGATAATGTTTTTATGTATCAGGTTGACAAGCTGTCAGTTGTGATGGACAATTTTTGTCAACAGTTATGAGCTGCGGGTCTCCATATGTGTGCTTTATTTACAATATCATGTCCTTCACCACTATCCATGTTCTTACAGATGTCATGAGTTCATATTTCCTCATGGATTTACTCTGCTGTTTTAGGTATAAGATTTTCTCCATTCATCAGTAGACAGGTGGTACATTGGTTACACCTACATTTTGGCAATGGTTAATGGTGCTAAAATAAATGTGAATATGCAGGTATCTCTCTTATATGATGACCTCAGTTCCCCTAGATAAATACCCACATGTGGTATTAATTGGATCAACTGTCTTCCTTCCTTCCTTCCTTCCTTCCTTCCTTCCTTCCTTCTTTACTTCCTTCCTTCTTCCCTCTCTTCCTTTCTTCTTTTCTTTCATTCATTCAAAAGATCATACTGCTATTCTTGGTAACTATATCAACATATTTCTACCAAAAATCTATAATGATAAAATTATAAGGTAGGGATTTCTGATTCTCAATTGCTATTTCAATGGTACTAAAGTTGAACAAAATGGGAAGTACTTCCTATGTCAGAAAGAGCTTCAGACAAAGTATCTGTGAAGGGTGGAGCCTGCTGAAAGCACTGAGGTGCATGTGAAGTTGGAGTCAGTGTTCTGTGGGAGATAAAAGGCCACCTGAGTTCCCCACAAGCTTCAGTCTAGGAGGAATGGACAAGATCCTGACGGCATCATTTTTACTCCTAGGCCTTCACCTGGGTGGTAAGTCATGGAGGAGAAACCTGAGAATGTGGAATTAATGTGGAGGCATGAGAGACTTGGGGCAAAAGGAAAAGTCACAATATCTAAGCAGCAAATCCATTTCTGGGAACTTAACAACAGTTGCTATTTCTCTACACAGGGGCGAGTGGTCAGCAGAAGGAGAGGCATGACCAGCAGGAGGTGAAACAAAGTCCCCAGTCTCTGACAGTCTGGGAAGGAGAGACCGCAATTCTGAACTGCAGTTATGAGGACAGCACTTTTAGCTACTTCCCATGGTACCAGCAGTTCCCTGGGGAAGGCCCTGCTCTTCTGATAGCCATACGTTCAGTGTCCAATGAAAAGAAAGATGGACGATTCACAGTCTTCTTCAGTAAAAGTGAGAGAAAGCTCTCCTTGCACATCGCAGACTCTCAGCCTGGAGACTCAGCCACCTACTTCTGTGCAGCAAGTGCACAGTGCTCTCCAGACACCTGCAGCCCATACCCAAACCTGCAGCTGAGGCTCCAGCAAAGCCCTGCTGTGGGCTGGGCCTGGCAGAGATGCAAGGGTGTTTTCATTTGCAGGATCAGGTGAAGGGGTCACAGAGAGTAAGGATTAGGCCATTGGGCCAGAGACAGACCAAATTGGAGTCACAGCTTGCTTTCTCCAGCATCCCTTTGCAGCTGGAGTTTTACATCTGTTTCCTTAACTATCTTAGATGAATGGCTTTCCTGAGTGGTTGTACAAATAGTTCTCTGTATGGTTGGTTTGTGGCAACAGTACATTACAAAGTCCCTGTCTCCCTGCACTCTTGTGAACAGCATTGTGAATGTGTTGTTGTTACAACTCAGCATTAGGAGGCCTTGACATTGGCTTCTGGAATAGAAATCACATAGAAGATTTTTCTTTTACCTTAATTTCCTCTGTTGACCAGGAAAGCGGTGATTAAATGGCTTCTAACTTCTTCTGCTTCTTCTTGTTTTGCCTCTTGTATCCTCATCTCCCTTCAAAAAATTCAAGTATGTAAGCAGGAGGTATTCACAAGGATGCAGTCCTGTCTACAATAGACAAATGACACCAGTGAGGAGGGAAGAATTTAATTAATTTCCTCATATAAAGAAAATATATAACCCTCACTAAAGAAATCATTTCACATGTGTATTTCATAGATGAACAAAATATAAAATAGATGTAAAATTTCTATCATATAAAACAGCTGCCATCTTTACTGCCATCCGCAATGCTCAGAATTGAAAAGGGACCTCTCATCACCTAACACTTGCTAGGTTTACTCATTTAGTGCTATAGAAATGCCAACCAGATTTCTAATGGAAAAACATTAATTGTCTTATAAGTTTAAATATTTTCTTGCCACAGAATTGTTGGTTCTGTTAGTCCTAAACTACCTAGGAAGTCAAGTCAGGAGGAGTGTCTGAAACTAGGATTGGGAATCCAGCATGAGCAACATAGTGGAACTCTGTCTCAGGAAAACAAAATAAGCAAAAGCACTGTGGAAGATATTTAATTTAAGAATGTGAAGCCTGTAAGTTCTCTTTCTCATCCACAGTGAATAGGTTTTCAGTATCAAAAAGGGGAAGTTACAAAGGAAATTAAAGCCAATTGACTTTTAGCTTAGGAGATATATCCCAAAATACCAGTAGGTGATCTCCCCATGTCCTTCAAAATATTCTATCCTTGTCACATTTTAAACTAGCATCAGAAATTGGAAAGAGCATGTGTATCTGATTGCGATAAGATTCGTTGAATGCGAACACTGAGCTTGGAGGTCAGCAGGAGAGTGAAGACATATTTAAGGATGCAGAACAGAGAATTCAGAAACTCTGGGTACCTCAAGACAGAACCCTGAGCTTCCTTGCAAATGAAAGGCTGGAAATTATTTAAAGAGAGCTGAGAGACAGTTATGACAGTGTAATGTAGAATAAGTAATAATAATCACCACTTCGGTGTCTTCCTGTTGTGGGGAAGCAAAACTGTGCTTTTGGAGTTTGAGGTGTTATGCAAATTCTTTTGGCAGATGCATTTTCAGCATGCATTCGAGGGGGAACGTTTCCACCACTTTGGTGCCTGAAGACAGAAATTTTTATTTTGGGCAATTGCTCACTCACATAGTCACGATTTTGTGAAAGATCATTTACAGAGGGGCCTTTTTTTTTTCCTGAAACTGTCAGAATAACTGTAGAACAGCATCAACTCTGGTCATGTTCCTGTGACAATGAATGGTATCACTGAGCATCTGGACACAGAAGCTCCTCACTCTCCTTTTTCTCCTTCTCCACACTCAGTCTCACAAATCTGTTTTGATTTTATTTTTCTGTGATGATGTTTTGCAGATGTGAATCCCCAGTGGTTTGGGGTAAGGAGGAAGGAAGGGTAAGGATTTCTGGTTTGTCTCTGCAGGGAAGCCAGGATTGGTGACCATGTTTCACCTTCAATCAGACTGGAGTCAGAACAGTTGAAAGTTGGGTGAACATAAGTGATAGAGTAGGGACTGTGCTGTTTTCCCACTCTCCTTTCCAGAACCCCAACTTCATGTTCTTTCTCCCTCTCTCAGTTTCAAAAAAACAAAACAAAACAAAACAAAACAAAACAAAAAAATTACCCACCCCAAACAACAAAAATAAAACCCACAAAATAAAATCAAAACAAACAAACAAACAGGCCAGTGAAATTTAAACATGCCAAAATAAAGCAAAACTGACCGCAGGAGTTACGGGAAGGGAAACCTGAATAAATATACTGTACGAACCACAGTGTTGATGGTAAAAAAGGAAGAAGTTTTTGCACTTGGTTCCTGGTGCTGAAGAAAACCACTTTTCTCCCTCATAGTGACACTGAGTGTGTCAACCAGGACGTTACTGAGGTAGCTCCATATCCTAACTCCATTTGGGGTCAGTTTTCACATTTCTCAGTCATACCTGCCTTGACAACACACTGGGAATCTCTATAACCCCGACCTTGGTCTAGACATAGTAACCAAAATACTTGTTTATTCTGACTAAATATGAACTAAAATAATTGAAGACAGTGTAAGTCAGAATCAAATGTTATATTGTGCCTGAAACACCTACTCTCTTCTGCCAAAATAAAAGTTACAGAGTTACTAAGACACTAACTGAACATTGATATAACTTTGACTTTTGTGGTTTTTACAAAAATGCTGTATGCCTGACCTTTGACATGAAGAGGCACTGAGGCATTGCCTTTCTATTGGTCACTGGCCACAAATGGAAGAACTCTTATGATCTTGATTACCCTAGTTGGCATGGCAGTCTGCACCCCAGCCCCACTCCAGGGCAGGACCCCTGCACAGGAGGAGTTCGCTCACAGGTAATAGAGTCCACCAAGTACTCTCTCTGCTTTGTTTTGTTTGTCTATCTTGCCTTGTTTTGATTGGTTTTTGTCTTTTCACTTTTTTAATCTTTCATATTTTTTAATAATTGTTTTGAGAGAGAGATCATGGCGTTGGACTATGTAGGGAGTAGGGAGGATTTGAGAGGTGTTTGGTTAGGAGAAAGAATATGATTAAAAATACTGCATGAAAAACTTGTCTTATGGGGCAATAAATAAAAATAAAAAGAATGACTATTGTTTTGTTCTGAGATGGCCCCTCAGGCCTTATCACAGATCACACATTGATATATTAACTTTGATGTTTTTAAGTTATTGTTTTTATTTTAATTAAAACCTATTTACGTCATTTTTCCCTTCTCTTCCCTCCCTGAAACACCTGTGTCCTCCACCTCCAGCCTCACCTAAGCTCTCCAATAATAATTCCAAATCTGTGGCCACTTTTTAATATGATTATTCTTTTACACACACACACACACACACACACACACACACACATGACTATGTAAATATAACATGGTGTTTCTTGTGTCCATATGATTTCTGTGCTGATCACTGTAATATTCATCAAGGGCTCTTCCCTGGGGATGTCCATTTATCCCTGTCAGCAGTACTTAGGCACCTGTACTTCTTTGTCTATGGATGGGGCCTCACGACATTTACCACATCTATTGACACCATCATTGTTCAGGGCTTGTTATGCAGTCTGTTGTGGTATCAACCAAGAACCTTGCTTCCCTGTCATCACTAGCAGTCTTGCAGCAGACTTCCTGGGCTTCCAGATCTTACGTTTTCTTGCTGCTTTCTTTTCTCCAGTGTTTTCTGAGCATTTGGTGCAGAAGTCTTGTTGTAGATTTATTAGAGGAGCTGACCATCCCATGATTGCTTGTTCTCTATATTTTGACCAGGGGTTGTTTCCTATAGCAGTCACCATCTGCTGCAAAGAAAAGCTTCCTTGAGAGACAGGAGAACTACACTTACTCATGGGCATAAGGAAGAATATTTAGACTGCAGTTTTAAAGGTTTCTGGTCTAGTAAATGACAATAGTAGATTCTCCTCTAAGACCCGTAATGTCATGAGGTCTGAATAGTTATTTTTTAACCTTTTAATGCCAAGTCTGATTTCCCTCTTGTTGAGTGGGCCATACGTCCCATTAGAGAAGTGTTGTTTACAATCAAGTTATTACTGCCACCATTGTACCTTAGTAACTACTTTTCAGGGCTGTTCACTAATTTGGTTCATTAGGATCACATCAAGATGGAACTATTGATGACTTCCTCACTTTGGAAACTGGAACAGAACCTTCTGATGTTATGAAAGCTAGTGGTCTGCAGTGAGGTTTTCAGGTCAGATCCAGTTCAAGTCTTCCAAGTCCTATGACCAATGTTCATGGTCTCTTCAATAGGGATTTACCTTTAATTGATTACCTGAGATCCAAGGGCAACTCTTCCTAGAACCTCTTGGATTCCCATGATCATATGAAAAGAAGTTTCTCATGCCTGGCATTTGGTTTCTAATTAGATGATCTGTCTCTTGAGGAAGTTATTGTCACCTTGAGTGGGATAACTTCATTAAAAATATATATATAATTAATTCAGGTAATCATGAAACATTTTGTATCTTTAAGGGTATTTCAAACATCCTCAGTGTATTTATCTTTCTCTCTCTCTCTGTTTGTCTCTGTCTATCTCTGTCTCTGTCTGTCTCTGTCTCTCTCTCTCTCTCTCTCTCTCTCTCTCTCTCTCTCTCTCTCCCTCTCTGACTCTCTCTTCTGTATTGAACTTCCTCCCCACTTCTGACCTAAGCATACCATTATCTCAATTTCCTGAATTACTAACTTCTTTTTATGATTTTTGAATATTAAGCTTTATTCTTTTAAAAAATTTTATTTATTTATTGATTGATTGACTCTGTGTGTGTATGTGTGTCCTAGCACCCCCATTTGTGCTAGTATACAAAGACTTATGTATATACATGGTTAGTCACACCTGTATGCATGTGAAGGCCAAACGATTGTGTCTAGTCCCTCAAGTCTTGAGACTGAGTTTTTGCAGATCACTTAGATTGTCAAATGGGTCCTGGGAGCTGAGCCTTTCTGTCTTTATCATTAGCAGCAAGTGAAGCTTTATTTTCACTAGGAAATATTGACAGTCAATTAAGTCACAAGGAAATACAAAGCAGTATTTACAATGAGATCAACTGTCCAGCCCAGGACTCAACCCCAGTGTACTCCAAAGCCGTGTCTCAGAGGCTGTGGCTACCCAGGAGGAGAGCATCCACCTGCTCTGTGAGAAGGAGAGCAGGGGCAGAGCCGTGCCATCCTGAGCTCCCCAGGCTGCTGTGGCTCCCATGGGCTCCTGTCACTACAGAGACTGCAGTGCAGGGCCTGTGCTCTCAGCTCTCGCAGTGACATGGACAGAGGAGTACACGTCAGAGAGCAGCGGTCCCCGATGTACTTGCTCATAGGTCGTTTGATCTCATAGAGAGGCCTGGGGCTCTTTCAGACACCTTGTTTGTATTTATTCTTTTGATTCACCCTTGGGTTATTTTAATTCATCCATTGGATTAACAACTGCAAGTGGAAGATGAAGAGCTACATTCAAAATATGGTACAGCAGTACACAAAGATTCAACCACCAAATCACCTGGAATTAGCATGTCCCTATGTATAGACAGGTTATGTATAGCATGGGCATGTAATAAATAGGCTTGAGTCACAGAGTGACCTCGCAAGCTTATTATGAGAACATTTTGTAAATTAAAAATACACAGAATTTAACAAGCGAGACTGAATACTTTATGACAGTGGGATAGAAACTTCAAGGACATGTAATAAGTATAGTTCTCTGTGTGGAGAGAACAGAACATATCTTCTGAATAAAACTTGATGTTAGACTTTTAAAACCTAATCAGTTTTTGTAGAAGTGGGTTTTTAAATTGGTATAACATCTGTCTGTCAATCTGTCTGTGTCTTTTTACTGTCTCTCTCTTTATCTGTGTGTATGTTTCTCTGTCTCTGTTCATCTGTCTCTCTATCTCTCCATGTGCTTATGTGAGTTTGTGTGTACATGTGTGTAGATGTATGTATGTGACTCTGTCTCTCTGTTCATCTGTCTCTCTGTGTATATGTATGTTTGTATGTATGTGTATCTCTCTCTCTTTGTGTGTGTGTGTGTGTGTGTGTGTGTGTGTGTGTGTGTAAACCAGTGGTCAACATTGGATAACTCCTGCTACTGCTTTCTATCTTTATTGATTCAATAATTGTTTGCTTGTTTGTTTGTTTGTTTGATTTCTTTGGTAGAGACTTTTACTGAGACTGAAGCCCACCAACTGACTGACAAGTGAGACTCCAGGATTCTCTTGTCTTTCCTTCTTAGTGCTCAGACTTTAGGTGCACTCAGAGCAACTGGAGTCCTATGTAGAGAGGACATGTTGGCCCTCATGATTCATACCAGACAACTGATACACTGAGCATCTACTTAGCCTCTTAAGATTATTATTTCATTCCTCTTTCAGAAACATAAACAAACAGGGATCTTCTATAATTCTGATGGACTCCCCTTTACCATGTGATTTGAAACTAACTTTGTTCATTGCAGAATTTAGATAGACCATCACACTCACTAAGGGGGAAGATTATTTTAGATCCCAATGTGTCATGGGGAAATTCATGGGATCCATGAGGGACTTATTACTTTTTATTAAGCTTAATTAGGCAATAGAATAACACCCATGTGTGTAAAGCAGCGACACTCTCAGCAGGCATGGATTTTCTGAAGCTCCCTTTTCAGTGCTGCCTCTTTTGACTACTAAGAAAAACAAGGAAGGAAGTAAAAGCCTGTAGTGAGCGACACCTTTTCTCTCTCTACATAGAACTTGTGGCCTATGATCTTACAAAGCCCATTTCCTGTTTGGGGTGCTATGTAAAAATGCAGGCAGGGCGTGTGTCAGGCACTCAGACACTGATCGCTGAGCTGAGGCAGAGCAGACACACTCATGCAGAAAACAGTGTGCCACATGCCTCCTCACCGCCTGCTCTGTGTGCTGGTGGCCTTGGCTTTCCCTGGTATGAATGCATCATGTATAACTAAGGGTATCAAACAGAAACATCACCAGGCGTATGGCAGTTCCTATAGACATGAGGGGGAGGAAGGATTGGAGAAAAGCCAGCAGAATGTATGTTTAGTTAAGTTTCTCTTTGGGTCTTAAGGTGCCCAAATCCAACAGTGTTTGGTTTACACTAAGAGGATAAGCTTTTAATTCTTTCTTCTGATTATTTTGCAGGATGTAATGTGGCCCAAACAGTGACTCAGGTCCAGTCAATAGCAAGCAGGCAGGAAGAGGGAGAAGAAGTCACCTTGGACTGTTCATATGAGACAAGTAATCTCCTATACCATCTTTTTTGGTATAAGCAGCTTCTTAGTGGAGAGATGGTTTTCCTTATTCACCAACCTTCTTCTGATACTCAGAACAAAAGGAGCAGCCGCTATTCTGTAGTCTTCCAGAAATCATTCAAGACCATCAGCCTTGTCATTTCAGCCTTACAACCAGATGATTCGGGGAAGTATTTCTGTGCTCTCTGGGAGCTGGCACAGTGTTTGAAGTGATAGCACAACCTGAACAAAAACTGGGGCTCCTTAAGCAGAGAACCCCTGAGGGAGGGAGCCCAGCTGAGAAGCACACCTGCACATCCTGAACAAGAAGATCCCAACTGTGGATGCTGCATCTGTGGTCTGCATCAGAACTGTGTTTCTAAGTAAAACCTCAGTCCGTGCCGTTTAGAAACAGTTATGGTGAGCAGCTTTCTATAATACTTTGTCTTGAAACAGAGCTAAAAATAGACCACAGAGAATATGTGTAGTATTTTGTACATTTGGGAATCTTTCCCGTAATCATTTAGTTTCTCTTTAATTTGGTAACAGCACATACCTCAGATGAGGTATCTGGAGTAGCAAAGAACATAGTTTGCTGTGAAAGTTACACTCAGAGAAGGAGATCCAGCATGAGGGAAGTAGTCAGAGGCAGATTAGAAGGACTTCACCCCATAAAATACTGGCGGTGACTGGGTTAGCCCACAAATCTTTATCTTTGCATCTAGTACTAAGCCTGAGGTACTGAAGGTCAGTTTGACCAGCAGTTGGGAAGGACAGTTATCTGAGCATAGCTCCTGGCTGTATTGAGATTTGTGAGAATTCAGTGAGACCCAGAAAGCAAGTGGAATCTAGAAAGGCAAATCTCCCCCACCTCCTCAGTCTTTCTGGTTTAGGGGAGCAATAGAAGAAGTCATTCCATTTGCCAACACACTGCACACAGACTTGACCCAGGTAAAGAAAAGCTGTAGAAGTGAGGAGTTCTGTGTTAATGGTAAAGTGAGCTGGGTTCTCACTGACATCAAATGTTTATGGGGCCTGAACCTGCAGTGCTATATAAAAAATAACTAAATATATCACACTTGTTTCCCAAGTCTTCTACAGTTGCTTTTTCCATGTCCACCCCCAAAACAGAGCAACATGGAGAAGGAAATTCTGAGAAATGTGTTTCCAAATGTTTTTAAAGATCGTTTTTATTTCATACGTGTAACCTTTTTGCCAGCATGTATATGTGTGTACTGGGTGTAAATCTGGTTTAGACTCCAGAAATTAGATTGACAGAAGGGATGGATTTACCATGTGAATGTCAGAAACTGAATCTGAGTCCTCTGCAAAAGCAGTGACTGCTTTTAACTTATGAATGGGTGTTCCAGCCCCAGTTTCTAGGTAATTTGCATAAACTGTGCATGATAAAAGAGGTAAATAGCTTCCATTTGTCAATTAAAAGTCATAGTCTACCTGGGTGCTTTAGCAAAGAATACTATCTGTGTCTCCAGGAAACACCTCCCATAGCTAAGAACATCAAACACTGAAAGTTAAGACATATGAGCATGTGAAGTAAATGAAAGCTGTAAGCATGGCACAGCAACCTCATATCTGAAAAAGGAGACTTCAGACCAAAGCTAGCCAGGAGAGCACTACACAGGCTACCATACACCACAGAGGGTGAGCCGTGTGCACGTGAGTGCACAGGGCTTTAGCACCCAGTTCAACAAAATAAACGCTAATTGATATTAAATGTCACATGAGTCCCTTATCAGTAATGATCTTAGACTTCAGTGCCTCACTGTGACTTTAGCAAGTCTTCCTAAATTAAAAAGCAACAAAGAAACTTCAGATCGAAGGGATCCTGCAAGTCCATCCCTCTGAATTTGGCAGGAGAATCTCAGGCAGGGAGGGGAAGCCAATATGTGCTTAGATGACTCACTAAAAGCAAACAACAAAATATTGTTAACAGATGTAAAATTTATATTTTTTACTCTAAGAAGCAAAAGCCTCCTGATGCTTTCTTAAAAAGCCTGATAAGTCAACAAGGGGAACAAATTTTAAAGAACATTTTAATGAATAAATAACTGTAACATCCTATGACCTTGTTTGTAGTTGTCCTTTTAAAAGGTTCTTCAGTTGGACTTAATAAAACCCACCTGCAATTTTAGTTTAGCTGTGTACCTGTGGCAGAGGATTGCCGGTTTGAAGCAACCCAATTCAGCAGCTACAACCTGCCTAAAACAAAACAATAACAAAGTTAAGAAGCTGGACAGTTCGCTGGCATACTAGAACATTGTTTCCAAATGTGCAGTTTGTTAGGAGCCATCCAGGTAATTCTAAAAACTCCCAGGTGATTTTTCTGAAAAGTTTCACCATGGACTATAAAATCACAATGGATGATCCCTTCTAGGCAAGGTCAAAGGGGGTACATTTTGGGAACAATTCCTGCTATTAATATGATTTTCCTGTTATTATTAAATATACATAACAATCACTAGGCATTAGCAAATCGTTGGGGCAGATTTCTGCAGATTGACAAAGATGTACCATCTTGTAATGATGCTCTATAGACAAACGATTTCTGAATTCTTAATGATGATCCTATAAGAATTCCTAAAATTACACTAGTAATTATTAAACCCTTTATAATAGGACTGATATTTAAGCCCTCTCTGATCAAAACCTGCAACTGGAACTCTGCCAGTCTTCACTTGTTATGACTTAGTTGCTTCTGAGATAGAAAGAAGGTATTTACCACTTAGGACACATGCCAAGAGGTTGCAAAACGATTAACCAAAAGTTGTAAAAAGAAACTAATGATTTATTGTGGGTGCAAGGACAGAAGATAAAATATTGGCTGAGTTTATCTATACAAAACTTCAGAGTCAACTTAAACACAACATTTATGATTTTTAACGCTTCATGAACCTGTAGGAGCCAGTGACAAAAAAGATAACGTTTAGCCAGATAATAACCCTTAATGAAAAATGCAAATATCTCTGTTATAAACTTCTTATTCAATTTATGATTTGAATTTATGTTTGAACTTTTAGTGAACTTTTGTTTTTAAAAAAAGATGCTTGGAAAACCAAATGATCTATTCTCCTAGAAAAGGCATAAAAAACTAGGAACAATTGCATTTCATGCCATTATTATATCAGATGAGGAGGAAAAGCAAGATTAGAAGGGTAGCAGAGTAACTTAGAAATTAAAAGGGAACTTAGAAATTAAGAGAGCAATACGCAAAATGAAGAAAGAGGGCCAGAGAAGAAGCTGTAGAGAGAGCAGAAAGAGCAGGCGGGCTTTAGCAAAGCAGGCTCAGACTTACTAAAGAGGACAAAGCTTTTTTACTCATAGACTCGGGTTTAATTCATTTAGCTGTAAAAGGGTAGAAGCGTTTTCTGATCTATGCAATAAAGTTTGGAGATCATTTTTCGTCCCGAATGGGTGAGTTCTTTCTGCCCTCGAGCCTGGTTTTGTACTCCATATGCATATGTAAGTATGGGTGTGTGTGTGTGTGTGTGTGTGTGTGTGTGTGTGTGTGTGTGTAAATATGTAATTATGAGGTAAGTATGTAGCTGGGCCCAACTGGAATGCATGAAGATGCATGAATATGTATGCATGAGTTTGCATATGGATGTATACATGAGTTTATGCATATTTGCTTGTGTAAAAGTTTTCCTAAGTTACTCTCTTCTCCTGGCTCAATAAATGTTTATTGCTCCAAACCTCCCTCCTGCCTGATAAGGGAGAAGCCAGGCCTCTGGGCAAGAGAGAAAAAAAGCAATTGATCCTTTACTTAATCCTCTGCTGTTAGGCTACAGGTGTTAATCACCCAAGCCAGTAGTTTTTAAATTATTCTTGCTAAAAACAAACAAGAAAACTTTTATGATATTTTTAGAAGTTATCAGCAAGTATACAGTGTAGTCAGAGAGCTAGAAGGCCAGAGACTATCGGTCTTTAAAGCTACCTCTATGTCCAGCTCTGTGTCCTGCTTCAGGCCATTCCAGACTGGACAGTCTTCTGGCAATAGTTACTTCTTTTCTTTAAAGAAATAATACACAGACTGTTACACTGTGTTAAAATGGTTCTCTTTCCTCAACACAAATAGGACACATGAACAGTTCCTAATGTGTGGGTTTCTGCTTTTCGTTTTTGAGAAGAGTAAGATAGTTGATATCTTAGTAATGGTGACAACACTGGTTGTATCTGACATAAGAGAATGGAGAAAAAGATGCTAAGTATAAACACACACTGCCCAAGGAACAACAGATCTAAAAACCACCAACTCACCTGTTATCAGTGTTGACTGTCTCAGCTGAGCTCTTCTGCAGCCCTGCGCTGTGAAGTATGAGGAGCCCGAGGGAAAGCATATCCCAGAAGCATGCAGGGCATATGTCCCTGTCAGGACCTGGGCATGTTTCCTGTCAGGACCTGGGTCCATTGCAAGTGTCCCATCAAATCCCAATGTGCTGGTGCTCTGCACTTTCTAAGTCTAAATTCAACTACAGGTAAAGTCTAAATTTTTAACATTTTCCTTCCTTGAAATATCAGTCTCTAGCTTACTCCAAATGTGGAAAAGGAAAATAGTTATCTAAAAACATATTTATATCTTAAATACTTTTATTGTATCTTTTTTTAAAATAAAGCCTAAACTATTGAACTTTTTAAAGAATGAGATGGAGGGATATGGGTGGACAGGAAAATTGTAAGTAACCCCTTGAGAAGGACTTTTCTGGTTCCTAGAAGATATGTGAAGAAAAGTGGCTGGAAAGTAGGGATATAGGTATCTAGACAGGACCAATGGAGGAAAGAGGACCCAGAGAGCTATAAAAGGCTCAATTCACATCATTTTAGTGAACTCCCAGCCTTAGGGCACCTTCTATACCTAAGGGATAAAATTATACTCTCTCACCCGCTGAGGTTCATCTGTCTTTCCCCAATATTTAGTCCTTTTTTCATACAGGGAAATTTACTCTGCAAAACCCTGGATGACCATCAGTATTACTGTTGCAGCCCCTTCCCTGTGCCCTCCTACTGCTGACTGCCTGACTCCTGCTAAGCCTCCTGGTTTCCTGCAGCCTGGATTCTGTCACTCTATTATTTTCTGCTTCCTTTTTCCATGCCCTCTCTTAAGATCTGTGTTTTCCCACTCCTGGTCCTTTTCTAGTACTTTGGCAAATGATATTAGTCCACTTATCTGTGTATACATTAGCATTATGATGTAAGACACGTGTATGAGAAAATACATGCAGTGTTTGTTCTGACAAAGGAAAAAGGTTTTTTGACTGAATCTGCCACCAGAGGTCTAACTGAAGTATTTGGTATTTGAGCTGAACTCCTGGTTGCCCTCTAGTGCTCATGTGTTAAATTGGAAGGATACTGTCAGAAGGACAAAACAGCAACCAACAAATTGGGAAAAGATCTTCACCAATCCCACATCTGACAGATATATACAAAGAACTCAAGGATTTAGACCCCAAAGAACCAAATAATCCTATCAAAAATGGGGTACAGAGCTAAACAAAGAATTTTCACCAGCAAAATTCGGATGGCTGAGAAGCACTTAAGAGATGTTCAACATCATTAGTCATCAGGGAAATGCAAATCAAAACAACCCTGAGATTCCACCTCACACCAGTCAGAATGACTAAGATTAAAAACTCAAGGGACAACAGGTGCTGGCGAGAATGTGGAGAAAAAGGAACACTCCTACACTGTTGGTGGGATTGCCAAGATGGTACAACTGCTCTGGAAATCAGTATGGCAGTTCCTCAGAAAATTGAGCATGACACTTCCAGAGGACCCTGTCATACCTCTCCTGGGCATATACCCAGAGGATTCCCCTGCATACAATAAAGACACATGCTCCACAATGTTCAAGCACCCTTATTTATAATAGCCAGAAGTTAGAAGGAGCCCAGATGTCCCTTAAAGGAGGAATGGATACAGAAAATGTTGTATATTTATACAATGGAATACTACTCAGCAATTAAAAATAATGAAATCAAGCAATTTGTAGCAAATGGTTAGATCTGGAAAATATCATCCTAAGTGAGTTAACCCAATCACAAAAGAACACACATGAAATGCAATCACTGATAAGTGGATATTAATGAGCCCAAAAGCTCTGAATACTCAAGGCACAATTAGCAAATCAAAAAATTCCCAAGAAGGAGGAAGAAGAGAACCCTGGTCCTAAAAAGACTGTATCCAGTTTTGTAGGAGAGTATCAGAACAGGGAAATGGTGGGGGTGGTGATTGGGGAATGGGCGGAGGGAAGAGGACTTATAGGACATATGGGGGGGACTGGGAAATGGGAAAGCC
This sequence comes from Apodemus agrarius, assembly GCA_964023405.1. NCBI lineage: Eukaryota > Metazoa > Chordata > Mammalia > Rodentia > Muridae > Apodemus > Apodemus agrarius. The sequence continues at coordinate 73,901,020 of OZ030013.1, read as the reverse complement.
TTTGGAATGTAAACAAAGAATATAGAAAATAATAAAAAAAATATTTTTTTTTAAATTGGAAGAACACCTAGTGGCAGCTGTAGCTGTCGCTGCTGATTTGAAGTTAGAATTTTCTGACAATCACAGCAGGGGAGGATCCAGGAAGAAGGTCGTGGTATTTGATCTACAGCTGTCAGATACGATGATGCTGATTCGTGTAGGAGTGCCAAGTACATTTTATCTATGTTCTGTGCTGGAGAGCAGGAGACTGCTTCAGATATGGGGCTTAGCCTTGTCCAAGGAGGGGCATTTTTCTTTGCTAAGTGAAATGTATGCCTACAGTTTGACCTTTTTTGCACTACAGAAGTATCCTGAGATCTAGGGACAAGACACTGATAGAGAAGAAGCTGCTGTAGGAAGCATGTCATAGTGAGCTCTTGCTGCCTCCCACTCTATCCTCCCAACTTAATGAGCAGTTTTCCCATTGGCAGGAGGACAGGTGACTGATCAGATACCTGTGAGAAGCCATGAAAGCTGTCAATAGGATGCACTGTCAAAGAGGCCTCAGAAGAATCTATGAGTTTGTCTTATGAGAGAGACTAGAACTTGAGAGCATGCCTACTAGTCTTTATGGAGTACGTGGTAGCAAATCGAGATAAGCATCTGAAGAAGGGGAGCTCCTGTGCTGTGTGGTTTCCTTGTGTTTTCTTCTTTAGTACTTAGTAGACATGCCGAAGGTGTTGAATCTTCCCTCCTGGAACAGCATAGCAACATTCAGGAGACTAAGACTTGGGTTCAAGTTGTGGATCAACCACTTGGAATCTGAGGGGAACTTAGCAGACTGCTTCATGACTTTTGTGCCTGATTTCCTCATTTCTGCATGTGATTATTGGTAATATCTACTGCAAAGTTCACTATGATAGCTGCCAATGCTTAGTAACCCATGTCAAAAGTGTGCAGAGTTAATTACAGAGAGGGAAATTGTGTGTATGAGGAAATTAATACCTTGTCAAGTACCATGAAATGCCCACCACAACATGGCTTTCCTGTGCTCTTATTGGAAACTATGTATGTTGTCTTAATGAATGACACACATGTGTTTAGCTGCATTCTTTTGGAATTAAATGTTTATCAGAGTTTTCACAGGGTAAGAAATTGTAGTCACTAAGAAAATATTAATTCTTTAGTCAATGCACACAATAATGTGTTCTTTTATGACATTTCCATCCAAATATTTCATTGCTTGCTTATATTTACCTCAGCACCACCCCTTGTTCCATCCCCATTCCTGCTAGTGTTATCTTCCTCCAAATGTTCCCAGTCTGCATTTCTCTCTTTCTCCATATATATATATATATATATATATATATATATATATACATACATATATACTTATATACACTATATGTATATGTATGTGTATATGTGTATATGCATATGATGTATATGCATATATATAGTACATGCAACCTACTGAGTCCATTTCATGTTGTCCGTGTGTACATGTGTTTAGGCCTGACAAGGTAGGACTGGAAAACCTATATGGGAGCTTGTCCCTGGAGGAAACTGATCCTACCTCTGTAGCTTTTATCACCTTATTCTTTGCATTTTGATCAATTGTGAATATTTGTCCTATTTTCGGGAGGGAGGGTGTTCATAGATTTGTCTTTGGAAATTGTCTTGATTATTAATTGTCCAAGAGGTCCAGCCCACTATGGACCAGGTCATCCTAGGCAGGTGGTCCTAAATTGTGTAAGAAATCTATGTGTATAAGGTGACCTTCAAGCCACACAGTAAACAACATCTCCTTTGTTCATGTTGTATCTCTTTGGTTGTAAAGGCTTGGCCAGAGGTAATACTGAATAAAATTGTAAGCAAGGCTGCTTTCATGTTTTTGCACTGGCCTCCCTCAGTGAGGGACTATCATCTCGAATTATAAGCTACAATAAAGCTTTTCCTTTTCCAGGTTGTTGTTTGGTTTGGTTTTTGTTTGTTTGTTTGTTCATTTTGGTCAAGATATGAGCCATAGCAACAAATACCAAATCCCATAAATGTGGTCAATACTTACATTGGTGTAGGCATGGGAAACCTACAAATGTCTACACCTTTAAAGAAGAGTGATTTGTCATTCCCCAGAAGTTATCAACTGACAATAGTCCTCTGCATGGAGTGAGGTTCATGGAGCACTCCTCTATGTATGTGGCATATTTGGCTGGCTTAAACTCATGTAAGGAGGTGTCATGTAAGAAATCATATATGCTATGAATTTATAACTATGACAGCCCTGCCATGTCCAGAAAACAGCAATCCACAGCTGCTGCGGGAAATATTAAAAATGACCGGCAAGTTCCTGTGCTACTGCAGGCATCTCTCTGCCCTGGCATGGTCCCGCTGGGCGACTCTCTGCCCACCTACTCTCCGATTGGGCCAGAGATCCTGAATTTCCTTTGCTGCCACACCAGTCCCACATGACTGTCTACCCCACAGTCAGCCACCACAACACCCAGCAACCCGGTAGGAACAAAACTCTAGAAGCTCATAATTAACAAGTCAGATTTATATATCAATAAATCCTCAATTCACAAGATGCCAATACAATAATTTCAGAACCAATTGTTAATGATAAAAGCTGCCCACCTAGATTAGACAAATTATCCCAATTGTTCTAACCTTATGATATCATAACTACCTGTGGCTGTTTAAAGCCATGCTGGTTCAGGTTCTTCTTCCTCTCCGTCCTCCTCCATCTCGGCTTTTTTCTCCTCTCCTGAGAGCAACTCTTAGCTCTGCCTCCCCTTTCCCTGTCCAATCACAAGCCTCCTGCTGCACTAATATTTTAAAGTAATTGGACAAGGTAAATCCTGTCACACACAGCAGTCCTTGTTATCTTCTGGTTCTGAGATCTGTCTCTATCTTTATCTCTGTCTATATCTCTGTCTCATCAATCTAATTTTTCACAATATTTTGAGACAGGGTTTTTCTGTGTTGCCCTGGCTGTTTTAGAACTTGCTTTGTAGATCAAGCTGGCCTCAAACTCAGAGATTCTCCTGCCTGTGCCTCCCAAGTGCTGGAATCAAAGGTATGTGCCACCAACGCCCAACTCTGATATTTGTTCTACCTCCTTTTCTTTAATGTTTCTTGAGCCTTGTCAGGGAGGCTAATAAAATTGTCCAATTAAGGGTTGAATGCTCACAGGTTTTTGTTTATTTTTTATTTTTATTTTTTATTTTCTTTGACCAGATAAATGTTTCTGCATTGAATGTTGCTCATTGCAAAAAGAAGCTTCTCTGAACTATATTGACACCACTGACAGCCTATGGGTATCAACATAAACATTTTGTCCTAGTTTGTGTCTTTGTTGCCAAAGCATAACACCAAAAACCAAATTAAGCATGAAATATGCTATTCCATCTTGTTATTTATAGTCTGTCCTAGAATGAATCTAAAGTAGAAACTCAAGGCAGGAACCTGGAGGCCAGAACTGAAGCAGAGATCACAGGGAAAACATTGCTTTCTGGTTTGACTCACTGGTCCATTCAGCATTCTTTCTTAGAGCAGTCAGGGCCACCTGTCCAAGGGAGAATACCTATATTGGACTGGTTCTGCTCACAGACATTATTAATCAAGAAAGCACTGCACAGACATGCTTACACGCCATTCTGAGTGAAGAGATACCTCGGTTAAAGTCTCTTCTTCCCAAATGAGTGCAGATTGGGTCAAGTTGACAAATACACATGCCACAATTGAACACTTAAACACATCAGTACTAAATCATAACCTCTCATTTCTTGGTGATTTCTAGGATTTCATGTTAATATCACAATATAAAACATAGCATAATTTTAAAGTGCTCGGTCTTTAAATAATTACCACTTTACATTCTCAGAGACCCTTTAAATATTCAAATTCTCTTAAGAATCCATTTTAATAACTTAAAATGGCTGTCCCATGGTTCTAATGTCTTCAATATGTTGGAGTCCTCATTGCTGTTGAGGCTGCACCTTCATTTAAGGCCTCTCCGAGCTGCTCAGCATTGTGTCCTTGAATCCTAGGGTCTCCACTGAAACTATGTCCATACTTACGTCTCCATCGTGCTCTTGTCATTGTTACGGTTCTGTAGTAAATCTGATAGCTGCAACTCCCTCACTGTCCTTGTTGTTTGTGGTTGCTTTGGCTCTCTTTGGTCTTTTGAACCTCCATATCAATTTAGTAGATTTGTTTTCTCTCTGCATCTATGAAAAATGGTCTTGAAAATTTGTTTAAGGTTTATATGAATTATCTTGTAAAACTTGCTATCCTACCAAAATCCAGTATGTAGATGTGATACAACCATAATAAAAATCCCAGGTATATTCTTTTTTTTTTAATCCAATATGTGTTTATTGGGGAGGTTCCCACTCCTCTGGAATCAGGGGCTCTCAGTGCTGCTTCCTCCTGAGGGAGTGTCCTTCTGTCAGCCGTGCTCTTCCACCTGTCGGCTGACAGAGGACAGTGGAGCAGCCAACACACAAGACGACCATTTGTGCATGGCTAAAGACCGCGGTGATTTTATAGCATCCTGGGCATTTCACATCCATAAAGTAGGAATGGGGGCTCTGCACCCAGCGCTTTTTCTTGTGTTTTCTCTTCTCCTCTTCTGGGGAGGGATGAAGGAGATCCTTTGCAAGAGGCATGTTCTCATAGGGAGGTCGTCACCTCCGGAAAGGCCCCTGGTATATTCTTAATGTGACTTTCCTTTCTTCGTCTTTTCAGTATTAGCATTGAAGGTCTTGACTTGAGTTTGGTTATTTCTTACTGAGTTTTGCACAGGGTGACAGGCATCATTTTATTCTTCTACATAGAGTTATCTATTTTTCATCAACAACATTTACTGCAGGAAATGTCATTCCACCATTGCATGTGCTATTGTGTTGTTTTACTTCTGAGTCCGCAAGTCTAATTCTATTGGTCTATATGTTTCGTGTGTGTGTGTGTGTGTGTGTGTGTGTGTGTGTGTATGTGTGTGTGTGCGTATTTCTTCCTTTAAGAACTTATTTCAAATCCCTTTTTTATTAGGTTGTTTTTGTCTTGCCTTCAGTGGAAATATAGCAGAGCAAAGTGTTTCCCATCCTCTAGGCTGCCTCTTCATTCACATGATGGTCTTCTTTGCTGTATAGAAGGTTTTAATTTCACAAAGTACTGATCATTGATTGATGGTCTTAGTGCTTTTGCTACTGAATCCCTTTTCAGAAGTGCCTTTAGGTTGAAGCAAATTCTTTTCAGTTCAGGACATCAGGACTTGTGCTGAGGCTCTTGATACATCTGGAATTGAACTTTGTTCAGAGTGAAAGAGAAGGATCTAATTATATGTTGTAGGATGAAGCCTATCTATCATGGTTGATGTGGTCTTTTTGGAGTGTTCTTAAGTTTGATTTGCAAGTACTTTATTGAGAATTTTGCTTGTATGTACATTATGTGAATTGGTCTACAATTTTCTCTTTTTGTTGGATTTTTGGCTAGATTTGGTATCGGGGTAATACTGAATTCATAAAAAGAATTTGGAAATCTTCCTTCCTTGTGGATTTATGGAATAATTTGAGGAATACCAGTGTTACTTCTTTGACGGTTTGGTAGAACTCTGTGGGGAATTCATCTGGCCCTTGTCATTTTCTATATGGATAAAGAGATTTGGGGGATTGTTTGTTTTTTGTTTTGTTTTGCTTTTGACAGAGTCTCTCTGTGATGTGTCTTGCTGTCCTAGAACATGGCTTTGAACTCAAAGTTATTCAACTACCTCTGCCTTCCTACTGCTAGGATTAGCAGCATGTGTCTTTTTGCCTTCATAGTTAGGGGATTTTTATTTCTGCTTTCTTTTTATAGGTTGTAACATGTCTGATTCAATGTTTTTACTTCATCTTGATTTAACTTTGGTAAGTCTTATGAAATTGTTCTGTTTTCTTTAGATTTTCTAATTTACTTAAACATAAATGTTTATGGTACATTCTTCTGACTCTATGAATTTCTTTTGTGTCTATTATAATATCTCCTTTTTACCTCTAACTTTATTAATACTGGTTTTATCACTTTCTTTTGGTTAATTTGGATAAAAGTATATTAGTCTTTTCAAAGACAAAACCTGGGTTTAATAAATAAACTACACTCTTTGCTTTTAATTAAATTCATCCCTAACTTGATAATCTCTTTGCATTTATTATTTTAGGGGTGTCATTTGTCCTTGCTTTTCTAAGGCTTTCCTGTACATATTTAGCTTTGGAACTGGAGATTTCTCAATTTGTTTTGATGTAGGTCCATACTGTTACAAAGTTTCCTTTTTCTGGGTATGGTAAACATGCCTTCAAATCTAGCATCCAAGAGGCAGTGGCAGGTGGATATTTGGGACTTTGAGGCCAACCTGGTGAGAACTCACAACTACATAGTGGATTCCAGGACAACCAAGAAATAGAGAGTCTGTTTCAAAAAACCAAAAACAATTGACTCAGTCTTCATTGTACCCCATAAATATTATGTTGTGTATTCATTTTCTTTAAATTCCAGGGATCTAAAAATTTCCATCTTGACTCCATTACCCGTTAATAGTGTGGTACTTATTCTCAATGGGCTGGTGCTCTTTCTGCAGTTTCCACTGCTTTTAACAGCTATCTTTATTGCACTGATATGAGATATAATCCAAGATGCTATTACAAATGTCCTACATTTGTTGAGACTTGCTCTCTGTTCTAATACAATTTGTCAATTTGTAAAAATTTTTACAGCATATTGAAAAGTAATGTATTCTTCAGTGCTTGGATTGGATATTTTACATGATCTATTCCATGGATTTTCACTGAAGTTTCATTCCATTGATTGCTTAATTTTCCAAACATTTCAGTTTGTGTTCTCATTAGTAACTTTTTCTTGTTGTTAAACTTCATTTTCATGTCTTGGACTGACTTCCTTATTTCATTAATTTCTTTTTTTTTCTTTCTTTTGCTTTGCTTTGTTTTTTCCCCTTACTTTTCTGGACAGTATTCATGTCTTTGTTGAGTTGTTAAAGCATACTTATAATCACTCTTTGTTTGGAATTTCTTCCAGGTGATGTGCATGTACCCTTAATTTGGGATTAGTAATTTATGGAATAGATCTATAGCTTGGTTTCACATCTTGTTTCTCTTTCTGTGTTGTAATTTCACCTCTACAGTACATTGTTGGTTACGGTTCTTCCTTTTTCTTTTTCTTCCATTGCTACTCCCCCATCCCATCAACCTTGTTCAATCTGCCTTTCTTCTTCTTAGAGAAGAGATTTCTAATGTACAGGAGAAGACTAAGTGAGAGTGATTTCCTTACTTGGGGCCGGTACAGAAAGCTCCAGAGAGGCATATGTTGTCCTAAGCTGAAGCAGTCAGAGAGCCTACTTGTTACAAAAGGCTGTGTGACCTGGGCTCCTGGAACAAAGTTCCTAGAGAATTTAGATGGATCTAGCACAGCAGGTTGGCCAGGGACTGGAGGATAGTTTCTAATTGTGTAGACCTAAGCAGTGGAAGACAAGTCCTTTTCTGGGGAGGCTTGTTAACTAAGTTTCTGGGTGGGGTAGGCTTGTCTATAGGAATTCAGGCTTCATTCTTGTTGTAGGAGGTTCTGTATGCTAGACTTTTGGGGGAAAAATACAAGGGATTCCTGGGAACTGTAAGCGGGTCTGGTTCATGAGTCATGGATAATCCTGAAGCTTGGCTCCTAAGGAGTGTAAGTGGGTCACACCAGAAGATGGTTCTCTCTGCTATTCCAATGAAAGTGTTTATAATTATAAATCTTTCTTTTAAAGCTGTAAACTGCTTTAAACACTTTTACCTAAAACTTTATATATATATATATATATATATATATATATATATATATAGAGAGAGAGAGAGAGAGAGAGAGAGAACCTGGTGAAAGAAATTTTCACAGATCTTTGAAAGGTAGCCATGTTCACCATCACATCATTGAAGCCCCACTCACCTTTACAAAGAATATGCTAACTAATAATGAGGAGAGAAATATCAGAATTAAAAGACAGCATGAATCAAATGGGCTTGACAGACACTCAGAGAACACTCCACATCAAAGCTTCAGAGTACGCATTCTTCTCAATAGCACATGAAACCTTTTCTAAAGTAGATAGCATTACTTGTTATAATTTAAGCCTTAATGAGTACAAAAGAGTTAAAATGATTGCTTGTTTCTTATAAGATTGTGGTGGGATAGGATGAGAAATTAATAGCAAGCAAACATGCACAATTACATGAAGATGGGAAAAAGATCAATAATACATTGAAATCAAGCATGGAAAAAATTATAAATTCCTAGAATAAAATGAAAAATAAGTCACTAGTTATAAAAAGCTTTTAGATACACTAAGAGCAGTTATACAGACAAGGATATGGTTTAGTGCATAAACTGTATCTCTCTCTCTCTCTCTCTCTCTCTCTCTCTCTCTCTCCCTCCCTCCCTTCTATCTTTTCTTCTCTTCTTTCCTCCTCCTCCTCCTTCTTCTTTGTTTCTCTCTCTCTCTCTCTCTCTCTCTCTCTCTCTCTCTCTCTCTCTCTCTCTCTCTCTCTCTCTCTCTCTCTCTCTCTCTCTCTCTCTCTCTCTCTCTCTCTCTCTCTCTCTCTCTCTCTCTCATTTTCAAGAGCCAGTTGCTTAAAAGCATTGCATTCACTTGAGGTGTAACCCTTTTCTGTGTATTGGTCTTGTCTGACCACTATCAATTTTAAAATACTTTCACTATGCAGTTTCTCACTGCTTCCAAAAATTCCAAATCTGTGCATCATGAGGTGACTAATGTCTAAACATGCATTGTATCCTGAGCATATTGGGATGTTAGTGAAACAGGAGAACAGTGAAATCCATTAATGGAGTACCTGTCTCAATGTTTTTTTTAATTTTACTTAGTATTAAATACTCTATATGATGGATGAGGCTGTCAAGAATATCTCAAAAATATTCATTCTAAGATTATAGAAATATTTGAAACTGTGTGCTATAGGTAGATAACATTCAACCAGTTCTCAGCTCTGCACTCTATAACTGTAAGACAAATTTTGAATAAAAGCAACAAGTAAATAGAATTTTAAAAGTGATGTTATAAAGAGGACTGGAGCAGCTGGTGCAGCAGGAAGGAGCTGTCCACAAGGGGGCAGAGCATCTCCTCTCCTTCAAACTCAGAGACTTCACCTGCTGTAAGAGCAGCCTGCAGTCTGCAGCCCTCTGTGCAGGCAGCTGGAGAGCCTCAGTGCTGTGGAGGACAGAGGGCTGAGCTGATCACAGAAGCATCTGCCTGGCTGAAGGCCACAGTCCGGAGGGAGAGCGATGAAGACACTGACTGGACCTTCGTTCCTGTGCTTCTGGCTGCAGCTGAGCTGTGAGTGAGAGCTTTGGGGAACAAGGCATTTGTCAGTGTTCCTTATCAGTCTGTGGAGCGGACTGGCCTTCTGGTTGCCTGAAATCACTGTAGGAAGGAAAGCAAAGTCTGGAGAATGGCGGCCTGATCGTCTTCCTGCTGTTTCCTTTTGCACAGGTGTGAGCAGAGGCGAGCAGGTGGAGCAGCACCCTTCTCTCCTGAGTGTCCGGGAGGGAGACAGCGCTGTTATCACCTGCACTTACACAGACAGTCGCTCCACTTATTTCTACTGGTACAAGCAAGAGCCTGGGACAGGTCTTCAGTTGCTTATGTGGTTGTTCTCAAATGTGGAAATAAAAGAAGGACAAGGATTCATTGTCCTACTGAACAAGAAAGACAAACAACTCTCCCTGAACATCACGGCTGCCCATCCTGGGGACTCAGCCGTCTACTTCTGCGCAGTCAGTGCACAGTGCTCCTCAGGCACATCCTGTCTGCACATAAACCTGAGACCAGGGCTGGAGACAGAATATGTTCCACTGTTGAGGCCAGGAACTTCCTATATTTAATGCTTCATAGACAGACATTCTAAAACATCTTGAAATCCTGTTTCTAAAACATGCAATGAGTGCAAGAGCATTTTGAATGACATCTCAGTGAGAATAACTAATTAGGTGTCCAGACTCCAGAGTTGACTGCCGGGTGTCATTTAGATTTCCCAGACTCCAAAGACATCTCAGTGCAACTGGAACACTCATAATGGAAAGGTTCTTGTCTTTTAATAATGGTACTTAGCATGTCTACTAGGATATTAATGGAAAGTATGGAAAATCATGAAAATAAAAAGCAATTTTTCTTGAAGTATTATAGAAATTAGAGCCATATGGAGCAGTTTTGACTTCTACATTTGACCTGGCATAACCATTTCACAATAGTAAGTCATTAAACTATTTTTATTATTTTATGACATATTTTTCACAGCACTCTCTTATACGTATTGTAATCAACTTCTCTTTGGGCTGAAAGATGGTACCTGAAGTGTGATAATGTCTCTTGCATAGATAAATTGGTTCTTGAAGTAATTTATGTTCTCTAGAATCATAGTTCTGTTAGCCTCTCCCCTGTTTTTATAGAGCTCTCATTCGCTGCAGCACTGAATCCTCTCAATTCCTGCAATTTTTCCAGTTTCACATCATTTCAAAGTGAATTTTTGATTTTAAATTAGTACATTAGGGATCCCTTTTATCATGGAGTATTCTTGTTTTATTATAAACATCCCAGGCACAGGCAAGAAGGACAGAGTAGATGTTGCAAATATAAAATATAATTATCAAGACAGAGTCCAGCATGTTGTCCCTGGCAGGAATGGTAAGTTAGCCATGTCTGCACCAACGAAGGCCTCTACCGCACAGCCTCCCGCGTGGTCCACTGTGCTCCTGTGCAATTTGGATATACCTGTCTCCTGGGTGATGCCATCATTACCCAGGAGAGAGCACTAATCACTTCACATGCATCATTAGTCATGACAGTGTTGCTTTCCCCTCCATCTCCCTCCCCGTCCCCCCTTCTCCTCCCCCTCCCCCTCCTCTTTCTCTTCCCCCTCCCCTCCCCCTCCTTCTTCTCATCCTCCTTCTCCTCTCACTCCCCCTTCTCCTCCCCCTCCCCATCCTCATACTCATCCTTGTCTTCCTTCTCCTCTTCCTCCTCCTCCTCCTCCTCCTCCTCCTCCTCCTCCTCCTCCTCCTCCTCCTCTTCTTCTTTCAGACAGGGTCTCACCATGCATCTCTGAATGTCATGAAATTTACTCTGAATACCATTCTGACCTCAAACTCTCAGATATCCACCTGCCTCTTCTTCCCAAGTCCTGAGAATAAAGTCATGTGTCATTAAACCTGGCTCTCCTATGGTTTTTAATACATACGTAGTGTTATTCATTCCTCCTCCTTCCTTCTTTTTCTATATATTGCTCTCTCTCCACTATCTCCCATTTTTCCTATTTCTTTATTAAGAGCACTCTTGGCATTCTAAGCTTCTCACTAGAGTGCTTTCTCCCACTATGATACTTTTTCACTTTCTGAGTTTCTTCATTTCTACAAGCCAAATACTCACATCTTAGGATTGTGATCTGGATCACAATTAAGAGAGACCATGATCTTTGTGGATCTGGGTTACCTCACTCAGCATAATATTTTTTCCAGTTCCAAGTTCTATCCATTGACCTGCAATGGTCACTACTTTATTTTCTTTATACCTGAATAGTAGTACTCCATAGGGTACATGCCATTTTCCCCATGACCCCTTCGTCAGTTTCAGGTCATTTAGGTCATTTCCATTTCCTAGTTATTATGAATGGAGCAGCAACGAGCATGTCTCAGCAAGGATCTCTGGAATAGAATGTCTAGTCTTTGAACATATACAAGGAGTAGAATGGCTAGGTGATGTGGTAGATGTATTTTAGGGTTCTCCGCCCTCACTTCCAGAGTGTCTGGACCAGTTTGCATTCGTTTCAACAGTCAATGAAGGCTCCACTTTCCCCACAGCCTTCCCAACATTTGTTGCCAGTTGTCTTGGTTAACTTAGCTATTGTTATTGGGATAAGATGAAATCTCAAAATATTTTTAATTTTTAATCTAGTAATTGTTAAGAGTGTTGAATACTTTGAAATATTTCTTAGTCATTTTTATTTCTTCTTTTGAGTACTCTCCATTCTAAACCATAGCCCACTTTGTAACTGAGTAGTTTGGTTTTGACAATTTAAAAATTCTTTCTATTATATGCATAGTAGTCTTTCGTCATGTGTCTAGCTGGCAAACATTCTTTCTCATTTTGTGAGCTTCCTTTTTATTAGCTTGTTTCTTTATCTGGGTAGAAACTTTGTAGTTCTATGAAGTCACATACTGCCCTGCGTCCACTTCCCTCATCGGGGAGCCAGGCCCATTTTCACCAGGCTTCAACATAGTTTAGCAAGTGTCCTTGTGGGATGATGGAGAATCTTTTGTGTTTATGCCCAGGAGTGGTACAGCTGGATCAAGTGCCCATATGTGTGTGCATTTGTTTCTGGGTCTTCTATTTGATTCCATTGATCAACCTGACTGTTTCTATATCAAAATCATGCAGATTTTATTACTATTGGTGTGTAGAACAGCTTGAAGTCAGGGATAATGATACCTCCAGAAGTTTTTTGGGTTTTTTTTTTTTTGTTGTTGTTGTTGATGCTGTTATTTTGCAGGGTTGTTTATCTATCCTGTTTCTTTTCTATATGAAGTTGAGAGTTGGGGAACAAATTTTCATGTTCCTATGTGAAAGTATGATGATACTTCTCTATTCAATACATAAAACCTAAGTCTAAATGGATCATAGATTAAAAATAAAATAGCAAAGCTATAAATCATGTCAATAAACATGGTGTAGATTCTTGTGACTTGTTTAGGCAAGTCTTTTTTAGATATCTTTTTACTGGAACAGGAAGGAAACATGAAAATAGATAAAATGATCTTTATGGTTCAAAGTACATTATCAATAACATGATAATGGCCCCACAGCAGGGGGCAGAAGGGGGAAGTATTCACACTTCCAACCACAATACTTAAGCCTCTCCTTACCTTAGTGATAAATAGAGAAATAACCTAGGTTTAAAAATGAGCAAAAAGGTGCATAGATTGTCTTCTAAGGATTTTATGGAAATACTTGATAAGCACATGAAAGAATGTGGAACACTGTGAGTTTTTAGAAAGCACAAAACTCCAACAGTACACCACACATGGTTGTGTGAACAGCTACCTGCAACCCCATTCATGTGTTCGAATGCTTGACTATGGAGTGGCACTATTAGCAGGCATGGCTTTATAGAGGAAGTACTTCCTCCTTAGTGAAAGTACGGCACCATGGAGGCAGGGCTTTGAGGTCTGAAATGCATCCAGTCTGTTTTCTGATGCCTGAGGATCAAGAGGCAAGACTTTTGGCTCCTTCAGCACCATGTCTGACTGAACATTACCAGGCTTCCCACCATGGCGATAATGGACTACACCTGTCAGTTATCTGTAATATCCATTAACTGTAATCTAGCCCCAATTAAATAAAATTTCCCAGATAACAGTTGCCTTGGTCATACTGCTTTTTCACAGCAATAAAATCCTAAGAGAACACCACTTCCACTAAAACTGAAAATATAAAATAGAGATAATAGAAAACGTTTTATCTGAAGTCTGGATTACTTGAAATCAGTATGCAGTGTTCATGGGAAGGAAAAATATTGGAAATTAGTAAGTAATTCCCTAGTAATATACCAAAGAGGAATGAAAGTGTGTATCATGTAAGAAGTAGTATACAAGTGCTCATATCTGCATATCCACAACTTCACAAAGGGAGAATAACCCAGTGACTGTCAATAGACGACTTGAAAATGTAGCCAACCCATAGAAACAATATCACAGCAATGGAAAAAACTACATGCTGACTTTTGCTACAAAATGAAGTTTGAAATATACAAAAGCATGTGATACCCAACTACAACAGACCACATAGGACAAATGTCTATTTCTATGTAATAGCTATTAACAAAAGTCTAACATAGAATATGCCTTGAATGGCTGAGTTATACAGTGTATGAGTGGTATTTCAATAGAATATTCACAATACAAAGCTGTAACAAACTGAAAAACATTAACTCTAAGAATAGGCATCTTTGAAGTACAAACAAAGCTCTATACTCTAAGACTATTCAGACTGCCCATTTGGATCCTGTGATCTGGACGGAAACACCCACCACTCCTGCTTGGAGCTTTCACCATACCAAAGCTTCTGTCCTTGATGAAAAATTGTCTTTAAACAGTAGTTTTTATATACTGTCCTAGTTTTTTTTTCTACTGGTGTAGTAAAATCTGACCAAACCAAAGTTGGAAAGTAAAAAGTTTATTTGGCTCATAGGTTACAGGCCATCACCAAGGGAAGCCAAGGCGGGGATCAAGGAAGAACCCAGAGTCAGGAGCTGAAAGAGAACCATGGAGGGATGCTGCTCACTGACTTGATCCTCGTGTTTCAGGAGAATTGTGATTTTTACACAACACAAAACTACCAGAATGGGAGTTCCATTGCCCACAGAGAGTTTGGGATTTTCACATTGATCATTAACCAAGAAAATGCTCCTTAGATTTGCCTACATGCCAATTGATATGCATTTTCCAGTCTAAGTTCCCCCTTTCTAGATGACTATTGCTTGTGTCGAGTTGACAAAAACTAGTACAAGTTGATCCTTTTACTTCTCGACACATAAACACCACTCGTAAAACCATAACCTTCCATTCCTTGTTTGTAGCCAAGCATGTAATGCTAACACTATAATGTAAAATATAGTATAACTTTAAAAGTTCAAAGCTTATTTAAAATGTCTCTTTAAAAATCCATTTTTCAAAGAGTGGAGCAGAGACTGAAGGAAAGGCCATCCAGAGGCTGCCCCACCTGGAGATCCATCCCATATGCAGACACCAAACCCAGACATTATTGCTGACGCCAAGAAGTGCTTGCTGACTGGAGTATGATATAGATGTCTCCTGAGAGGCTCTGCCAGAGCCTGAACAATACAGATGTGGATGCTTACAGCCAACCTTTGGACTGAGCACAAGGACCCCAGTGGAGGAGTTAGGGTAGGGAGTGAAGGAACTGAAGGGATTGAAACCCCGTAGGAAGAACAACAATATTAGTCAACCAACCTCCCCCACCACCCGAGCTCCCAAGGACTAAATCACCACCCAAAGAGTACACATGAAGGGACCCATGACTCCAGCTGCATATGTAACAGATGATTACCTTGTCTGGCATTAATGGAAAGGGAAGCCTTTGGTCCTGTGAAGGCTTGATGCCCCAGTGTAGGGAAATGCTAGGGGAATGCTAGCATGGTGAGGTGGGAGTAGGTGGCTGAGTGGGGGAGCACCTTCATAGAAGCAGGAAGAGGGGGGATGGGATGGTAGGTTGCAGAGCAATAACTGGGAAGGGGATAAACATTTGAAATGTAAATAACTAAAATAACCAATAAAAAAGTTTGAAAAAATTTTAAAAATCCATTTTTCAATGTTGGGCTTCTATAAAAATTATATATATTTATATATCATAATGCAAATATATCACATTATATATACTAATATAGTATGATTATATTATTATATATTATATACATTATATATTATAATATATAATATATAACATAAGTAATAAAATTATAATATAAATATATTACATTATGTATAATAACATTATATATATGTTATATATGATAAAATTTTTATAGGAGTCTACAATTGAAAAACGGGACTTTTAAAGAGACATTGGATATTTTTAATATGCTTTGAACTTTTAAAGTAAAAATGATATATATTTATCACATGGATTTTTTTTCTGTGTGTTTTGGAGCTGTGTGAATATGTATGTATGTATGTTGTGTGTGTGATATGTTTGTTAGTATTTGTGTGTGTGCATGTGATGTGTTCGTGTATGTGATATTTGTGATGTGTATGGCATATATTCAACAGGTGTCAGTGCTATGTATTGTGTGTGTGTGTTTGTGTGTGTGTGTGTGTGTGTATGTGTAATGTGTCTGTGATGTATAAGTGTATAGTGTATGTGTATGTTCATCTGTGTGACTGGGGGCATCCATGTGCCTTGGTGCATGTAAATTAGTCGGAGGACAACCTGAGGTGTGGGTCATCACATGCTACCTTGTTTGAGACAGGATCTCGTCTTCAGCACTCCAGGTTAGCTGCTCCCAAGTGCTTCCTGGGAGTACATTCTGTCTTTACCACCCATCTTGCTCTGGAACAGCAGTTCTCCACCTTCCCAGTACTGCTACAGTTCCTATGTAGTGGTTACCCTCAACCACAATATCATTTTCATTGCTACTATATAACTGTAGTTTTGCTGCTGTTATGAATGGTGATGTAAACATCTGAAGTTTCTGATAATCTTAGGAGACTCCTATGAAAGAGTCCTTTAATCCACCAAATGGTTTTGACCCACAGACTTAGAAGTGCCGCTCTAGAAGAAATGGGATTGTGGACTTGTGCTGCCATGCCCAGCCTTACCCGGGCTCTGGAAATCTGATCTCAGGCCTTCCTATTTGTGTGCCAAGTGCTTTTAAGCACTGAGCCATCTCCTGGCTGACTTATTAACATTCATAAGTAAGAATATGAGGTTAGTAATTCAAGAGAATTTCTGATGTTCTTCAACTATGGGAGCTGAATTCTGTCAACATAGACAAGTAGAGAATCCTGCTGCATTATACCACTGACAAGAAAGCTGTGTTGATCTAGGCAATATGACGCCCTTGGATTTTACACATGCTGGGCTTGGTAAATTGCCACAGTGAACGGAAAGCCAGCATGGGTTGCTGGTCTTTGTTTTTGCTCTGCTTCTTTCTTTCTGTCCAAACTTCAATATGACTCTAACTCCTTCCATCTGCTGCAAGTACTCGTAAGTCTGACTTCTAACACTTGTGGAGTTGGCTTTCTTTTCTTTATGCTGTTGTTCTTTAAATTATGTTGAAATTTGAAAGAATCACACACACACACACACACACACACAAACACACACACACACACACACACACACACACACACCCTGCACAGTCTCATTCATAGACTAAACATTCACAGATTGCAGGCATAGGTAACCCTTCACAGGAAAAACAATCCCTTCAGGAAGGAGCAGATGAGAGAAGAGCCATCTTCCTTCTTATTCCTGACAGCAAAGGAATACATACCATGACTTAATCAATGCATTCCATTGGCCCAAAAAGCTAAAGATTCTAATCATGAGTTTCTTTCCTTGAGGACAGTGCTTTCACCAGCCATGGAGGTCTCTAGGTTGTTTCTCTAGTAAGAAAACCTTCTCATCTGGGGTCCCAACGTGTCAAAATAGCAGAGGCAATCTAATTTTTTGTGCATTTTCCTGTTGCCTCTGCGCTGCAGAGCATCTCCAAAGAGGGATATCTGTATCATAAAGCATCACCACTGTGACTGACCAGCAACTCATGCTGGCTTTCCATTCACACTCAGCCTGAGACAGTTGTATCTGAAGTCTGGAGTACACTGCATAACCTGGTTTCAAAGGGAAATTAACAAGCCACTCACTTTCACCAAATGCTAGAATATATATATATATGTGTGTGTGTGTGTGTGTGTGTGTGTGTGTGTGTGTGTGTGTGTGTGATTCTTTCAAATTTCAACATAATTTAAAGAACAACAGCATAAAGAAAAGAAAGCCAACTCCACAAGTGTTAGAAGTCAGACTTACGAGTACTTGCAGCAGATGGAAGGAGTTAGAGTCATATTGAAGTTTGTACACACACACACACACACACACACACACACACACACACACACACACACACACACACACATATAAAGATACAATGTGCTTTGTGAGAGTTTTGCTTTAAAAAAAAAAAACAGGAACACAGCAGGAGTCAGGCTGTGGAATTTCAAGACTTTTGTTTCCTCGCATGGCCTCCAGAGGGCGCTGCTGCACTCACCGGTGAGCCTTCCTTTGAAGATCTCCACCTGCTCACATCTCATTCTTCTTGCAGCTGGCTGGTATTTAGTAAAGGCAAGTGGCAAGAATCAGATGTTCAAAAGCTTCCAGGCTCCTGTTTGCAGCGTCAGTTTTTATCTGAGCAGGAGACCTCTCCAGCAAACTCTTCCCCACACCTGCTTCCAAGCTCCTGCTTTCCTCAGCCCCTTTGCTGCCTGTCCTGTTCCAGAGTTCCTCCACATCAGACCTGCAGCCTTCCCAAGGTTCAACCATGTTCCTGGCGCTCCTCCCAGTGCTGGGGATACACTTTCTCCTGAGTGAGTACGGCTTCCTTGTGGTCCCTGCATCTCTGAATTCTGACTATCCTCAGTGAAGTCCACATTGCAGTTACTGACCTAATAATATTCCTTTCCAGGAGAAGCCCAAGCTCAGTCAGTGACTCAGCCTGATGCTCATGTCACTGTCTATGAAGAAGCCTCTCTGCAGCTGAGATGCAAGTATTCCTCCCCTGGGGCATCTTACCTGTTCTGGTATGTCCAGTACCCACGACAAGGGCTGCAGCTGCTCCTCAAGTACTATTCAGGAGAATCAGTGGTTCAAGGAGTGAATGGCTTCATGGCTACGTTCAACAAGAGTGACTCTTCCTTCCACCTGCAGAAAGCCTCTGTGCACTGGCGCGACTCGGCTGTGTACTTCTGTGCTCTGAACGCACAGTGTGTGGGGCTGCAGGGGGAGCGGAACACAAACACCCACTCAGCGGCTGCTCGGACTCACCATGGCTCCGTGTGGTCTCTGTGGCATCTCTTTCAGCTTGGCGAGGAGAAAGGGGAAGTTGCGCAGTCCCAGCTGCCTTTGCACAGCTCATTTCCAGCCGAAATAACCACTGTGTGACTTTGTCTTAGAAGCTCTTTGCATATTTTCAGAATTGTAAAATGTTCAGTCATAATTCTTTAGGATGGAGGAAGGAGACTGTCATTTTTCCATGAGAACCATTTCCTGAGTGGGCATTGCTTGGACAGTGACTACACGAAGCGCCTGATTGTGTTTGTGAGGAGAGACCAGAAACTGTTGTTTGTCGTTTTATATTTTGTCTCCACAGAAAGTGGAAGGTGTGCTCTTCAGCTTTACCCTGAAGTTTGCCTTCACTACTGCCTTTCATGCTGACTTTCCTATAAATTCTTCTTTTGGTGCTAATTACGCTGATCAGAATTGTTCACAACATTCAAATACTTCCATTTAGGAAAGAATCTGATACATTGTTAGTTGATATAGAAGTTTGCCAGAAACAGGAAAACTTAGAAATCTGTCACAATTATGTCAGTTCTAGCAACCATTAAAAATAAAATAGGAGAATAGGGAATTCGAGCTCATTGGTAATTTTTTCCTAAAGAATTCTCCACAGTTATAAATGTATTACCCTATTTTTGTTGCTGTCAGGAGCCATAATAGGACAAGCTATTATACTAGCAGATGATCATCCTGAAATGCCTGCCTCGGATTATTGTATAATCTGTGACAGATGAGCCCCCATTCAGCAAGGCTGTGGGGGACTAATTTTAGGAAAGATTCCTGCTATTTATATGCTTTTCCTGTTATTATTATACATTTATAATGATCAATAAGTAATAGCACACCCCTTTGGAGCCGATCTCTGCAGATCCACGAAGATGTACTGTCTTATGGTGATGCTATGTAGACAAATAGATGGCTTGAGTTTTAATGATGATCCTATAAGAATTCCTAAAATCATATCTGTAATTTATAATAATTACAGCTCTTTTATAATGGGATTTACAATAATCACAGCTCTTTTATAATGGGATTTACAATAATCACAGCTCTTTTATAGTGGGACTCCTACTAGGCACTTTTCTAATAGTCAAACTGCAGTGAGAACTCTGCCGGTCTCCCAAGTGTCACAAGTTAATTGCTCTCAGATGGCAACTTTCTCCTACTCAGAGCACATTCCAAGAGGTTGTAAAACAATTGACCAAAGGTCATAAGAAGGGAACTAATGATTTGTTATTAGGTCCTAGGACAGAAGATAAAATATTGACTGGGTTTATCTATACAAACTTCACTTATAACTTATTTATAGTTTGAAACTTCCTACGAACCTGTAGAGAAGACAAATGATAGATGTTACTATCTAGATAATTACTCATAATGGATATGCATGTAAACATTCTCGGTTGTAAACTTCTATTTCAATTTGTGATTTGATTTTTGTGTGAACTTGTGATGAACTTTGTAACATGTAATCATGCATTCTGAAAGATGTATAAGTACTGAAGACAACGGAGAGAGGGCACTAGGACAACTACTACTACTTTTCCCTCACGTGTGCCCTTTTCTCCTCCTTCTCTCTCTCTCTCTCTCTCTCTCTCTCTCTCTCTCTCTCTCTCTCTCTCTCTCTCCTGCTCTCTCTCACTTTTTATCTTTCCCCAATTAAAAGAACTTTTCACAACTTGGTAATAAACTCATTAACCACTACTTTAAGTGTCCTATTTTTCTCCCTGAAAAGACTTCTGACTAGGAAAGCTGAAAGTTAGAGCCCAGCAGTTCCTGCTGAAATAGAACAAAGACCACATTGCTTAATCCTCTGTTGTTAGGCTATAGGTGTTAATCACCTAAGTCAGTAGTCTTTCACCCTCAGAAAGAGCAAGAAAGTTTCTAGGACATTTTAGAAGTTATCATCAGCATTTTAGTACAGTTAGAAAGCCCTGAGACCCTCAGACTTTAAAGCCACCATTACCAGAGTCCTACCCCGTGCCTCCATAACTACCTTCGCCGGGCCGGAATGCTCCTGGCTGTCAGCATGTTGCCATCTTAAATTCATAAAATCTACTTGAGAATTTGTATCATGGTTCCTTCTACAGCTTTTATTAGTATGCATTGCTTCCTCCTTTCCTTCCATGGTTTTACTACGGTAATATCCAACATAGATTCCTTTATTCTGATATTGTCATGTCCTGCTGAAATAGAGTCACAGTGGGCATTAGTGCTCACGGTTCGTTTCTTCTTCCTCTATTTGAGACAATGGCAGAAGAAGATATTTCCCCTCTGTTCATACAGTCTAGGAGGATGAATACTCAGGACACGAAGGAAAAGGAAGGGGGAATTTTCTAGCTGCTGCTGGCTCAGAAATGCATGTGAGTAGATGCCACGGAACCATGAGCATCTGAGTTTGATTTCCAGCACACATAAAAAGCTGGGCATGGTGGCTGTGCTATGAGGTGAGGATGGACAGATTCCTATGGCCTGCTATCCAGCCAACCTAGCCTAACCATGAGCTCCAGGTATCAGTGAAAGAGCCTGTCTTCAATAAACAAGTCAGATAGCTCCAGAAAAATGACATCCAAGATTGACTTCTGGCTTCCACATACATATGCACATATGTGCACTTAAATACACATGCATACACACACACACACACACACACACACACACACACACACACGCTCTTCAGAATATAAGAAGCAACATCAAAGTTTTTTCTATAGTCTCTACATGTACACACTCATTCATACATGTGTGCTTCTACATGCCACCAAACACTCACACACACACACACACACACACACACACACACACACACCATGGTCACATTCACATACAAATACCCACATAGATATTATAACATTGAACAGAAACACACTCTCAACTAGGTATCCCAGGTCCTCTGTACACCTGATCCCCCAACACCCAGAAATTGGTGTGGAAGGCATCTCTAGGAGGTACCAGAGACATGAGATCAGGGAGGGTCCAGGGAGTCTATGTACCTGGATAGAGTCTAGATAACTCTAGCTGAGACTCCTAGCAGTGGGAGATATGGAGCCTGATGTGGCCGCCCTCTGTAGCCACACAGGGCTCCTAGTGAAGGGATAAGGACCAACCCACAAAACCTGTGACCCAAAATTTGTCCTGCCTACTAGAAGTGCAGGGACAAAGGTGGAGCAGAGACTGAGGGAGTGACCAACAAGTTACCCAACTTGAGACCCATCCCATGGACAAGAACCAATCCCTGATGCTATTAATGATACTGTTTTGCTTGCAGGCAGGACACTAGCATAACTGTCTCCTGAGAGACTCCACATAGTAGCTGACCAAAACGGGTGCAGATACCCACAACCAAACATTAAACAGAGCTCTGAAAGTCTTGTGTAAGAGTTGGGGAAAAATTGAGGGATAGAGACTCCATAAGAAGACCAACAGGATCAATTAACCTGGACCCTTGAGGGCTTTCAGAGACTGAACCACCAGCCAGAGAGCATATGGGCTGGACCTAGGTCCCTGCACCCACATAGCAGATGTATGGCTTGATCTTCATGCAAGGCCTCCAAGAACTGTAGCTGGGGTTTACCCTCATTGTTGCCTGCCTGGGAATCCTGTTCTCTTAACTGGGCTGTCATGTCTGGCCTCAGTGGGAGAGGATGTGCCTAATCCTGCAGTGACTTGAGGTGCCAGGGTAGGTTGGTGCTTGGAAGGGAGATCTCCCCCTTCTCAGAGAAGGGTTGGGGAAGGAGCAGGGGCTGTGTGAGGAGAGGAATGAAGGTGGGCTGCAGCTGGAATGTAAAATGAATGAATGAATGAATGAATGAATGAATGAATAGGCAAACAAACAAATGATCAAAAATGAGCAGAAGCACAATTTATCTGAAATTTCTAATACCAAGTGAAATAAAATGAGAAGGCACGGACAGTGGAAGCAATCATAAGACACAGAACCTACACCAGCACAGAAGTGTTCCTGTATAACTTTCCAGCCCACTCAACTGCTGCGGGCGGGAGGGTTCCCATTCCTGCCTCTGCACATCTGGCCTGGCTGAGAACTTCTGGTCCGTGCAGTTCTATGGCAGAGCTTCCTGTGTTTCTCATCCTGCTCACCGGCATGCAGTTGATGTGTCCGCATGTTCTATGTGCATCATCATCCATCACGGTCACTACAGTGCAGTGACTCATGTCCAAACACAGTGTGCGCTGTTCTTCCGGGTCTCACAGTGGCTAGACAAGGAATTGTTAGGGATTAAATATTTGGTTGTTAGTGGGTCAAGGTACAGGCCAATATAGATTTTTTATACCATGTTTATTTGGAAAAGGTGTGTCTCTAATGTACTTGAGTCAAATCACCAAGCTAAGAAACTTCATAAAAAAAGGTCTTTAAAAAAAAAAAGTCTTTCTCTGTTTGAGTCATACTATGTAATGAACCAATGCTCTGCGAATGAAATCTGCTGTATGATATTCCCCCATGAGATGTGATGAGATTTTATGTATTAGTCATATTGTTGCTAAAGACTTTCAGTTTCCTCTGCTATGGTCTTCATGTAAAATGGCAGCTGGCAACCCCTGGAGGGTGCATTCTTACACATACATAGTTATCATTATCTGTACACCATTTCTGTTAGAAGTTCATATGTACAATGCTACAAATAAGTTTTAGAAATGGTCCCTGCAAACTACAATAAAGGTCCATGCCATGGTATTCTTTTCCTTTTCTATAGTTATTCTAAGCAAACTTAAGATGTAGGGATGCTCAGTTCCAAGTACTGAGCCTGAAAACACTTACAGCCTTGCTAGGAAACTCCAGTGGGATTTCACTCATTGGTCACTAGCATTGCGTGCACAGTACATAAGATGCAGACTCTGCTCTTCCCAGCACCTTGACTAAATTATTAAGATCATCAGACCTTTATATAATCCTCATGAATATTTTGGCAAGAATAGGTAACTGTTTTGGGAGACGGCTGCTCTCAAAGAAAGGCTAAAAACAGAATGATTAAACGTTGGGTGTTTTCATCCGTACAGTTATGCCTCCAAATGCTTTTGGCTTACTTCATACAGTGTCATTTAAAAACAGACTACTACACATTCATTTTCTGATTTCACAGCACAGCGCAGGGTGTGGCTGAGACAAAATGAAGTTCCTTTCTTAAAGCCTTAGAGGTGGCGTCCAAAATGGAGGTGTGAGCAGGCCCTCTTTTCATAAACCTCCTTCTGTAGCCAAGATGGCTGCCTTTAGTGAGTCCTCACGGGGTCCTTCTCAGAGGATGTGAGGGTCCATGGTCATCCTCAGACTAATGGTCCAGCCCTCCTGTGTCAATTTATGTATTTACTTTAGATACTGTTTAATGTCCTATCTTCAAGTGTCATCACACTGAAGTCCTTAGTGTGAGGGCTCCACCATAAATATTTTGAGAGGGACACAGTTCAGTCCTTAAGAACCTTGTAAGATTAATGTTTGTATATAAAGAATATTGAGTCCTCCTTATTCTAAAATTTATGGATTTCTGCTGGGCACATGAATGCAAACACACACACACACACACACACACACACACACACACACACCATAATGAATCTTACACTAAATGTTGAAATTTTGGGTTGATTGTAGATTTTAATAAAGGAGTGTGTAGAAAGACTTAGGATGATGATTTGTCAAAACTATTGCTTTTTATGTCATTTTGTTACCTGTGAGTGAATAAATTTGTATATGTATTGTAGTGTATTTTTGTATGAGTGTGTATGTGTGTATATGTAGTGTGAGTGTGTTTGTGTGATTGTGTATGTATAATGTGAGTGTGTAATTGTGTATGTGAATGTGTATGTGAGTGTGTATGTGAGTGTGTATGCAAGTATGTATGAGTACATATGTGTATGCATGCACAAACTGAGTCCACTGGGAATCACATACAAGTTTGATGATTGCCTTTTCTTCCATTGCCTGAGTATTTCTGGAAGAACTAGAAGCAAAATTATAAATAATTCACAAGGAAGCTAATTATGAAAGAATGGAAGCACAGGGACCCGTGGTAATAACTGAATCTGAAGGAATATCATCCAGATCGTGTAGTATTTCAACTGCCATTTCAGGATATGAAAATTCTAGACAACTTCATTCTCTTCTGCTTCACTTATTCTTGGGGATTACCTCTGCCTATTTCCCATCTCTCTTTCAAGCTTGTTGCTCTTCTCACAGGCTTCCTCTCCAGCCACTGGCACAGTAGGCATGCTTTAGAGAAGGCTGTGTTGCTTGTGAGGGGTTATCTGGGTAGAGAGATTTCAATCTGTTCAGCACCAGCAGGAGGACAAAGCCTTCCCTACACTGTCTGCTCAGCATTCTTGGATCCGGTTACATTTTTACACAGAAGCATGTGCCAAGAATTAAAGTTTTGACTCACCCAGAAGATGTGTGTGTGTGTGTGTGTGTGTGTGTGTGTGTGTGTATAATATATATATATATATATATATATATATATATATATATGTAGTTTTCATATTTTAATATTTTAGTGTTCTTGGAAATCTTGATTTTTTTTTCCTTCTTCTGATGTTTTGCTAAAGCCTTCATTGTTTCTCTATAACAACATGAACTGGATCATCAGCAGAGAGAACTGTGTTTCAGTTCTCATGGTGAGATCCACAATGCCTCATAGACATGGCTACCTAAGGAGACCTAAACAAGGATGGCCCTATAGACAGCCTATACACATACTGACATTGAAGGGGAAAATCTCGCAGGGCCCCAACTCTACACAAAATACTGCAGCCAGCTAAGAAGTGATGAGAATAGTAGAAATAGACTTACCCCAGGAAGAGCCTCCTAATTTATTATTGAATACCATATGGTCTGTCCTGAAATAATATACATACCAATTACATTATATAGTCTGAGCAGATGGTACCTATATGTTTCAGACTCTATATGTAACAACAATTAAAGAAAAAGCAGCTAGACGGCATGCGTTGGTGGAGGGGCTATGTAGACGAGGTTGAAGTGAAAAAGATATGTTTTTTGTTTATATTTTTGTTGTTGTTGCTGTTAGGTATTTTTGTTTGTTTTGGTTTGCTTTGGTTTTATCTATCTATGGATCTTGGGAGCAGTATGGTCAGCCCAGACAGACACATTTAATTTAAACTATGTTTGTGTATGTATGCAGATATACTCATTTCCACTTTATGTAACTTTTGGTAATAGATACTATTATGCTTCCTTGCGACCTGTTTAGACACAGTCACTGTAACTCCACATTCCCCCATCTCTCTCCTTCCGTGTTGACGTCCCTTCCCCTCCCGGCTCCCTCCCTTCATCCTCCATATTTCTCCCGGTGCGTTATGCTTGCCTTGCTCTTCCTGTCTCTAGCGCTTCTCCCCAACCACACGTTCCCCTCTTACCTTTCTGGACTCTGTGGTTACTCCAGGTTATACATTTCCATCTGAAGATTTGGAGTAAGGAGCCGCCACAGTGTCCACTGGAGTTAGGACTTCAGTGGCAGAACATGTGGTTTTGTTTCTCTGGGTCTCAGTGAGCACATTTAAAATGATCTCTTCTGGTTCCATCCATCTAACTGCAAAGTCTATAATGCCGTTTTCCTCTACAATGAGGAACATCCCATAATATAGAGGCACCGCAGTTTCATTATCCACTCATCAGATGAAGGACATTTATGTTGTCTCTGTTTCCTAGTTACTGCTAGTAGAGCAGCAATGAACGTAGTTAAGCCAGCCTCTGTGGGGTGGGACATATAGCAAGAAGTGGCATAGCTGGGCTGTGTGGTGGGCTGATCTTTAGGGTTTGGAAGATTTTCCACACTGATCTCAGAGAAGCTGCATCAGTCATTATTCCCCTGAAAATGAGTACAGATTCCTTTACTCCCTGCAGAGCCTCCCCAGCATTTGCTGTGAGGGCTTTATAGATTTTACATATCCAAAATGGTGTGAGATGAAATCTCAAAGTTGTTTTAATTTGCATTTTCCTAATTGCTAAGGCCGAAGAGCAGGTTTTTTTCTGTACATTTTTTTATTGAAAAGGGAAGTAAAAACACTTTATGATAAAATTAAAGATTTACATGGAAAATATATCAGATAAAATAGAAGTGATACATAGAAAAACGTTAAAACTGACAATTTTCATGGAAAATCTGAAGAGCAGTTTTGAGGTGCTTTTCTTTAGCCATTTTAATTTCTTGTTTTGAGAACTCCATCTGCACAGTCTTGTCTTCAGACCATCTGAATTTCCTTCACCAGGAAGTGAAGGGCTGGTTTAATGAGGATTGTGGAAATGTCACTATTGGTGGTGGTGTCAGTCCACTAGAGGGCACTGCAGGGTTCCTAAAATTCCCTTTTCTTAAGTTGCTCTGAGGTTTGAAGAGCTGAGAAGAGACATAAGGACATAAGGCAGCCCATTCCCAAAGCAGGAAGGACAGCAATGATGTGGAGTTCGCCTGGGTCCTTAGCTCTCAATCATTCTGCAGAAAGCCATAGCTATCTAGAGCCTGTTCACTGGACCCCATGTGTCTGTAGAGCTATTTTAAAAATAATTCTCTGAACAGATATAAACAAAAAAGAATTACTGGGCATTATGACAATGGACACTCAAGTGAAAACATCTCCACTGTTTTATATTTCTTTTAGGTTCTAAAATTCCTCAAACTCAACGAACAGAAATTATTCATCTCTCTCTCTCTCTCTCTCTCTCTCTCTCTCTCTCTCTCTCTCACACACACACACACACACACACACACACACACACACACAGGTGATTAGTTTTTCCACCAGCATTCTTTATTTATGTATTCCCCTTTCTCAAACATCCTCACCCCTCAAACTCCATTTTATGTGTTACATTAGAAATACACTGTCCTGGGCTCTACACCAACATCCTCCTCAGTCCTGGAGCAATCACAGTGCAGTGTCAAGAGGTTGAAGTGGGTGGAGCTTTGTGTTGAGAAGAATGAGGAAGGTGATTCAGAGAGAGCCTGTAGTCTGTAAGCACTAGTGTGCCTGGGCACAAGACACTCTTCAGAGCTGGAAAGGAGACACCCTAGCGGCCATGCAGAGGAACCTGGGAGCTGTGCTGGGGATTCTGTGGGTGCAGATTTGCTGTGAGTTGTTCTCAGCTAAGTTCCTATTATGGATTCTCCAGAAATGGTGGTGGTGGAGAGGGAGAGAGCTCACACACAGCTCATGTGCATTCATCTCATGGCTGGGCTATTTGACTGGCATGGGTGAAAGCCTCTCTTTGACTCTGGTTTGTTTTTCTGTTTTCGGCAGGGGTGAGAGGAGATGAGGTAAAGCAGAGTCCTTCAGCCCTGAGTCTCCACGAGGGAACCAGTTCTGCTCTGAGATGCAATTTTTCTACCACCATGTTGAGTGTGCAGTGGTTCCGACAGAATCCCAGCGGCAGCCTCGTCAGTCTGCTCTACTTGGCTCCAGGAACAAAGGAGAATGTGAGGTTAAAGTCAACATTCAATTCTAAGGAGCGCTACAGCACCCTGCACATCAGGGATGCCCAGCTGGAGGACGCAGGCACCTACCTCTGTGCTGCTGCTGAGGCACAGTGCTCCCAGCAAGCCTGCAGCCTGGCCCCAAACTGCAGATGGGCGTGCAGCTACAGCCCCCGCCTTCCACAGCTGGGGCTTCAGATCACCCAGTACAGAGAGCTGTGAGAAAACATAAAATACCACTGCAGTTCACACGTACATTCTGACATGACACCGACTTCTAGAATGTCAAATGCCCAGAAGAAATACCACCTCCTGTGATTAAAGAATACATGTCACTTTTTCATATGCTTGTGCTAATATCAAACTCTCTTACATATTCGAGAATCATTTGAGTCATTTCTCAAAAATTGAAACTGAGAGCAACTGTTTTCATCCTTTCTTTAAAGAGCACCAGACAACACTTTAGCTAATCTGCTCAATATGAAATTGCAAAAATAATTAATTTAATATATCTAATAAATTAAATTGTAGAAAGGCAAGGGAAATCTTATTATTAGATCACGACATTATAGAAATGTCTTGATATTTTAAATACATAATGCATTTAATTATGCAATGTAAAACAAATATTTCACCTAATAATTATGAGCCAAAAGATAAGTTACCTACTAGAGAAATATATTTGCAATTTATGTCACAATAATATTTGTATCAGTTGATCTTACCAAATTTTATATGTAAAATTTCTCATTAAAACACTGCTTTTGCTTGATGCACCAGAATAGGGGAATACCAGGACAGGGAATCAGGAGTGGGTGGGTTGATGAGCATGGGGAGGCGCAGATAGGATAGGGTGTTTTCAGAGGGGAAACCAGGAAAGGGGATAACATTTGAAATGTAAATAAAGAAAATATATAATAAAAATGATACACAGAAAACAAACAAAAATACTGTTTTCAAAATAAAAATGGTGTGGAAACCTCCTAAATATCATACAATAGGGGGCTGATTCGTTATGCATTAGTTAAATGTGAACCAAATAACTGTTTTGCCCCCAAGGGTTGGCAGATTATATTCCACAGTTGAAAACTGGCCTGCCCTTGACTCTGTAAGGAATTGGAAAACAGCCGTGCTGTTCATTCACGCACTGCCTGTCCCTTGCTGTCTTCACTCAGAAACAGCAGCTGAGCGGCTACAACAGCGACCGGATTGCCTTTCATTTTCTTTCTAGTTTTTCACAGATTAACTGGCCCCTTGTGATTCATCAGCTCCATCCCCATTGGAACTACACTTCTTTAAAATATAGATTATCGAAGATTCCCAGACAATAAATAATCCCCAGTGTCAGTAAGATATATGTGAACATGTCTAGAAGTGGTGTCACTAAAGTGACAACATTTGCATAAGAATTTCTGATTCAGTCATCTCAGAGAGTTCCCAAAGAGCACCCAACCCGATCCTAGCTCCTTGGAAGGGTACAACCATGGAATCGGGTGACATTGGAAAGCAGCAATTACAGACAGCGGTTACTCTAAAAAGGCTTCTAACTGATATTGATAGAGCTTTGTCCTAATCTCATTCCGACTTAAACTTGATTTGAAAGTGTTTGTTTAGTAAACAAATGAGTTTGAGGAGTATAGATAGCAGTTTTAGAGGTTTTTTTTTTTTTTTTTTGACAAGACAGACAATATAGTTTTTTTAAAAAAAATGTAATATAAATGTTATTGTCTGCTGCAAATCCTTAAAATAAAAATTAAAGTTAAATAAACAAATTAGAAAATGTGGTCTTAATTGAGAAAAGCACCTTCCATTTATGTTTTCTTCCACAACCATCAAGCCTGGATTCCCTTCACCCCATGCTTTCAGAAGGTCTGTGAGCTCTCACACTTGAAGTTGATAACGCCCACTCTCTTTGTAAATCTCAATCACAATAGTATCTGGATGATGCATAATTAACTTCATCCTGTGAGAGTCACCTGTCCTCTGCTCCATTCCCTGTACAGACTCTTCTAGATTCTTTTCTTTTCTCATTTCTTCATTTTGAACTTGAATTTTCTCATTAGCTTTTGCTAAGTTCTGGATTTCATCCACGTGTTGGACGAGTTCACAGAGCTCTTTAGACATCTGTGATTAGTTGCCATGGTCTCCTCCACTTCTTGCTCGAAGCGATTACTTTTGTGACTCTCTTAGCTTCTGGTCATCAGTAACGTCCTGAGTAAGCTGTTCAGTCTTCTTAGTTTGGTGTTTCCATTTTCTGCCTCCTCGTTTCAGAGAGCCAGGTCTTGAGTAACTTCATTCTTTATCTGACTCCTTTTCTTCCCACATTCTTAAATTTTCTAATTTTTTGTTCCAATTGTTTAAAGTTGGTGGATTTTATCATACAAAAACCGAGTATCCTGTCCCCTGCAGACTGCTGACCATGTCCAGGTTCATTACTTTTGTTTTTAGTTGATTTACAATTTTGCTTGTCCTTCTCCAGCCTTTTCAACGTCCCCAAAGCCAGGGCTGCTTCTCGAGCTGCCACGTTCCTTACGACTGAGTAATGCGGAATAGATGACCGTCCTCCTCCATCTTCAGTGTTCAGTTCATGTGTTTCCACCTTTTATGAAAAGCGTGATAAATACCTGCCAACTCTTCTTGAGGTAGCAGGTCATCTGGATCAATACTGGCTAGTCATTGCTGGTTTAAATTAGGCAGAATCTTGAATTCTTCCACTGTCTTTCATCTCCTGAACCTCCAACCAAGGGCAGTTGCTCATCCACAGCAACTGTCATTCCTCAGGGTTCATCACTGTTTCAGCCTCTTTCTTGCTAGAGCCTTCCTCACACATTCCTCCCACCAACTCTTCATGGACAAGCCAAAGAATGCTGGCTGCTAGATAACACCACTCTCTGCCCACTTCTCTGCATCTAGAGGGAGAAACAATTTTCTATTTTACATCAAGTCTCACAATCATTATCACTACCTATGTTGAGAATGTGCACCTCTTGTTACCCCTGGAAAGAAGGTACTTAACTCCAGAAAGCCATCAAGATGAGACTGTCAGTGTGACTTTTGCTTCACATAGTATTAAACCATCTGCTAGTCTCAGGTTCTCCAAGTTACAGGGAGTACATGTTTCCTACAAGAAAAGTGTGTTAGATTTAATGACAAACCAGATCCTCATAAAGGATCACCCTGTTTACCTCTGCCCCAGCTATGCAGATCAACACCTTATCAAAACACATATGATCACATTAGTTGGCAAAGTTTAATTTTATTTTATTTGGCAAAAGATTTTACCTCCCCGTGACCCACTATCAACCCATTTATGTTATGGGAGGTATGGAAACCCAGATATAATCTTATCTAATTTTTCCAGCGCCTGTCAAGGTAATGCATTGGCATGTTAGATGCCTGAGAATGTGACTCATCTTAGGTTTCTATACTATGAGACAATCTCTTCCCAGTTCCGTGCTACTCTATTCCTGATACTCCTCTCTATATAGACATCTCTAGAAAAGAATTTCAAAGCCAGAAGAATTCAAAGAAGTCCCTTATCCAATTCCATTACAAGGCAGCAACCATGCACAAAATGCCACTATAAAATGATTAGATATTCAATGAATGTGAATAGGAAGAAATCTTGTTTCCAGATTTTCTACTTAGGAATGTCTATACCTCATTCCTGCAGGAACAAGCTCCTCATGGAAAAGCCACTAGTTTCATTTCTTTCTTTAGGGGTCTGGAAAGCACACAGTCCAATCTGTCTGACAAGAATCAAGAGCTGCAACCTGTGTAAACATGGGAACTTCGAGGAAATAAGACAGGCTGCACGCTCCTCCTCCTCCTCCTCCTCCTCCTCCTCCTCCTCCTCCTCCTCCTCTTCTTGCAAAAAGATTTCTTTCATGTGATATATTCTGATCACATTTCCCCTTCCTCATCTCCTTCCAGATCCTCTGAACTTCCCCACATATCTAACTCCACACCGTTTTTTTATCTTTCTCTTTTTCTAGAAAACCATCAAGCAAATGAATAACACACAAACCAGAATAGAACAAAACAAATGAACAGAAAAAAAGTATGAGACTCACATATACATCCAAAAATACATGCACACACACAAAATTTATAAAATACAACATTTGAAAACACAAAATATATGAAGCAACCAATATGGTAAATAATGTCCAGATAAAGCATTATGGGGGGAAAAAGAAAACCCTCTAAAATAGCACTCGGTTCATTTAAGTTGGCCTTTTACTGCTGGGCATGAGGCCTGCCTTTAAGTGTGGTTTGTATAACTAGCAAAATTCTGTAGGTTAAACTAAATGTTCCCATGTAATTGCATGTGAGTTGGATATAGCCTCTTGGTTAGGGATGGGGAATCACATGTACTTCCTTTCAGTGCTGTGACCGCATCTGTATTGGACCTATTCAGAACCCATGAATGAGTTCGTATGTGAACAAGTTATATTGTGTCTGAAGGACATTTCCTTAGTGCCTTCCATACCCACCACCTCTTACAATCTTTCTGCTTCTTCTTTTGCAAAATTTCCTGATCCCTGAGTGGGAAAGTTTCATGGAAATATTCCATTTGGGACTGAGTGTTGAAGGTCTCTCATTCTCTGCACATTTTTCAGTTTTGAAGTTGTGTTTGTTCCTACCTACTATAGGTGGAAGCTTCCTTGATGATGGCTGGATAAGACATTGGTCTTTGGATATAGCAGAAAATCATTCAATCTTTATATTGCTAAATATCTTTAGGAGAACAATACTTGGTTATCTTCTAGGTTTATGGCCTAATGAGTCTCAGGTTCTTGGCTACTGGAGCAGTATAAGGCATGGATTCTATCTCATGAGATGAGTCTTAGGTCCATTCAGAGTGTGGTTGGTTACACTAATATCATTTGTGCCATTATCACACCAGTGTATCATATAGACAGGTCCCCATTGTAGACCAGGTTGTTGTTTACCTTTCTTTTCTGGTCAAATTCATACTACTTTCCTGTATTCCATGAACACTAGTTCAAAAAGGGGAAGGCTCTAATTAGGCACCAGCTCAACTTCTTCATGTTCGATGAGATATGTAGGTATTGTTTTCATCAATAGGGATTTACCATCTGTTTGTAAAGAGCAACCAATAACATTGGCAAGAGTCTGAGTTGTTTGACCATTTCCATGATGGCCCTTTGTTCAATATCTCAGTTAGATGGCATCATTTCATAGCACTGGTGTTTCATATGTTGGTAAGAGATGTCTAGTTGATGTTTTGACTTCCTATTATTTACTGACTTCATTTAGATTTCTTTCAAATATATCTGTATATGTATACAGATATATGTATACCCACATATATATGTAATATTATATATATACACATACATACATACGTATATATATATATATACGCATATATATATATACATATATATGAAGCATATACTATAGTAGGTTTCCATATGACCTCTTAATGGGGCTTAGCTTTGGCTATCTCTCTCCATATGCCCTCTCTTATCCTCTCATCACTCCTCTCTTTTCGTTTAACCTTCTTCCTGTTCCATCACCACCTGCCCTGTCTCTTTTACTGTTTATTCTATGTTCACCCTATTCAGGATTCTATCCTTCTCCCCTAATCCCAGATTTATTCCTAGCTTTTGTAGGTATACAGATTGTGGCAAGCCTATTGAAGGTTTAAAAGGTAGTATACACATATAAGAGAATGCATACTATTTTTGTCATTTTGAGTCTAGTTTATTTCACTCAGGGTGATTTTTTTAGTTCCATCCATTTACCCGAATAGTTTATGATTTAATAGCTGAGTTAACTTTTTATTGTTAAAATATACTACATTTTCATTATCTACACATCTTTTGATAGGCTTCTAGGCTGTTTCCAATTTCTTGCTATTATGAATAAAACACTGAACTATTTTTTGCTACCCTGTGGGTTCTTCTTTCTTCTACTCTTCTCTACCCTCTCTCTTGCACCCTTTCAAGCCCCTAACCCCAGTTAGATAAGAGAAACAAAAAGATAAAGAGAAAAGGAAAGAGATCCACGAATAAAGTTAGAGGTTGAAAGGGGGCAACATTTTTATTAGATGACTTCCTGCTGATTAGGGGTGAGTCCCTTGGGGCAAGTTTGACTTTTGCCATCAGGATATCTAATTTTTTGTATACAACTACTTAACAAACCCTGACCAACCTCCACTGACAGATCCAACCAACAACATACTCTTCCTCTCAGGACCTGTCTTAGGGTTTTTATTCCCGCACAGACATCATGACCAAGGAGCAAGCTGTGGAGGAAAGGGTTTATTCAGCTTACACTTCCACACAGCTGTTCATCACTAAAGGAAGTCAGAACTGGAACTCAAGCAGGTCAGAAAGCAGGAGTTGATGCAGAGGCCATGGAGGGATGTTCCTTACTGGCTTGCTTCCCCTGGTCTGCTCAGCCTGCTCTCTTATAGAACCCAAGAATACCAGCCCAGAGATGGTACCACCCACAATGGACCCTCCCCCATTTGATCACTAATTGAGAAAATGCCCCACGGCTGGATCTCATGGAGGCACTTCCCCAACTGAAGCTCCTTTGCCTATGATAACTCCAGCCTGTGTCAAGTTGACACACAAAACCAGCCAGTACAGGGCCCTAGCATGTATATACCCTCAGAAAAGTCCCCAAAATTTCAAACATCATACAATCGCAGAAACTGTCTGCAGCTGGCAAAATCAGGAGGCAAAATAGTCAGCTGCTGTGGAGAGTTTGCAGTAGACCCATTTCTCACACCTGGGATTATAATGAAAACACATTCTTACAATATTTCTGTGTTTTCTTTTAATTTGAACAGGACTATTTACTTTCAGTTCATAATAGAAACATATAAAATTAATTTTTATAATGTGCAAAATCAAGATCTAAGCAATATACAAAAGGTACTTATTCTTAACCTGAAGATTTCAAAAGTGTTATTCGAATTATTTCTGCAATGCCCCCTTTGTGTCAGGTGTAGCAATTATGCTGTAGAAATTTATTTACATTCCAGTCCTTTCCCTCCCTTTTCCCCCTACCCACATTTCCTCATCCCATTTCTCCTCCCCTTGCCTCCAAGAGGGTGCTCTCCCCACCCCACCAGGTCTCCCCCTTCCCTGGGGCCTCAAGATTAAGCTCATCTCCTACTGAGGTCAGACTAGGCCTACCTCTGCTGTGTATGTACCAGGGGCCTCAGGCCAGCCTGTGTATGCTCCTGGTTGGTGACTCCTTCTCTGGGAGCTCCCTGGGGTCTGGGTTAGTTGATACTGCTGGTCTTCCTATTGGGTCGCTCTCCCCTTCAGCTTCTTCTGTCCTCCTCTAATTCAACCATAGGGGTCCCTGACTTTAGTCCAATGGCTGGATGTAAGTATCTGCTTCTGTCTCAGTCAGCTGCTGGTAGGGCCTCTCAGAGGACAGCCATACCAGGCTCCCATCTATAAGCACTTCATAGCATTGCAGTGCCATGCATTTGTGCCCCAACCCAGTGAGATGGATCCCAAGTTGGGCCAGTCATTGGACCTCCTTTCCTTCAGAATCTTCTCCATTTTTGTCCCTGTAGTCCTTTTAGACAGGAACAATTCTGGGTCAGGAATTTTGACTGTGAAGAGGTAGCCCTGTCCCTCCTCTTGAGTCCCTATCTATATACCAGAGGTGGAGTCTTCCAGTTCCCTTTCCCCAATGTTGGGCATTTTGGCTGATCACCCCCAATGAGTTCTGAGAGTGTCTCACCTCCTGCACTTCTGGTAATTTCTAGAGGGTACCCCCACCTCCCAGTCCCAGAGACTGCTTAATTTCCATTCATTCTCTTGGCAGTCTGGGATTCTCTCCTGTCCCCTCCCCCCATATCTAATTCTTTCCCTTCCCCTCCCCTCTCTCACACAGATCCCTCCCTCCCTCTGCCTCCCGTGATTGTGATTATTTCCTTCCCACTTCTAAGTGGGATTGAAGCCTCCTCACTTGGACATTTCTGTTTGTTCTTATGGCCTATAGGTGGTAGCCTAGGTATTCTGTACATTTAGGTTAATATCCCCCTAATCTGTGAGTATATACCACGCATGTCCTTTTGGGTCTGAGTTACCTAACTCAGGATAATATTTTCTAGTTCCATCCATTTGCCTGCAAAATTCATTATGTCCTCATTTTTCATAGCTGAATAGTATTTCATTGTGGAAAAGAATCACATTTTCTGTGTCCAGTCTTCGATTGAGGGACATCTGAGTTGTTTCCAACTTCTGGCTATTACAAATAAGATTGCTATGAACATGATGGAGTATTTGTCCTTGTGGTATGGTGGAGCATCTTTTGAATATATGCCCATGATGGTATAGCCATGTCTTCAGATAGAACTATTTCCAATTTTCTGAGAAATCACCAAATTGATTTCAAAGAAACAAAAATTCCAAAATTGCCCAGTAAAGTACAGTCAGTAAAGCTGAATCTTGAGGTAGAGCTATTCCCATTTTCCTAAAGAACCACCACACTTATTTCCATAGTGGCTATTAAAATTTGCATTCTTATAGCAATTGATGAGTGTCCCTCTTACACTACATCCTTACCAGAATAAGGTGTCATTTGTTTTACTGGTGAATAAGGTATCATCTAGCTGTGTGCTTATCTCTGTATAATGCTTTCCAAGAAATATGGAAGACTTCCAAATAGTGGCCAGATAAAGTTAATTTTAGAATTTTCCTAAAATGACTCAGACAAGTTTTCTCAGAAAAAAAACATAAAATGAATCATAATGCAGAAAGTTCCCAATAATGAAACATGCAGAGACCAAAATACAAAAGTTAGAAATAGAAGGACAGCGATTGAAGCAATCCACTCAGCTTTGGTAGAACTGTGTCAAGCAGGGGAGCCGGATTCGTGACTCTTGTCATTTTTAGTGCATATGGCTATGCCATGTTTGATTAGTAAATACAGTTCTAGACAGAAGAAATGTTACACACACACACACAACATATATACATTTATATATAAAAACATCATATATGTACCCTGACAAATGAAACATAATATATATAATGAGTTATATGTAAAGAAAAAACAGTCTCACTAGTGTGTACTAAGACCATTCTTGATCTGTTAGTAGTAAGACCCACTTGAGATGACATATTACTGTTTTGTGTGTCTATAGATTCAGAGAGCATTTAGCCTAAGGTCTCAGTGGTTAGGAAATCAACCACAAGGTGTCAGTAGATCTTAACTACTGGGGTGTATGCAGAGAATTCACATCCGTGTATGCTGACTATGAAGGCTTGTAACAGACGCAGTCTTTTTCTCAGTGGCTGAGGCATCTCCAGAAGTAAAACTGATACTGAGAAAGAACAACATCCTGATAGTTATAGCTGACCTGCTAGTCATCACAATCTATACTGGATTTTAATTTAATTGGAAGGGGAATGAAAACATATATTCCTACATTATTCATGTTTCTATGGCTGCAGCTGCAGGGTAAGTAATATTTGAAGGCCACAGAACAATCAGGAGGCATTTATGAGACATCTAGAAGGAACCCTATTTTATTCAGGTTTATTCTAGTTACTGTAGAAAAAGAGAATCCTGGAAAGGGATGACCTCACAGCTTGTCTCCTCTCTTTCCATCTCTCTACATAGGGATGAGCCAAGGCGAGCAGGTGGAGCAGCTTCCCTCTGTCCTGAGAGTCGAGGAGGGATCCAGTGCCATCATCAACTGCACTTATGAAGACAGTGCCTCTTTCTACTTTTATTGGTATAAGCAAGAAACTGGAATGTATCCTAAGCTCATCATTGACATTCGTTCAAATATGGAAAGAAAGCAGACCCAAAGACTCGTCTTAGTACTGAATAAGAGAGCCAAGCACTTCTCTCTGCACATCACAGACACCCAGCTTGGAGACTCAGCCCTGTACTTCTGTGCTGCAAGTGCACACTGTTCCACGGGCACCTGCAGCCTGTCCTCAAACCTGCCATGGGCCTGGAGGCCCATTTACACCCTGTGTCACAGGCCTTCCAGCATAGCATTTTCCAGTTGTTAGTTTTCAGTTTCCAACTAATATAGACATTAAAATTACAAAATAAGAAAGTTAGCTTCCAGTCACTCAAAAAAATTAGGACATTTTTCTCCATTTTTAAATTTTTATTTTAAAAATTAAAATATGATTTTAGTAATTCCCCTTTCTCTTTCCTCTCTCCAGCCCCTAATATATTCCCTTCTGCATTCCCTCACAAACCCATAGACCCTCCTTTTAACTATTAATATTACATATATGTATAAACACAATCAATTGTGGCTGTTTAGCATTGGT
This sequence comes from Apodemus agrarius, assembly GCA_964023405.1. NCBI lineage: Eukaryota > Metazoa > Chordata > Mammalia > Rodentia > Muridae > Apodemus > Apodemus agrarius. Next base: position 73,862,642 of record OZ030013.1, on the reverse strand, counting down.
TGCACGTATATAATTTTAGAGCTGAGCACTAACTACTGGATAGCTAATTAGAGAAATTATCATCTGGGATGCATATTTTCCCCTGTCTCCCTTAATTGTTTGTAATTATTTGTCTAGAGAGTTGACCACTATGATATTTGAGCAACAAGATAAGACATAGATATGAAAGTGATACAAACATGAAAAATATAAATCAAGTTATCAGATGATGTGGTAGTATACATAAGAGATTGTCAAGACTCTACCAGAAAGCTTCTAGAAATTATCAATGAGTTCGGCAGTGTGGTAGTATACAAAATACACTTACAAACATCAGTGGCCTTTCTGCATACCAACAACAAACACACTGAGCTTGAAATCATGCGTATATTCCCATTCACAATAGTTTCAAAAATAAAATATCTATGAATAGACCTAAGGAAGTTAAATTCTTCTTTAAGAAAATGATTTTTCTCTGAAGAAACAAGTGAAGACACTAGAAAATGGAAAAACCTATTATACTCATTGATTAATAGGATTTATATTGTGAAAATTACCATTATACTAAAGGTAATTAAAAGATTCATTGCAATCCCAATCAAAACACCACAGCAGTATTCACAGAAATAGAAAATAAAACATCTAACGATTTATATAGCAGCGCACAGAACACTGAATGTACAAGAGCAAAGATGGCAATGTCCCACGGCATATCACAGTTAAAATACTAATTATACCTAGAGAAGAAATTATATTGAAACCTGACAGGAGAAAACACACAGGTCACAAATAAGGGAAAGCCTATCATAATAAGTTTATTTCAAAATAAAAATTAGGAAGCCAGAAGATCCTGACCCTGCATTCCAAATCCTACAAGTCTATAACAACCATCCTAAAATAATAATATGCAGCAAAACTCTCTGCCGTGATTGATGGAAGGAGCAAGAAAGATTATATGTCCAAGAACGCAAACCTAAAGAAAATGTGAGATTCATTATTTGAGGCTGAAGAAAGACTAAGGTTAGTAGAGAGCTTTAGACAGAAATACAAAGGCCTAATTATGAAAACATACCACACCACTAAGAACACAGACAACAGTATCATGACCACATCTAACACATACATCCCAGTAATAACTTTACATATCACTAGGCTCAGTTATTCACTCAAAATCCACAGTGTAACTAAATGGATGAAGAGACAAAATCCATTTATCTGATGCCAGCAAGAGACACATCTGAGTTTTAAAGTTGGACATGATCTTAAAGCAAAAAGATGGTCAAAAGTGTTACAGTCAAATGGGGCATGGAATCCAGTAGCCATTTCCATCCTAACATATGACATAATTAAAAACTTCTCTAGCAATTGAAGGCCTACATGAGACTATGTAACTTTGATCACTTAACATTTGATAAAGATGTCAAAAGGGCTTTGCTTGGAGGGAAAAATATATTCAACAAATGGTGCTGGATGTTCATATACAGAAGAATGAAAATAGACTTATATCTATCACCTGGCACAAAAAGAAGTGCCAAAAGCACCAAAGGCCTAAATGTAAAACCCAAAACATTGAAACATTGAAAACATAGCAAGTGCCTAACATGATGTAGGGGAAGGGACTTTCTGTAAGACTCCATGTGTCCAATAATTAAAGCCAACAATCAAAAATGGGAGTTCATAAAACAAAACAGAACAAGGACAAAAAAAAGAAACATTCAAAAAATGGACCTGGGAACTGAATAGAGCATTCTCAAAACAAACAAAAGAAGACTAAAAATATCCAGAAAAATGTGAATTATTCCTTGAAATTAGAGAAATGAAAATCAAAACAATTTTGAGATTTCAACAAGTATACATTGAACAACTGTAAACAAATGCTAAAGGTAATACAGAAAAAAATGCAGTTCTCATTCACCATGGATAGGATTGCAAAGTGGTATAGCCAACATTAAAATTAGTGTGGACAGCTGATAAACAACTTCAGCAAAGTGGCTGGTTTTATAAAATTAACTCAAGCAAATAAGTAGCCTTCTTGTACTCAAAGGACAAACAGGCTGAGAAAGAAGTTAAGGAAATAACACCCTTCAAAATAGCCACAAACAACATAAAGTACCTTGGCGTAACTCTAACCAAACAAGCAAAAGATCTGTATGACAGGAACTTCAAGTCCTTGAAGAAAGAAATCAAAGAAGAACTCAGAAGATGGAAAAATATTTCTTGCTCCTGGATTGGCAGGATCAATATAGAAAAAATGGTTATCTTTTCAAAAGCAATCTACAGATTCAATGCAATACCCATCAAAATCCCAAATCAATTCTTCATAGATCTAGAAAGAGCAATTCTCAAATTCATCTGGAGCAACAAAAAACCCAGGATAGCTAAAACTATTCTCAACAATAAAAGGACTTCTGGGGGAATCAATATCCCTGACCTCAAGCAGTACTACAGAGCAATTGTGTTAAAAACTGCATGTTATTGGTACAGCAACAGGCAAGTGGATCAATGGAATAGAATTGAAGACCCAGAAATGAACCCAAAGACTTATGGTCACTTAATCTTTGATAAAGGAGCCACAACCATACAGTGGACAAAAGATAGTCTTTTCAACAAATGGTGCTGGTTCAACTGGAGGTCAACATGCAGAAGAATGCGAATCGACCCACTTGTATCTCCTTGTACTAAGATTAACTCCAAGTGGATCAAGGACCTCCACATAAAACCAGACACACTGAAACTATTAGAAAAGAAACTTGGGAAGACCCTGGAGGACATGGGCACAGGGGGAAAGTTCCTGAACAGAACACCAATAGCTTATGCACTAAGATCAAGAATTGACAAATGGGACCTCATAAAATTACAAAGTTTCTGCAAGGCTAAGGACACTGTCAGAAGGACAAAATGGCAACCAACAAAGTGGGAAAAGATCTTCACCAACCCCACATCCGACAGAGGGCTAATATCCAATATATACAAAGAACTCAAGAAGTTAGACCCCAAAGAACCAAATAACCCTATCAAAAATGGGGTACAGAGCTAAACAAAGAATTTTCACTAGAAGAAATTCAGATGGCCGAGAAACACTTTAAGAGATGTTCAACATCATCAGTCAACAGGGAAATGCAAATCAAAACAACCCTGAGATTCCACCTCACACCAGTCAGAATGGCTAAGATTAAAAGTTCAAGAGACAACAGGTGCTGGCGAGGATGTGGAGAAAGAGGAACACTCCTCCACTGTTGGTGGGATTGCAAAATGGTAAAAACCACTCTGGAAATCAGTTTGGCGGTTCCTCAGAAAATTGGGCATGTCACTTCCAGAGGACCCTGGCATACCACTCCTGGGCATATACCCAGAGGATTCCCCTGCATACAATAAAGACACATGCTCCACTATGTTCATAGCAGCCTTGTTTATAATAGCCAGAAATTGGAAGGAGACCAAATATCCCTCAAAGGAGGAATGGATACAGAAAATGTGTTATATTTATACAATGGAATACTACTCAGCAATTAAAAATAATGAATTCATGCAATTTGTAGGTAAATGGTTAGATCTGGAAAATATCATCCTAAGCGAGTTAACCCAATCACAAAAGAATACACATGAAATGCAATCACCGATAAATGGATATTAATGAGCCCAGAAGCCCTAAATACTCAAGGCACAATTAGCAAGTCAAATGATTCCCAAGAAGAAGAAAGGAGAGGACCCTGGGCCTGAAAAGTTTGGATCCAGTTTTGTAGATCCAGAACAGAGAAATGGTGGGGGGTGGATGATTGGGGAATAGTTGGGGGGGAGAGGACTTATGGGTTGTATGGTGGGGGGGGGGACCTGGAAAGGTGAAAGCCTTTGGAATGTAAACAAAGAATATAGAAAAAAACACTAACGAAAAACAAACAAAATAATTAATGTGGACGATTACCTGTCACATAGTCAGGGTTTCTATTCCTGCACAAAACATCATGAACAAAAAGCAAGCTGGGAAAGAAAGGGTTTATTCAGCTTGTATTTCCACATTGCTGTTCATCACCAAGGGAAGTCAGGACTGGAACTCAAGCAGGTCAGGCAGCAGGAATTGATGCAGAGGCCATGGAGGGATATTATTTACAGGCTTGCTTCCCCTGGCTTGCTCAGTTTGCTTTCTTATAGAACCCAAGACTACCGGCCCAGGGATGGCACAACCCACAATAGGCTAGGCCATTCCCCCTTGATCACTAAATGAGAAAATTCCTTACAAGTGGATCTCATGGAGGCCTTTCCTCAAGGGAAGCTTCTTTCTCTGTGATAACGCCAGTTTGTGTCAAGTTGACACACAAAACTGGCCAGTACATTATTAAAACACTAAAATTTAATACATCATATAACAAAGCCATACTACACCTCAGTATATGCCCAAAGGACTGGACATGCTACTTCACAGATACTTTCTGTCATGTTCATTTTTATTTTGTTGACAATAGGTAGGGGATGGAAACACTATAAATACCATACAACTGATGAATTGATAATGACCATGTGGTGAAGAAATACTCTGGGATACTCTTGCTCTGCAAAGAAAAAATTAAATCAGAAACTTTGCAGGTAAATAGATGGAACTAGAAAAGAATGAAGTGATCCAGAACCAGAAAGGCAAGACATCATATCCTCTCTTATTTTATGCTCCTAGCTCTAAACCTAGAGTTCCGAGTAAATACAGGATAGTGACTACAGAAAACAGGAAAGTAAATTGGAACCATTTTCAAGGTACAGAGTTACGAAACAATAGCAGGGTATAAAATATGTGATCAAGGAAATTGGAAAACAAGGGTCTTTAGGGAGGGAGAGGGATGTAAACACTAAAGAAAGTGAAGGAGGGTAGAGGGGACTATCAGGATACAAGTAATCTGATTACATGAGTAGGGCACATCAGCCTCTATATCCTCTGCTGCTGGGACTCTCAGCTAAGGTCACTGTCATAGACTCCCACGAGCCTCCGTGTCCCAGGACTCATGTCTGGCTCATCCCAGAGATGCCATCCTCCCGCATTGCACTGGTTTCCCTGCTCCCAGCCCTCTCACTCTGCCTCCCTAACCCATCTCCCACTCAGGTCCCTTTCTCCATCCAACCCCTGCCCCCCATTTTATTTCCCCTTCTGTGTGAGATTCAAGCATCCTACCTTGGACGCTTCCTGTTAGTTAGCTTCTTTGGGTGTGTGGGTTATAGCTTGGGTATCCTGTATTTTATGGTTAATATTCACTTATAAGTAAGGTCATACCATGAGTGTCTTTCTGGGTCTAGGTTACCTCACTCAGGATATTTTCTAATTCCATCTACTTGTCTGCAAATTGTATAATGTCTTTGTTTTTAACAGCTGAGTAGTATTCCACTGTGCAGATGTACCATATTTTCTTTATCCATTCTTTGGGTGAGGGAAATCTAAGTAGTTTCCAATTTCTGCTTTTGTAAATAGAACTGCCATGAACATAGTTGAGCAATGGCAGTTCTGTTTATAACCCATGAGCATATCTTTGGGTATGGTAGAGCATATTTTGGGTCTGTGACCAGGAATGGTAGAGTTGGGTCTTGAGGTAGAGTTATTGCCAATTTTCTGATAAACTGCAAATTGATTTCCAGAGTACTTGTAAGAGTTTGCACTTCAATCAGCAATGGTTCAGAAGTGTTCCTCTTTCTCCACATTCTCCCAGCATGCGCTGTCACTTGAATTTTTTATCTTAGCCATTCTGATGAGTGTAAGATTTGCATCTCCCTGATAACTAAGGATGTTGAACATTTCTTTAAGTGTGTCACCCCCCTCATCAAGGAAACTTCTCTTTTCAATAGAAAAAGACAACTAAAGAATACCACTACCAATCAAAACAAAGAGCTGTAGAGCCCACTTCCAGTAGATAGATCTACAAAACACACAGGAACATTGCATAAGAGGAGGGAGAATGATTGTAAAATCCAGAAGATCAGGAGTTTGCAGAAACATTGTGTCTCCTACTACTATCCGAAGTTATATATGTCTCAAGTTGAAATGTAAGCTGAACAAAAATGATACAAACAAACATGTCAAATTCAACAAGGAAGAGCTCATGAGGCCTTAATCATACACAAAGAGGTATAGGATTTAAAATGAATTATTTTAATATAAGTGTAAAATGTAAATTAACCCAGAATCTGTGTTTCTTTACCTTAGCTAGTGCCCCATAACAACACATAGAAACCAAGATTCATTTCAAGCTGCACCTCAATATCTGAGCAGTTAATGATTTATATTAATCCCTATGCTAATCTGGCTACCTCCCAGCCCCATCCCATGATACTTGTATATTATTATTGATCTGGATCTTTGAGCTTCAGATGCTTTTTCTCAAGTTTTCTTGGACTCTCTCCTCCTTGTTGCTGGAATCTCCCTCCTTCTCTCTTCTGCTCTTGGGTGGCAGAAGTTCTCTCTCCTGCCTAGCCATCAAGTGATCAGTATTTGCTGACAAGCAGAGAATAAATAGTAAGAATTGTTTACACCAACTTGAGACAGGAGATTCTTGATCTAAGCACTAAAAGGCTGTGCCCATATTGAAACAATATATGTGGACAGAGAAATCAGCATTTGAGTAACACAAGGATAACCTTATAACCTTTTACACATTGCACAAAAACGGTATGTTTGCAGTAGGTAACTGCTGAGGAAAGCTGAGAATGAGAACTGGGTCTTACCCAGGGAGAAGCACACTACTTGGTTGTCCAGTGTCAAAGGACACCCCTAAAAATATACATACACATAACTTTACATGGATCAAAGAGGTTCTATTTAGGAATGTGTAATATATATGTATACATCTATATACATATATATTATGTATGCAGTCATAATTAGTAAAAAAAAGAGATCATGGAATTGAAAGATAATGGGAAGGTGTGTGTGCATGGGAGAATTTGGAGGAAAGAAAGGAGAGATATTGTGATTAAATAATAATCTAATAAAATAGTAATAACAAACAAAGCAAAATCTGAACTAGAAGATCAGGATGGTAGCTCAACCTGCAACTTTTGCTTCCTTTTTCCCCAGGGTGCTGTGTACCTCTACCCTAGAGAAGAAAGTCCTTCACAGATGGTCCATTTCTCCCACATTTGATAATGCTATGAGAGAGAAACATGGCTTACTTCTTAAGAATATTTATCTATTGATACAGAGAGGTTATAATTACCATGAGCTGCTAGTATATCTCATAATGCTGCTTTTTCCTATAGAAGAAAAGTGTAAGCAGTGCATAAAAAAAGTGGCCACAGATTTTGTTATTTGGTTCTTGTCTTAGGACATAAGATGAACCATAAAGACAATTAAAACAATGACCATGAATGACATCTAAAGAATTATATGTGAGCAGGTATGAACATGGTAACAAGAAACTAGAAGAATGTTTATCATTATTACACTTAATCCCAGAATTTTCGTTGTAGAAGCAAGGGAAGAGATTTATATTTTAAATGCATGGAGTTTAATGTGAACACTGAGAGAAGCCCAGTGCAGGTGAAGGCAGAAAGTCAAGTCTGTGATGTAGACTTAGCTCAGAGAACAAGCCGGTTTGTGTTAGCAGGACATACTTCAAAGGGGAAGAGGAACCTTTTTCCAAAAATTTCAGGTCACTCCATGAAATTCAATAACTTGTGTCTCTTTGCTTTTCCTGGAATTTAGAAATATTGAGCATTTTTTATAGAGAGTGGTTTCTCTGTTGAAAATTTTTAATAAAAAGTTCTGTAAAATTGCCATTCTCTTAGAACAAGGAAAACATGACCTTTGAAGTACAAGAGACCCCTCTACCCTAACCAAGAGTCTTTGTGTCTTTGACCAAATACAGCTACATTTAACTTGGTTTACTCTCTGGCCACCAGAGGGCGCAGCATCCCAACACTATAGCATTTCCTGTATGAATTTAAGTTTAGACAAATTGGTTCTGTGTCTTAAACATGCTAAGAGTCATGAACATTGTCGAGATGGCTCTAAGGATGGACTCTTCTCCAGGCCTCCTGACTGTGATGCTCCTCGTACTCAGTAAGTAAAGTGACCTTAAACTTTTCACTTTATTATGTCAGAAAAATCTTGAGCCCTAATTTCATCCAAGAGCTTTGTCTTTAATGGCATTCATATCTGTTTTTGTTTTTCTTTTTTTCTTCCCCAGCAAGGGCCAGAGGAGACTCAGTCACTCAGACCGAAGGTCAAGTGACCCTCTCAGTAAAGGACTCTCTTACTATACACTGCAACTATTCAGCCTCAGGGTACCCAGCTCTGCTCTGGTATGTGCAGTATCCTGGAGAAAGTCCACAGCCTCTCTTCAGAGTCTCAAGGGACAAGGAGAAAGGAAGCAGCAGAGGGTTTGAAGCAACGTACGATAAAGGGACCACCTCCTTCCACTTGCGGAAAGCCTTGGTGCAGGAGTCAGACTCGGCTGTGTACTACTGTGCTGTGGGTGACACAGTGGCAGAAACCACAGGGGGAGCTGAGCACAAACTCTGAGAAGCAGAGGCCTGACTCCTGACTTCTGGGATTGCTTTGCTTCCTCTGTGTGCTGTGCGACTCTGTTTCTCTCCCTGGTACGAAAGTCACATGAATAGCCACAGCAGAAAGAACAAGAAGTGGACTCTTCCATACTCATCTTGACTGGGACTAATACAAAATCTGATGCAGAAATACCTCATGCGGAGCTAAAGGAGCCTCACAGCAAAGCTCTGTGTGTAAGCAAGTGGTCTGTCTGTCTGTCACAGCACATGAAGTCTGTCCTCCACATATTCTCCCACAGCTCTGGTAGAACTAGCTGTATTTTATGTATTGCAAGAAACAGGATGTGCCAGGAAAGGGGGGCTTCACATGATGTCTTCTGAAATTACGGAGGGAGAAGTCACAGGATAAAGTGTGGGCATCACCCAACAAGGGCTTGGATTCCTCTGAAGGACTGAGCACCTCAATGGCAGCTGAGCAAAGCTACTTATTTTCTTTTAAAATGTAAATATAATACACCATTCCTGCTTCCTTCCCCTCCCCAAACCCTCCCATGAGTGTGCCCTTGCTCCCTCAGCATTATGGTCTCTTTTTATGTGTTACTATTGCACACACACACACACACACACACACACACACAAACACACACACACACACACACACACACACACCTGACTTAATATACAAAAACTGGAAGAGGAGAATTAGTCACTCCCAGGGATGAGACCCTTATTAATTAATTGATTGAAAGGTCATTCCTCAAGTCATAAAAGAAACAAAGTGGACTCAGTGGTATATATCCATCCTAGCGCGCGCGCACACACACACACACACACACACACTACTTGTTTGTAACAATAATAAAAGAAAATGCTAGCATTTTTTTTTTATAAACAGTAATTTTGTGAAATTAAAAAATGAAAAGGAGGTTGAAGTCGGGTAATTTTATTTCAACAATGAACAATTTTTTAAAAAGTGAACTGAAATTAGAGATGAAAAACTCAATAAACTGAAAAAAATCAGAAGATTTATTCATAGGTAACATTTAAGATTGATTTTTTTATGTATATGAGTGCAATGTTGCTGTCTTCAGACACACCAGAAGAGGGCCTCAGATCCCCATTACAGATGGTTGTGAGCCACCATGTGGTTGCTGGGATTTGAACTCAGGACCTTCAGAAGAGTAGTCTGTGCTCTTAACCACTGAGCCCTCTCTCCAGCCCCCATAGGTAACAACTAAAATGTTAATTTTTTTAAAAAAAAATTTAATACAAAAGTTGACCTTTAGGAAAAACTCAAAATCTTATCAAGCCATTAAAGAAAATGGAGACAGGTTTTTTTTCTTGAAAAACAAAAAGAAGAAAAATTAGTGGAAAGTTCCACCAACACAGTGGGTCACAGAGAAGAGACTGTCAGGGCTGAAAGACAAAGTAGAAGTGCCACGTCACACTATCGAGGAAATTGATGAATATAAAACTCCTCAAGCAGACTATTCAGGAACTTCGGGACACTTTGAAATGATCAAATCTGTGAATTATGAGCCCAGAAAGAAAAAAAAAACTCAAGTGCAAGGGTCTAGAACCTATCTTAAGTGAATCAGAGAGGGAAAACGTCCCAAAAACAAGGAAAGAAATGCCTATCCCGGTATAAGAAGTACAAAGAACACCAAATAGGTGACACCGGGACAGAAACTCTCCATGTATTACAGGCAACAAAACAAAATATAGAAAACAAAACTGGTTGTCGAAATCTGCAAGAGAGAAGCCACAAATCACAAACAAAAGGAAGGCTATCATAATAGCAGCTGAATTCTAGATAAAAATTTAGAAGATGGAAGAAATTTAAGCAATGTATCAAGTCCTAAAAGACTATGACTGCCAACCCATAATCTCTGAGATACATTGAAAGAGTCCTAAAGGAGAAATCTATAGCACCAAATGTTCTCTCTTATCTGTGCATGTTAGCTTTGAATTTAGATATGTGTGTTCCAATTGGAATACCCATAAAAGACCTAATATTACAAAGGGGCCGTAGTAGGCTGGTGAGGGGAAGGGTGGTTTCAAGGAATGGTTGAAAGAAGCATCAATATAAAATGTTTAAAAAGGAATTGTAAAGCAGAATGGATTGATGATTAAATGGAGAAAGAGGGAGATGGGATAGAGGAGTGGTTGCTGGGGGGGGGGATGTTTGGGGGAAATTACCACCAAAGACTGAAAATGTTACATGGAAACCTACTATTGTAGAAGCTTCTCAAAGAATCCATGAAACCTAGGAAAGGAACATCTGATGTTTTTCATTTATTTTCGAGTTTATAGTAAAACTAATTTAAATAAAGTGGTTATTCATTCTTTGAGAATTTCATACAATTTTATTCATAGTTTAATCATATTCATCCTCCTTCCCCAACTCCTCCCAAATCCATCCACTCCACCTCCCTTCCTGCCCGACTCCTCTCTCTCTCTCTCTCTCTCTCTCTCTCTCTCTCTCTCTCTCTCTCTCTCTCTCATTCTCATATAAAGTGTGGTTTGTGTTGGGAACTACTGATGCATGTGGAGCCTGCCTTGCTGTGTGGCCCATATACCAGGAATCACACCATTATAAAGAAATTAGCTCTCCTCCCAGCTGCTATCATGCTAGTTTCTCTCAGCTAAGGATGGGAAGTTTTGCTCCCTCACATCTTCCATACAGGAATTTTGTTCGTATTGAGCTTGCACAGGTCCTATGCATGCTGCCACAACTGCTGTGAGTTCACATATGCCTTGTTGTTTTGTTTTGAAAACAGTTTCCTTGAAGTCATCCATTACCTCTGGCTCTTAATATTCTTCTATTTCTTTTTCTGTGAAGAACCTTGAGTCCTTATGGAAGAGGTAGGATATAGATGTCCTATTTAGGACTGAGCACACCAAAATCTTTTATTCTCTGCACGTTGACTGGCTATGGGTCTCTGTCAATTGCCACCTACTGTGAGAAGAATGAGGGTTGTGTGACATACTGACTGTGGATATAACAGCATGGCATGAAGAACCTTTTTGAAGGCTAGGTCCACTTAATAATAGTACTAGGTTCCCTCTATGTCCGATGACCTATCTAGTTACATTCTTTAAAAACTGATAATGAGAGGATAATGGAGGGGTGTATGAGCTGACACAGATCGTAGATAAAGAACGTAAACTATTACTTGATTGTAAGAGCCTTAGAAACATTATAAAAAAGTGACTAGGGGAATACTTTTTAACTGAGAAAATAAGTTGCCATTTGGTGGAAAATGTATGCATAAGTACACACCACATAAACTTGAACAAATGTCTTAAATTTCTCATCTGATTAAACCATCACCTGTTTTAAGAGTTCACATAAGAAGAATCTGTGCTTGAAGTATTCCTATGACACTAAGGTGAATCCACAGGATGGCAGTATCTTCTCAAAGACCCAGAGGCACTTTCTCATATGGTCCTGTGTGTGTGTGTGTGTGTGTGTGTGTGTGTGTGTGTGTGTGTTTGGGGGTTGACTCAGAGGGAGGAGGAAGGCTTTTGATGTAGCAGTGAAAACCAGGACCTTCTTTCTAATTGGATGAACAGTTTGGGGTTTTTATTTTTATGCATCTTCAAGCAAAAGAACTGAAACTGCCCAACTGCTACTCCCTTTGCTATGCTTGGAGTGTGAATCTTCAGTGAAAACAGTAATGGATCACTTTCATGTTTCCCTCGTGGTCCTCTGGCTTCAACTGAGTGGTGAGTTTGGCCATTTATACTGGAATATAAAAATGCAATATATGAGGGGATTGCCTATTATAGGCTGGAGGGTAAAAATACTAATGTTCTCATGCGGCAACAAAAGCAGGTGGGAGGCCTATGGAAAGTCATTCTAGAGTGTTAGCATCCATATGCATCCAGTCCAGTTTGTCTGACCTTTGTCTTTCTGCACAGGGGTGAGCAGCCAGCAGAAGGTGCAGCAGAGCCCAGAATCCCTCAGTGTCCCAGAGGGAGCCATGGCCTCTCTCAACTGCACTTTCAGTGATAGTGCTTCTCAGTCCATCTGGTGGTACCAACAGCATCCTGGGAAAGGCCCCAAAGCACTGATATCCACATTCTCTGATGGCAACAAGAAAGAAGGAAGATTGACAGTTTACCTCAAAAGAGCCAGCCTGCATGTTTCCCTGCACATCAGAGACTCCCAGCCCGGTGACTCTGCTGTTTACCTCTGTGCAGTGAACGCACAGTGCTCCCCAGGCACCTGCAGCCTGCACACAAACATAGTGGGCTTCCACAAGATCTGAGCTAGAGTTCAGAACATAAGGGGGAGAGATTCTGCTTGTTCTCTTTGTCCTCCATATGCAACGGGAATTGAGAGCCACACAAGAGAGGGTTTGACTTATAGGGATGCTACTTTATTATTCTGAGAATGCATGGTACACATATTGGTATGGCTAAAACATTTTTCATTTATTTTAGTTGAAAACATGTATATATTATATTCTGATCATGGTTTGCACTCCGCCAACAATTCCTTCCAGATTCTCCCCACCTCCCCATTCAACAAATACTATACCTACTTTCTCTATTTATCTTTAGAAGACAATCAGGTACATAGAAAAATTTTTAAAGAAAAAAAAGCACAAAATACACACAACTGAGCCATTTGGGACCAGGAGTTGCGACTCCTACCCTAATTCCCTGCCTGGCTCCAACCCCTCCCAGCAAACCGAGCAGTGGAGAAAGCATTTTGACTTCTCCTTTCTGTACTCTGTTCCCTGGGCCACAGCTCAGCCTGCATCCCTGGGGGCCTGCTGCCACCTGAGACAACCAGGTGAAACCCCCATGATCCAATCTCCTCCCTGCTGGCCCCTACCCATTGTAAACCCAGAAGCTTTGAACAAATATCTCAAGTTACCTAGATGACTAACCTACAATAGAACATCTTCCTTGCTTTCATTTTATGATTTTCAGCAAACTAAGGAAAAGTGGGATAAAATATTCTGTAAATGCATGCATCATAGATGTTTCTGTTGGTAAAGTTTTCAGAATGGAATGAATATGACTTAAATTATGGCATAGAGAAGGACAAACTCTTAGGAATCTGCATTAACAATGTCACTAATGTCTTCCTATAGAAAGTGATATAAACTGGGTGGTGGTGGTGCATGTCTTTAATCCCAGCACTCAGGAGGCAGAGACAAGTGGATCTCTTGGGTTCTGGGCCAGCCTGGTCAATAGACTGAGTTCCAGAACAGCTGGGGCTACACAAAGAAAATAAAAATAAAAAAGGAAATGGGATGTAATGTCCCTGTCCATTGTTTGCATAAAAATCACAAAGTCAAATAGACACAAATACCAATAAATGATATATACTTCCAGAGATGGCTCCTTGTGGTTTCCTTGAACAATAACATTATACAGTGAATGTTTATTAACAAATTCCTGAAGTAATTTAAAAAATGAAAAGAACCTATTTACACAGAAAATAGAAATCCAAAAAACCTTAGCCAATTACACCGTTCTCTCTCTGTCCTGTTGAAACTGTAAGCAAGCCCATTAGTTCCATTATCCTTTTCACTAACTTTGCAATTGAATTTTGTAGAATTTTGTGATTTTGTTTGATTTGGTAATTGTGTAAAATCTGTGACATAAACAATTTAGAGCTAATTTTGCCTGCTCCGAGTAATTTTAAGGACCTAGAGAAGTGGCCCCTTACAGAAGGATCTTTATTTTTCTTAATTCTGAGAGGCACTGATGCAACTCTTCCTTGGGTTCTTGGCAGAAACTGGTCACACTATGTTCTGAAACATTTCCACAAGCTGTATCTTACAACTGATGGCTTTGACCACCAGTCATGGTCATTGATATCTATATATAGTTATGTGTTTACTCATTTTCAGACATTCTGGCACATTTTTGAGCTAAGGGCCTGTGCATTTTGGAAACTGGACTAGTGATAGTGATCACATTAAGCTCCTGGTATCAAGAACACCAAGTATGGATTGGGACATGGGAAGCACAGGACACTGTTCTGATGTTTGAAGAAGAGGAGCAGCGGGTATGTAAGTGTGGTGGGAGGAAAGATGTGCAGGGACTCCCTCTAAAGGGGTGACTAGCACTCTCCTCAGATCAGGAGGTGGAAACATATTAATTCTTAAAGAATGAATGAACTAATCCAGGCAAAATGGGAGAGATGGGAAGACACTAAAGGATGGGACAGAGTCTCTGGCTAAGGGGACATGCCTCAAGAAGAGAACCGTGAGAGCATTCTTATAATCACAAAGATGATAAAATCATTATAAATAGAGGTAGGATAGATATTACATTCAGGGACTGGGGGACCTAAAGCATTCTCTTTCTTTACACTTCAATGATATGGCAAAGGAAAATACCTGCTGTTGGGTGTGCTCTTCTTGCAGCCCCACTCAGACCACAGACACCTGTTTCCTTCCCTGCTGTCTACAACTTAAGACAAAATTATTACCTCAAATAGAAGAGCATGCTGCCATACAGTGATGGACTATCAGAGTGACGTGTTCCTTTATGTCTTTGATTTATACAAATTCACTCAATGCTTCTAAATAGCTCTCTCCAGCTTCCCCCCTGGTCCCCAGCAGCCAGTGGTAAGATTTTTCAGGAAAGTATTTGTCTTGCTCAATACAAGAGCCAGCTTTTCTTTTTTAAAAATCCCATAAAGTGTCAGGTAACTAGTTGAAGAACTCTCTCAGTATTGGTGTAAGGAAACAATGGGGAGGCAGAAGAAAGCAAAGGTCCACTGCACCTCTCCAGCAATTCCTTCTCAGGGCACTTGGCTTGTTCAAACACAAACAGTAACACAGTAACGTTTACTCAAGGGTCCAAAATGCTCCGTTCCTTGGTTTCAGGACGGCAGCCCTTAGACCTGAGGATACCCTCTTATATCACAAGTGAAAAACACTGTTGATTTTTCTCGGAGGAACCCCGGTGTCTCTGTGGCCCAGACAGAAGGCCACTTGCCTTCCCTGATGGGCAGCTACAGACCTGAACTGCATGTTCCAGCCCAGCATCGCATTTCCCTTTTCTGATGGCTGCAGTGCAGGCTGCCGAAGCTTCCCCTCAGGAATTCATTAGTGGGGGAGTCAGGCAGCAGAGGCTTCCTCCCTATTCTCCCTACGGATCACATCTCCTTCAATGTGAGAAGCACTTTGTACAGGGGTCAGACTTGGCTACATATTCTGTGCTCTAGAAGCACGCACTGCCAGAGCTCTGAGGACAGTTCCGGGGGTACAGGTGAACTTCCAGGGTCCCCAGGGGTGCAGGTGCCTGGCTATGTGAAGATGTGTCTCCTAGAAATGACAGGGATTCCTCATCCAGGCTACCTTAACAATGTGGCTGCCAGAACAAGACCTGAAGAAATATAATTACTGTAGATATGTTAACAAGGAAGGAGGTAACCTCATGGGCTCCACTCCTATACAAGGAACTATAGGCAACTAACAACTGTTGATGGAGAATTAGTCTTTCCCAGGGCTTAGTACCTTATTGGTTATTTAATATCAAGAAGTGAAATCTGAATTCATATGCATACAAGTAACACTAGACAGACTGAGCAAGTTGTATTTATGTATTTAGGCATATATACAAATATCAACTACAGTAAGGGAGGCTGCAAATTTAAAAAGGAGCAAGAATGAGGGGATTCCCTGGAGGAGATACAGGGAGGAAAATTGAGAAAAATGATGTAATTATGTTTTTATTTAAAAAAATAAATCCTTAAAGTCTCTAGAAACGTAAACACTAAATTACAAAATATCATTACAGTATCTATCTTAGTAGGGTATTACTACTGTGAATAGACACCATGACCAAGGCAAGTCTTATGAGGATAACTTTTAATTATGGCTGGCTAACAGATTTAGAGATTTAGAACATTATCATCAAGGTCAGAGCACAGCAGCATCCAGACAAGTATGGTACAGGAGGAGCTGAAAGCTCTACATGTTCATCTAAAGGCTACTTGAAGAAGACTGGCTTCCAAGCAGCTAGAACAATGGTCTTAAAATCCATGCCAAAAATGATAGGCCTACTCCAACAGGGCCACACGTAGTCTACAAGGCCACACCTTCTAATAGTGCCACTCCCTGGGCCAAGCATATTCCAAATATCTCAGTATCCAAAGTCTCTTAACTGTGTGTTTGTATAAAATTCAAAATAAATTATATTTCTTTCTTATTTCAAGAGAGAAAACCCAGGCATATAAATAAGAACACTTAAGCAAAATCAAAGCTCAGTAGCATCAACTAAATTTTGTGGCTCAATGCCCAGTATCTAAGACTCTATTATGATCTTTGGGCTCCCAAAGGTTTGGAGAGCCTCAGAGCTCTAAATTACAAGTAGTTTATCTCTTAGGTTCAGGCCAGCTTCACTGCATATCTGCATTAATCTTGGTAGTCATCCCACAGTCCTGGTATTTCCAATACACTGGAATCTCCTCTGAAACTGAGGGTACACCTTTACCAACAGCCTTTCCTTTCCTCTTCAAAGACTCAAACTATGCACATGGTTCTAAACCTGTTTCTCTCCATGACATCTTCAATCCAGAAGCTTCCATGTTGCCAAAATCAACACCACATGGGAGATTCTTACACATTACTAAGTTTGGTTAACAGCTTGAGGTTTGGCATTTGCCTTTTCTGGAACAGAGCTCCTATGTGCTGATACTAAGGAAATCCCCCCCAGGAAATTTTTACCCCAGTGATGCTTGTCTCTTTTTAATCATAGCTGATTATTCATCCCTGGATAACCAGCATCAATTGTCACAGTAAAGCAAAGTTTTCATCTCACTGGTTCAGGTCTTTGGCTAAGCACAGCTGATTCTTCAGCCCTAGCTATCCAGTAGATGTGTTCACTGGTGAAATCGTGGCACAAATGTTATGCGAATAATCACAGAGTTTCTGATTGTATTTAAAGCCATACTCAACATGGAATCTCTGCCTCAGTACCACTAACTGGGGCAAAACCCCATGCCTTGGGAAGTCATAGGCCCTAGAAGTAAGCCTAGTGCTATTATTCTTCTAAATAGACTTAACAATAAACTGTGCCTTAACTTCTTATCTTATGTCCACAGATTAGTTCATTTCTCAACTATTATCAGAGAAATTTCTTCTTTCAGTAGTTGGTTATTAATACAGAAACAAGTTCTCCTTTGGTGTGACTAGCTTAAGAGAATGTGAAATGTTCACTTACAAAGGAAACATTGCATTGTGCTATTCACCCAAAAGTCTAGGTATCATAACAGAAGAGGGGAATGAAAGACTGTAAGAGCCAGGAAGACTGGCTGTTTATAGGGAAACATTATTTGCTAGATATGACAGTATAATAGCCCACATGATCTCACAGTGGCTGGAATTTCATGCTCAAGACTGGCATAATAGTAAGCTGGACAAAATCCCAGTGTGAGTGGGGACAGGCTCATGAAGTCTTCCCCTATTTGAAAAATTATTGGCAATTGATGGTTACCGGGAAACTGAAAGTCACTTACCTTCAGGGCTGGGGACCCTGGGGTGCTACTTATGGTCCACTAAGTGGTCCCAAGTCATTCACATACTTGACAGCACTAAATGATCTGAGTGTGTAGAGAAAGAGTGCATGAAATTAGGAGGAAAAGTAGTGGTGAATAGGACAGGGATATAAAGGGTAGGTATGGGGTGGATTAGATCTGACACATTTATATGAAAGTGAGAATTTCAATCAAAATATTCAATAAAAATGATGTCATACATGAAATATATCAATTTTATAAAAAAATCTTTTAACAATGTGATAAACAAGTCAGAATACTTCCTTGTGCTTGGAAAAAGACTAATCAGGTCCCTTTACACAAAAAGGTCAAATGACTGAGAAGAGCCCAGAGGTACATTCAAATGGTCTAAAGTTACATATTGTTCTCAAAAGGTAAAATATTTTGAAGGATTTCCCCCTTTCACATTCCTCTCAATTACAGTGTTTATTTGTCAGGTGATGATAACATGTTTCAGATATGGCTAAGGTGAATGGCTGGTTGGACTGATTCACGTGACCCTGTTGCGGGAAATATTAAAAACTGAAGCAGCATGCCCCATGCCTGTGCTGGCAACTCTGCCCTGGTGGCCTGGCTCGCCACCCACTGGCCAGCTTGTTCTCATGGAGACTCTGACTCAGAACTCCAAGATCTCTCCACCCAGCTTACAATGTTGCCACTGGCAGGTCGCTACCACATCCACCCATGCTTCAAATCCCCTGCAGCCTTTGTGGTACACCTCAGGCAAGCCCATACATTCTCTCTTAAATCCAGATGAGCCACTGCGTGAAAACACAACACAAACTTAATTCAGAATCAATGGTAACTCAATCGCTGGGTGTAGCAACTAAAATCCTAATCTTGTAAGCCATATTAAATCTCAATCCTCTGGTGGCAAACCCTGACGGATCCACCATTGAAACCAAGAAGCACTCATAGCTACATCTTGTCCTCATGCTATCCCTGTACAAAAGGATCTAACTCTCTCCTACTTTCTGTCTTCTGCCCTCCAACCCGGAAGTCCCTCCTACTCACCCAATGATTGGCTCCTTTATTCATTAGGGAATTGGTTCACAAGAACAGCAAGGCCCATCCACAACATGACCCACATTCTCTTCACTGTATGGTTAGGTGTCTGTCACCACTAAGACTTCAAAGCCTTAAGCTACGATTTTACATTCTGACTGATTTCCTGTCTGGTTACTTAACTCAAAGCTGTGACTTATTTAAAAGTGGTTTGCCAGTTGGAGTGTGTATCTCTACTCCTTTTCTGCCTCCAATATTTTTTTTCTGCTCTCATTCTTCGATGCTACCTCACTCTGATCTGTCTAAAGAGGATTCTGTCCTTTGTGTTCTTCCTTTGGCACAAAATTGCCCCACTGAATGGTATCTGTTAAGACTTAGGATGACCTCTTTTTTCTCCTTAATATATTTATTTATTCACTTTACACCCCAACCCTACAACCCACCCTGGCACATAAAGGCACTGCAGGACTAGGCACCACCTCTCCCACTGAGACAAGACAAGGTACTTGCTCCACTATGTTCATAGCAGCTTTATTTGTAAAAGCCAGAAACTGGAAACAACCCAGATGTCTTGCAACCAAAGAATAGATACAGAAAATGTGGTTCATTTGCACAATGGAATAATACTCAGCTACTAAACACAACCAAGTCATGAAATTTGCAGGCAAATAAATGGAATTAGAAAATATCATCCTGAGCGAGGTAACCCAAACCCAGAAGGACATGCTTGGTATGTACTCACTGATAAGTGGACATTAGCCATAAGGTACAGGATACCCATGCTGCACTCCACAGACCAAACAAAGCTAAATAAGGAGGGCATACGGGAGAATACCTGTATCTCACTCAAACGTGGAAATAAAATAGTTATCTGAGTTAGATGGAGGGTGAGAGCTGAATGGGAGAGGGACTGGTAAGGGAAAGGGAGTGACTTCTTGGAATTGGAAGGTGATGCTTACCATGTCTGCCCCCTGGTGTGCAAGCATGGCATAGTCTCCTCCTGTTGGAAGGACCTAGAATGTGACAGATTTCACTCTGGAATTAGGTTACATGTCATAAGAAAGGCAGCAAGATTTCACATAACTAAGCCTCTAATCAGTCTAACACGTGATGAATTTGACTTTGAGTTTATCAAAAAGTTATCTGTAGCAGGCTGTCTAACACATGTTGTTTTCTTGAGGCACATTGGTAATTGATTTTGGCTCAGTAATTCCTAACTTGTGACAACACATTTGTCATGTTTCCTGTGGAAAGGAAAATGAAATGCAGTCTTTATTCCTACCAGTATTAATCAAATTGTTTACTCTAGGTGCCCCTTGATCATTTCATTTAGGCTTTACCAGTAAAATAGCATGCGATTTTCTAAATACTGAGATTTTTCTGACATTTTCCTTTGAAATGTGCAAAGGTAGGTGTTGTAATTGTCTCAAACTAAAACCGTTTATGTCCATTTTCAGTTTATAACTTTATACTCTTCTTTTTGAAAAGGTCACAAATTTCATGCTGTAGAAAGCACACATCTTGCTCTGTTTGTGATCACGAAGTTTTGAAATTCAGTCCTAGAAAGGTTGTAAGAAAGAAGCAGGTGGAAATTGTAAAATTTTGTGTCTCGGTTCGGCCCTTAGGGGGCACTGCACTCTAACCGGGAAAGGGCTTTTATGCAGATTGGCACCAACACCTAATTTCTCTACAGTTTAAATCGTTTTTTGACTGAACGAATATTAGATAGTGACAGAAAAAACTCAGACACCAGAGACAGGCTGATTGCTAAGACTGACACTTCCTAATAGATTGATCAATGTTGCTGTGGAGAAGGTATCGATATCCCAGTCAGCCTCTCCCATTTTTCAGTCTTTACTTCCTTCCTAGTATTCTCCCAGGAAGGTGTGCGCTGCTTCCTGCTCACCTTGGTAACCTTGCTGTGCATCCTGAAGCTCGGAGTATGCCTACTGTTCAGTGTTACTCTTCCTCAGTCCATCTTCACAGAAAGAACACTGTGTGGCTTCACTCTGAGCAGAGACCCTCCTGTGGCTGGGTACCCCACACAGCACTGATGCTACAAGAGGATGCAGAGCCCAGGGTGCCCCAGCCTGATGGCTGCATCTGCGCATGTGCAGCAGCTGCTCTGGCGCTCAGGGGCTGCTGCTCACCCCTTGTCCCTCAGGGTCCTTCCCTGCATGCGTGACACCCTCGCCTGCATCTGCAGGGCCTCCTGAAGCTCGCACAGAAAGTCGGCTTGTCTCAGGCATGGGGGGCTTTCAGGTTCAGTGCAGGAAGGATGGAAATCTTTTCATCTGAGCATCCCCTGACTGAGGGAGCTGCGTGCTCCTCTGCCCAGAGTCACAAGTGCAGAGGTGGACACTTGCAGAAGAGACCAGGGTCCCAGTCTCAGCATTGTTTCCTGCAGTCACCAAGTGCCAATAGCACACCACCACTGTTTCCTGTCACTCTGAAATGCAGCGCTCCTGCATTAATTTTCCCATTCCACTCTCTTCTTACAAAGGCATTTAACAGTCAAAACTTTGTTAGAATTAAAGTATCTTTTAAAATAAACATTGTGTGTGTTTGAATACATTCATAATAGCCTCAGTGTACACAAAATGTTTCAATGTTGCTCCTTTGGAAAAGAAAGTAAAAAGCACTCCCTTTGGTGTAACTTAAGAAAGAGCCTGGATTTGAATTCTCGGCTTCTTCCCTGTGATTTCCTTCACTTCTTGTCCGTATCTGTCATGTGAGTCTCTATCTGTGTCTCCTAAACACTTGGTCTCATTTGTTCCTGTGTCTGTGTAGTTTAGGATATCTCCCACAAGGGGCTTCTGTTCTATATTGAACTGCACAGAAAGCACCATATGGGGAAAGAATGAGGGTACTTTACATAAATTTTAAAAGAATTTACAAAGGAATATGTCATTGATTCCAACCTATACCAAAATGGCACCAAGTCCTCAAAAACTATTAAACAATATTTATACGTTGTCTTTCATAGTTATGGGAGATATTATAAGATTAACTTCAGTGTATGTTTGCTCTTTTTGGCATTTATTACCATAGCATACATACACACATGCCTTATTCTGGGTCAGGGGCATGGAAGTGTGCATAGTTTAAGATCACAGCTATGCATTAACATAGGTTGTAAAGCTTGATTAGAAAGTAAGTCAGGGCAGATAAGGTTGGTGGCTACACTGTTCTTTCAAAGGCAAGTTAAATAAACAGGCTGAGTATAGTATAGCAGCCTTCAGCCACAGTTCCAGTCTCTTAGAATGTAAGATTTTTATAATAACATATTTGGCACAACACATATTTCATCTATTCCAAGAATAGGGAATCATTAAAAACAGATGTGTTCTACTTTGCATGACTGAAATGCCTCTTACTTTATTTAATTCATAGGTCAGTAAAGATTCTTCAGTCAGAACATGCATCTGTTTCCAGCAGAAATATTTAAGTTGTTCCTTTTTTTTAGTGTTCTTTAATCTTTTGTTATAGAGCTGAGACAATTTTCCTCAAAGATCACTCACACTGCCTATAATCTCAGAGTCATCTCAAAATGTCCCTCCTCCCTCCACCGCACTCTACCCAGGCTCTAAGTCAGGCCTGTCATGAGAGGAGCTTCAGGCTCTAAAGGCTGGCAGGGAACTCAGCAGGGTGTGGCCAGGCAGGGTTCCTGGGTGGAGCTGACTGGTTGCAGCAGGAGGGGACACTTCCACAGCCACCCTGACACCACAGCCCAGGGGTGATTACTGGCTTCTGTCTCCAGCAGCCACACAAGCACCATGAAGAGGCTGCTGTGCTCTCTGCTGGGGCTTCTGTGCACCCAGGTTTGCTGTGAGTCTGGCTGTCAGCACTCAGGGCACCTGAGAGGATCTGGCTCAGAGCATGGAGGGGTGGGGTGGGGAGAGCAGCTCAGGAGCCCTGCAGAGTCCCAACCTTCTCAGAGGGCAGGGGTGTGCTCAGGGCTTTGTGGACACTGCAATGACAGCCATCTGTGTCTCTTTCTCTGTTTCTAACCAGGGGTGAAAGGGCAGCAAGTGCAGCAGAGTCCCGTGTCCTTGGTTCTGCAGGAGGGAGAGAAGGCAGAGCTGCAGTGTAACTTTTCCACAACTCCGGACAATGTGCAGTGGTTTTACCAGCGTCCTGGGGGAAGCCTCGTCAGCCTGTTCTACAATCCTTCTGGAACAAAGCAGAGGGGAAGACTGACTTCCACCACAGTCACTAAGGAACGAAGCAGCTCTTTGCACATTTCCTCCTCCCAGACCACAGACTCAGGCACTTATCTCTGTGCTATGGAACCACAGCGCGCCCCACACACCTGTAGCCTGTACACAAACCTTCAGCTGGGTGGGTGAGTCCCTTACCAGTCACACGACCTGAGGAAGTCCCAAAGAACATCTGTCTAGTTCAATGTCTCTTTCCAGAGTTGGCAGTTTTTCTCCCTCAGATTTTGGCCCCAGAGTTTCAGAACTTTGGTGTTAATCTTCATTTCTCAACATATATTCCTTCCTGAAACATAAATGTCCACCTTGGGATGGATACACACACACACACACACACACACACACACACACACACACACACACTCAGCTAAGGCTCAGGTAACAGTATAGAAGAGGGGACAGGAAGATCACAGGAACCAGAAGATGGGGAAGACAGCTGTGAGACTGTGCCTCCTCCTAGCATCAGCATCGGAAAGATAAGCACATAAAACCTCACCAACAACTGCTCAAACGTGAGCGGAACAAGAATAACATCAATAGACATTCTAAACGGAACTGGGAAAGCCCACAAAGGCAATGTGAACATTGAAGCCAGGTGTCCTGAACTCCTAAAAGTCACAGAGCAAAAGGAATGAATGACACAGGCTGTCATCCACATAGAAAATGCTGTGGACATTGATGTCTCAATGATGTCTCATTGATGTCCTGACCACAGTGGGCCACAGCAAGGGCGGGCACATGTGTCTGGCCTGTTGATGCAGCAGGAGAACATTCTCACATGTTTCTATGCTGTTAAATAGATGGGAGTGGCACTTAAGGTTATTTTCCCCTGCCCTAGATCCTGTTCATATCCTCGGAGTTTCTCTGAACTAGCACCCGTGTACAGCTCTCTTCTTAGATACAAATGTGTTCATAAGCAGTGTATTTTCCTGACACCCCTGTCCCTAACACACCCAGGTGAGAATGCCATGCCTGGTACTCCAACCCTTGCCAAAGCTGTTGTGGGACTGGAGAGACAGCCCACTTCCCAACACCTACGTGGCAGCTAATATCATCTGTACCTCTAGTTTCAGAGAATCCAACACCTTCCTCTGGGCTCCATGGACACTGAGTACATGTGGGGCATAGACATACCTAAAGGCAAGACACCCATTCACATAAAAACAAAAATAAACAAATGTTTAAAAAACAAAGCACATGACTGGGGTCCACCTTTTACCATAGGCCCTAGAATAATACCCACAATTCTCATTTTACTACATTTTGTTATCAGATTGCGATCTACATATGTGTGTTGTGTCCACAGTCCTGTGTTTGCAGTGTGCAACAGTCAATGAAGACATAACACTCGTCAAAGTACTGAGAACGAAGTACTGAGTGGTCACCCCAATGGACACCTTTTTAGCAAGCCCACCAAGGCCCGAGGGTCACTGAGGAAGAGGAGGCAGAAAGAATGTCCTTGACAAAATGTGGAGGGAGAGCTGAGAAATGCTGTCTTCTGGATGTGACGCGACTGTCACACTCATGAACTCACAGGAGCTGTGGTTACATACAAAACACAAACCATTGTAAGACCAAGCAAACCAAAGTTTGTACATAAATGGGAAAAGGCCCAGTCCCCACTGAGAGCGACTGGCTGTTCCTGTCTGCTGAGGGAGGGAGATTCTTCTTTTGAGGGAGTGGTCACCGGTGTGTGTGCAGTGCTACACCAGAAGGCTCCACACCCATCCAACTGTGGACAGAGAGTTGGACTTAGTGGGATACTAAGGAGAAAAGGAGTAAAAGAAACAATAATGTGGAGGAGAGAGAGAGAGAGAGAGAGATGTTTGGTATGGAGGCGGAAACAGGAGGGTGTATGAAATGCTCAAGGAGTAACAAAATAATTCTTAAAAGAAGTGAAAATACAAGCTTTCAAAACATAGAAGAAATCCTGGTAAATGTGCAGTTTAAAAAGGAAATCACAAGGGATAAATAAATGCAAAAGAGAAAAGGGAAAGATGAGGTGTTGGAGCAGCCTCTTTTGGGGGTACCAGAAAGCTTAGGCTCTGTTATATCAATGGGCAGAGGGTTATTGAAATTGGGGACTCAAATTTTTTTCCTATGCTTTCAGCTGTTACTGAGCTCAGACTGAACAAGTGTCTGATGCCCAACAGAGCTATCTTCCTCCTGAATGTGTCTCCTCTTTGCATATCAGGTTTCTCTGCTGCATGCATTTAGCCTTTGCATTCTGATGAAATAAGTAATTAATTATTCCCATTGCGGGTTCGCTACCCACCTCAATGGTTTGTGTTCCCGAAAGAACACATACACAGCCTTTCTATTTTAATATGACTTGGACAGAAAATAGCTGAGCCACTGCCTAACCTCCATGCTGTTAATCCTGAGTTATTACTTACTAATCCTAAGCTCTGTCTTGGCAGTCCTGGACCCAGTTGGGCAGCCATCTGGAATGTGCTCTCCTGGCTCCTTCACATGGAAGCTGTGGCTCTCTGTCCCGTACTATTCTCAGGCATCCCTCAAGGCCTGGTGGATCTCCTTTCTCTTCCTTCCCAAGCCCAGAGATTCTAAAATCCTGCCTCTCTGTCCTCTCCAGCTATTGGCTGTTGGCATCTTGATTTACCAATCAGAGCCAACTGGGGGCAGGTTTCCTGAAGCTACAGGTTTTGGGAGGGGAGCATAATTTATATTAGAATACAAGCAGCTACAGCATGCTGTGGACTAGGCAGATTTTCTCATCCTCCTAAGTCTCCCACATTGGCTGTCATGAGGCACCTAATGTTTAATTTAAGGATATGTCTCAAGTGCATTAGAAGCATGGGGACCATGACAGCCCTGAGATCTTATAGGCACAGGATTGGTCCTTTGTGCTTTCAAGACCTCCTGAGAATTAATTATCCCACTTGAGTGAGGCAAATATAGATCTGCTCTCTCCTGAAACTTAAAGAGTTTTCCAGCTCCGTGGCCAGGAATGACAGATAGGTAGCTCCAAAGTCTGAAGGACCTCAGGCTGAGACACTAAATTATTCGCAGCTCATGAGGTCTTGTCTTGGCCACTGAGAGTGGGGCTATTAATCCCTATACATTTTCTGATTCTTCAGACACCTTGACTTTTTGGCTCCTCAATGTCCAATCTTTCTGTTCTCCAAAATGTCTTCACTGGACCTTTCTTTATGCAGCACCGTGGCCAAATTATGGCTTCCTGGCCAGTTCTTAATTTGTGATCCCAAATAGGTCATTATTGACTCGTAGACTATAGGCAATTTTGGACCTCTACTGTTAACCTCTCTAATATACTTTCCTAATCTTGTCACCCACATTTGGTATGCTGAGTTACGACGAAATGGGTGTTCTCTCCAGCACCTGCTCACTGGATGAGCCACTGTCTTGTGGATATCCACAGCTGTATTTGAGGCTTGTTATCACTGTGAGCTTCTCAGCATGATAGAAGTTGCACTGGGGAGGATAAGGGAGGAGTTAGGGGAGGGAAAACTGTGATCAGAATTTACTGTAGGAAAAGAAGTTTTAATCAATTAAACAGTTGCCCCTTGACCCCAACCAGAGAACTTCATGGCCAAGGCTGATCAGATCTCTCTCTCTCTCTCTCTCTCTCTCTCTCTCTCTCTCTCTCTCTCTCTCTCTCTCTCATATTCTCTTTCCAGGGTCCTTTTAATTCATTTGAAGGTTTCTGAAACTGCTCCTCTGATTTAGTTTTGGGATGAATTCTACATTTTTCTTAATGTGACTTTGTTTTATTAGCTCACACAAGCACATCCTCCGGCCTACCTTCTTATCCAGAAGTCTCTAATTTGCCATTTTCTCATAAAAACAATTATGTGGGAGTTTTATTGATATTTCATTGAATTTTTAGTAGACTTTGGAAGAAATTAATGCTATTATTATTCGTTATTTTTCTATTTCTTTATTGTTAGTTGTTTTTCTATTTACTGGTATTTCTTTAACTTAGCATTGGTCTGGAGTTTTCTAGGTAGTGGTATGGGATCTTTAAGAAAATAAAATGACAAGTAAGCAACCAGGAGAAAGAACCAGAAATTTTTTTCACAAAACTTTCATCGAATATATACTAAGCTCTAACTCAATGAAAGAGAAAGTAGAACCCAATTTGAAAAAGAACAAAATATTTTAGCAGAATAGGTGTGGCTTACTAATAACTACATGAAAATGTACTGCACATCAAGAGTCAACAAACTACAACTCCTATCAATTCAAGATGTTTTCTACTATTTCAAATTTCTGCAAAAAGATGACTGCATTCAGTGCTGCATAGAGTGTTGAACAACTATCCAAATTTAAAGTCTGCATGGAACCATGTACTTGTCAGTGTGAAAGACTCATGCTGACTTGACTGTAACATGGAAGGGCAGGTAGTGATAGAGCCTGAGGGCCCACAGTGTGCTCTGCAAAGACCTCAGGGCAGGTGTGGTGTGTATGTGACAGTGCAGAGGCACTGTTCATCCCAGCTGTGTCTAGTATCCTAAGCAAGTACTCCAGATCCCCCTGAGGTATTTCCTCAGGACAGAAAGTATGCTGTAGCTGCTCTCAATAAGGACAGCCTTTTCCATTGGAAGGTATATTGGTGCCAAGGGAAGATTCACTTAAGGGCTTCTGCACAGAAACTTTTAGGAAGCTTGAGACACTGTTGAGGGAAGAGCTCTGTAGTTGGTCACAGAGGGGCAGTGCTGTGTCAGAGCAGATGGACTTTATCTTCCACACATTCAGCGCTAAGCAAAAGATAATTACTAAATAATAAGTTATTATCTCCTGCCTTTATACATTTATTGTTCTAACTATCTACTTATGTTGTATCTGTTTATCTAAGGCTCTTAGAGTTGATAGGTAGGACATTTGAAGTGAACCCTTTGAAGGTGCATGCTATCCTTCAAGTCCAGGGCCACATTAACCTCTCTAATATACATTTCTAATCTTGTCACTCACATTTGGTACACTCTCCAATCACTTTGATACAAACTGTGCCCAAAATTAAAATATGCACCATTTGCACTAGGAAATCTACTCATGGTTTGAAGCAAGTTTAGACATCTCTATCAGGACCTTCTCTGACAGGATCAGAAAGCTATGCTAAACCCTTTCCCTTGTCACACTATATATGGAAGTATATGTGTAATTAGTAGTCTTCATTTTTCTCTTCTTGAGTACTGGGTCTAAGTTGAAGGTTGGAACTGTGCCTTTCATAAAAGGCACTCAAGCACCGCCCATGGGATACACAGCTTCACACTTGTTACACACATAGAAATTCTTCCTCATCCCTCAACTGTCCACAGTCTTATACCTTTAAATGGCAATTTCAGAAATAAGCAATGCATTTATTTAAATTTCTCACTTTTCTCCGTTGTATGACCAATCCCCCTAACATTCTGATGCATTCTTCTTATGATACTGATGGGCCAGCCTGACTCCATCTTAAGATTAGAAGCCATTTATAAGTTCATTTCTGTTTTCTGTAAAACTTAAGTTTGACCATAGTTTACCTATTTTCTGGAATTTGACATGTTCCACACCCTGACCTCTGCCCTAATAAGAGAAGATAAGATGTTCTCCCAAATAACTTTGAAATGGTCTACTAAGTTTCTACATAGCCAAAATTCCTTGGAAATTTTTGTGGAGCTTACAGTTGTGGGAGTTATATAATCCCCACTTTTTTTTTCTATTTTGAAGGTATTTTATCAAATCCCTCTTTAGGATGATATCTCCTTGTGACAGAAAATAAATCATTTAATTTGACCAGAAAATTTGGGTCAGTGGTCTTTACTTTTACTCTGTGGGACTTCCATTGTGAGTCATGTCAGCCCGGCATTTCTCTGCTGCCCAGGCCCTCTGTCCATTTAACACTGACTGTTCAAAATGGCTGGTTAAGAAGTATGTGTAGTGCTACAATTTAGATATGCCAAAGGCAAGCCACATGTACTTGCTTCTACTGAAGCACTGAAGCTCTTCCAAAATGTTATGTTGGTGCATGGGAGATGAGTGTGTGGGAGGTCCAGAACTGTTCATGATTTGAGCCATTCCACTGATATCATAGTATGGATACCCCACTGTGGTAAATGTGGTGGATGTAGGAGTAAATGAAAAAAGAAAGGACCAACATGTAGAGAGTGACTGCAAGACCCTAGGATGCTGGAATATAACCTCTTTGTATTTTATTGTTTGCTTTTTTGTCTGTTTAATTGTTTTTTGAGTCAGGATCACTTGTACCCCAGGCTGACCTCCCCCTTGTTAAATAACTGAGGATGATCTCGAGTCCCTGATTCTCCTGCCTCTGTCTCAGAAATGCTAGAATTACAGGCAAGTGCACCATGACCAGTTTGTATTGTAGAAGAAAGCAAACCCAGAGCCACATGCATACACTTATTAACTGAGCTATACCCACAGGCCATGCTTAGAGACTTTGAGGAATGTGGACCATTGTCTTCTGTAGGACAGTGAGAGTGTTTTTCTTTGTTTGACTTTTGATGGCCTCATATATCCAGTAAAAGCCCCGTATGTGTGTGTGTGTGTGTGTGTGTGTGTGTGTGTTATAATGTGTGTTGTATACATCCCTTATGCTATTTTGATTCCTGTTACTTATAACACAGAGGTTGTTGACTGGAGGAGCTACTATTTCTATTTTTATCTTTCTATATCTTGCTACTATCAATATGTCAAGCTAAACAAACTTTTCATGATATTTGTTTTATTTGCCATATTATTTACAAAGAAAGGAGTAAGTATTTTTTTTTCAAACTGAGGGTGAAAATAGTTTTTTTTTTAAAAATCTATGCTATTGGGCAGCAACAGGCTCCTGTTCAGTGTGAACTACAAGGTGTTTCCATCCTCTTTTATCCTCTCTTACTCATTTGAAAATAAAAGCTCCTCCAGAGCTTTTTTTCTAGGACTGTCTAACTTTTTACCCTACAGGTATATTCTCAGATGCATTTACTTAACCCAATCTTTATTTGATAGAAATGTAATGAAATTGGCATTAATTTAATTTCCTCATGCCTTTTTGTAAGATTATGTAAAATATGAACACACATGAAAATGAAGCTCCCTTAAGACAAGGAAACCACATATTATCTGTTTTCTGATCATGAGTTTAGCGGGTGATAGGGTATCATCTTCATTGTGCATCCTTAATACATTTTATCAACATTTGAAATAAAGCGAAATACATACATCTAGTCTTATTAATGTCATGGCTTCAGAGAATTCTTTATCTTTGGTGACTATTAAATAATATCATTTATATTGGCATGCCCAACTGTCTTATGATGCAATTCAATAGTATTGGGGAAGTGGGCAAAGAATAAGAATAAAATAGGATTAGTAGAAATATTATAGTTGATCCTTTCCATAATTATATACTTATGATAATTATCAGCACACAAATGTACAAATTAGTGGGGCCTGCTGTGACATTCCAATGCATGTGTTGATGGTGATTTTCTCATCTTACCTTCAACCTCTCTGCTTTCCCCTCTCTCTCCTGTCCCTGGACTCCACCTCCTTCCCTAATTATCTCACTTCTGTTTTCTGATCACCTTCTCTTTTGTTTTGTTTTCTAGTTTTCTCACATGACGTAGTATTATTTTACTTAACATCATATCCTTTAAATCCATCCATTTTCCCACAATTGTCATAATTTCATTTGTTTTACGATTGAACACTACTATGTTATTTCAGTATAATATTTTCTCTGTCTCTAGTCAGGTAGTACCTAGGAGGTTCTGCACTCAGCATCCATGAATGTTATTGTAATAAACACACATGTATAGATAGGAATCTCTTTTGTGTGGTGACCTTAACTTCATTGGATAAATGCTCACAAGTGGTAAGGCTGGATCATTAGTAGTTCCCTGTGATTATTTATGTATATATGTATGTATGCATGTAATTACTTATTTATCCCTTGAAGAACCTCACAGTGTTATTCTTGTACGCATACTAATATACATTTCCACCAAAACCATGTAATGATTCCCTCAAAAGGAAAAGGATCTCTTAAATGGGACAGTGTTTATGTCAGGAAAATCTTCAATCCAAATACTTTGGAAAGGTTAAAGCCTGTTGAATGAACTGGGGTGTGAAGTTGCAGTAGGAGTTCTATCTGTGGGAAGGAAACCACCCTGGTTCTCACTGAGTTTCAGCTCTGGAAGAACTAGTAAGAGCCCAGCAGCAGCAGCAGCAGTGTTAGCCCCGACCTTTACCGTGCCTGTGAATTGTGGATGTCAATTTTTACTTCTAAGGGATGCGAAAATGGGGGTACCAGAGAAAATCATAAGCAGAGTAACTTTAATCAGAAAGTAAACAGCTTGGGACGTAATTATACTCATTCTTTCTGTCACATGAGTGGACAACAGATAGAGGTGATCACCAGCAGTTGGAGCAAAGCCAGTGTCAAAATGAGATATACTTTATGGCACTATTTATGATTAATTGCAGAAATAAAGCTTGTATTATTTTTCTAATACATATCAACAAGTATAACATTTCAAATGATAACAACGGAAGTTTCACAATAGTGACTTCTTCTTTGAGCACAGAAGAAGGAACAGGAGTAGGTATTATGTATCTTTTCTAATGAATCAGGAAAGAAAGGAGGAGAGAGAGAGATCTTCAGGAGACCATGCACAATTTAATCTCTGCTGAGTGTTATTGCTAAGTGGGTGCAGGATTTGAACTGGTACTCATGACTGAGCAGAAAGTGCTCTTGCTGTTTAGCCATTACTCTGCTTCCACTCCGACACTCCACTGATTATTTGCCTTCTATGGGGATTCCAGATGAAACACACATACCTGAAGATTGAACTATGACAGAAACATGATATGTCATTGTGGATCTGAGTCACTTTACTGTGAATGATTGTTTTTAGCCCCATCCATTTACCTGCAAATTATGTAACTGTTTTTCTTAACTTATGACTAGCATCCTATGTTGTTAATATGGCACATTTGGACTACCCATTCATCACTTGGTGGACATCTAAGTTTCTACTCCTTAGTTATTATGAGTATAGAGAATGGGTAGAGTTCTTCAGTTGTACACCCAATAACAGTATGGCTAGATCATCTGGGATATATAGCCACATAAAGGCTTGGATGAGCTGCCACGCTGATTTCCACAGTGGATATAGCAGTTTGCACTCTCACAAAGCAGCAATATGCTTTCTCTTTCTGCAAATACATGCCTACATTTGTCACTTTTAGAAATATATTTCTAATTTAAATTTAATTACACCCCCCACCTCTTTCATTCCTCCAGTCTCTTCCAGGTAATTTCAATTTCTTCTATGTCCTTCTGACCTTCAAGTTGATAGACTTTTTCTTTTATTATTTTGCTGTATAGTTGTCTATGTATGTAGATATGTATGTGGATGAATACATTTATATGCATGCACACATATATTCAACATGTGGAGTCTGTTGGGTTTGGGGTTGTTTTGGTTTGGTTTTGGTTTGTTTCTGTGTACATGGTTTCAGATCTGACTGTTCTGCCATGCACAACCAGTGAGGAAGCTCATCCCAGATAGAGGCTAATTCTCCTTCTCCTAGGAGTAATTGGTTCTTTGTAGTTCTTTATCTAGGGGCTGGACCCTGTGAAATTTTTCCCTTCAACATTAATGTGTCCATTGATATCACCATTGTTCCAGAAAAGCCTGGTTCACAGCAATATTATGGCTCTTACAGTCTCTCTGTCCCCGCTTCCTCAGTGCTCCCTGAATCAAAGATGCAGAGCTATAATGTAGATGAATCCTTATGGCTGTGCTCCCTATGACCCTTTGACCTCTGCATTGTATCTAGGTGTTGCTTTCTGTCATATCTACTTGCTGTTAAGTGGTGCTTCTTTGATGAGGGCCAGTAGCTACGCTTATCTGTGAGTGTAAGGATAAGATTTGGAATGTAGTCATTTGCTTGTGCACATGCTGGTAGTAGCACAGTAGATTCTTTTCTAAGGTCCATGACTTTTCCAGCCCTATAAGCTGACTAGGTTTTTCAGAACCAGGCGAGATATTCCCCGTGTTGAGTGGGCCATACGTCCAGTCAGACAGACGTTGGTTGCCATCGTCACGTGAGTGACACTTACTGCACTTCATGGACACCTTGCCATGCTGGGCATCAGGGTTCAGAGGCTTGACTTCCTTGTTTCCCTTCTGGAACCATGAAATCTAGGTCACAAGAAAGAGGTTTCCAAGTCAGATTCACCTCAAATTAGCTGCATCCTGTGCCATAAGTGTGCAGTGCCTCAGGAGGCCACACTCAACCACCGAGAGGCAGCCAAGGTGTGGGCACAAAAACAAACATGCAGACCCATGGGACAAAAGACCCAAACATTAGCAAGCATGATGTGCACACCTACACCCATCTACTATTTGACAAAGACATTTTTTATCTTTTTAAAACTTTTTGTTGACTCTGTGAATTTCACAGCAAGGAACCTAATTCCATTTATCTCCTCATCCCTTTGTATCTGCCCTCTGTCCTTGTAACCTCCCCTCATAAATAAAGTAAAATTTTGTTCTAGAAGCTGTAGAGTGTCACACAGTATACCCTTTTGTCCATGCATCTTTATGTGCAAATGTTCATTTTAATGAGGCTTCTGGTACACTATCAATATTGGATTCTCATGGGCTCTGCTCTTGGAAATCTTGTTGTTGCCTTGTGTCATGAAGATCCTGCAGCTTTGGATCTACAGGACTGGCCCTTTTACAAGCTCCAGCAGTCCATACATAGGGTAGATACTGGAGTAGGCCAACTCAAAGCCCTGGATCTGGTCCTGGGAAGTAGCTGACTTAGCATGCTGGCTTTCCTGCATCCCAACCACCAGGCAAAGCTCTCTAGCACTGCCCACCTAGCTGTAGCTGGGCAAGGGGCAGGGTTGGTGCCTTCTTGTTGTTGGTGTTGGTGTTGTTGTTGTTCAGTTTATCTTTGTTCTCTCAATATCAGTGTTAAGTAAAGGGCTCATTCACAGTGGGGTTGAGTTGTTGATCTATTCAGTTTATCTGTTATTTGAGGGCTACAGACATCTTCTATTTGTCAGCTACATTCTACTAAGTACTTCCATTAAGTGCCCCCCAGAAGCTAAGTCTAATATTTTGGGCAAGTTCTTTCTGGCAAGGTGAACTGGCCCTATGTCTCAAAACTTGATAAGGCAACTAGATCTCTGCAAGACAAATGACTACGCTTAGGGACTCTGGGTCTGGCTTCAGTCCCTAGGGGCTGGGCTGAGATTTGGCAAGTCTCAAAGAGAGGAAGTGTGGCTGGAAAGCATCCATAAGACTCCAGCTGGATCAACATCTCATTGATTAGACTAGATTGACAAACCAGTGAATCCCCAAGCCTTTCTGTGTCTGCTTACTAGAGCTGGGATTAAAAGTGCACACCACAATGTCTAAATCTAAGTGTAGGACCTCATGTTGTACAGCAAGCAATTTACACACTGAAAGAAAGTCTCCCCGATCCTAATAACAAATATATATTCTTGTTATAACTTCACAAAACATAAGTCAATGAACAACTGAAATGTGGTGTGTGGCCTTTAATCCTTAGATTTAGAAGTAGCTTTGTTAGTGACAGAATTTAAATAGGACCTAGTACATTGTGAGGAAAAAGGTGCTAAAATAATTTTCAATAACAGGGTTTCACAGAGAAATACAAACACCTGTGAGGTTTTGTAAAAATTAAATTATATTGGATTCTGAATGGAGGAAAGTAAACATATGTTAACCATGGGCAAATATTTCTGTTCAGCATCACTGCTTGGTGAGCATAGATCTTATCATCCTCCATTTTAAGTGCTGCTTCTTCTAATTACTAAGAAAGACAAGGAAGGAGGTAAAGTCTGTGGTAAGCTCTACTTTTTCCTCTTCGTACTGAGAACTTGTGATCATACAAAACCTCATTTCCTGGTTGGGGTGCAGTGTGAGAATGTAGGCAATACACATACACACTGCCAGGCACTCAGACATTAGACACGGAGCTGAGCAGAGCAGAGCAGAGCAGAAAGGCACACTCAGAGAGAGAGAGAGAGAGAGAGAGAGAGAGAGAGAGAGAGAGAGAGAGAGAGAGACATGTGTCTCATGCCTCCCCGAAGCCTGTTCTGTGTGTTGGTGGCCCTGGCCTTCTCTGGTATGGATATTTTATATATAGCTAAAGATACTATGCAGGATGCATTGCTCTAGGCATATGATGTTTTCCATAAACCTGAGGGGGAATGGGAATTAGAAAAAGCAAGCAGAATGTATCATTGGGTATTAGGTTAATCTAATCCATACAGTGTCTTATGCAGAACATTACAGGTTCAGATCTGCTCTTTAATTGTTCCCACAGAATCCTCTCTAGCTCAAAAAGCAACTCAAGTACAATCAGCTATAAACAAGCATGAGGGGGAAGAGGTCACCTTGGACTGCTCCTATGAAACAAGTAAGAATTTTTACCAACTGTCCTGGTACAAACAACTTCCTAGAGGAGACATGATTTTCCTTATTCGTCAAATTTCAACTGCTCTTCAAAACGAAA
The DNA here is from genome assembly GCA_964023405.1 of Apodemus agrarius. Taxonomy (NCBI): domain Eukaryota; kingdom Metazoa; phylum Chordata; class Mammalia; order Rodentia; family Muridae; genus Apodemus; species Apodemus agrarius. The sequence continues at coordinate 73,826,900 of OZ030013.1, read as the reverse complement.
GAAGCGGTCGCTATTCTGTCATGTTCCGGAAGTCTGCCCAGTCCATCAGCCTCATCATCGCAGACTTGCGGGTGGAGGACTCAGTGAACTATTTCTGTGCTCTCGGGGAGCCAACTCACAGTGATTGAAGAGACAGCACAAGCTGAACAAAAACTGGGGCTCCTTAACATCACCCATCTCAGGGAGCCCAGCTGAGAATGGCACCTGCACATCCTGAACAAGAAGGTCCCAACCACGCTGCTTTCTTTCTAAGAAAAATGCACTTCTATAAAATGTAGCTGCCAGTGGCTATATTCAAATGGTTTACCGGGTTTGGATAGGAACTGGGATGAAAGGAAGGAAAGGAGCCATGGGTGATTCCACCTGGAAGGAAAACTGGGGATGGGAACAGGGTCACCGAAGAAACATGGAACCAAGACAAGATTTCCTGCTCAAGCCTCAAAGTTTCATGAAGTTTTCCAAATATATATAGGCGGGGCAAAACCCCTCCCCCAAAGATGGAAACAGGTCTGCAGAACTGGTTCTGCTTGCTCTGCAGGAGGTTGGTGTCAGGGGGTAGTGGCTAGGGTCTCTCAGGAAGTGCCTATCCTTGGAGAACAATGGGCTTCACCTTGGTCTGAGCACTCCACCCTAGGTGGAGGGGGTAATGGCTAGCCCAGGAATTTTTGGTGGAAGAATTTGGAAAATTTTGGTTATCATGTATAACTTTTCTTCTAATATGCCTTAAAATTTTTAAATCAAAATGTGGTTTATAATAAACTCTATAAAAATATTTCTATACTCAAACATGTACACTATAATGACTTAAACAGTTGGTTTCCTCTTAGAGTTGATAACAGCACACACCCAGATCTGGGTTTCTGGACTAACAAAGAACATAATTTCTTCAAGAAAGTTACACTCAGAGAAGCAGAGACAGCACAAGGGAAGTAGTCAAAGACACTTGAAGCCATTGTCAAGTCACTGCCAGGCTTTGCTAAGAGATACTCTTCAATGAGCTGAGCTACATGGATAAAGCAGAGACCAGCTGAGCTCTTTGGAAAGAGGCTGAGACCAACTGAAGTACCTGGAACTGGCACTCCCCAATGCTGACCTGTCCGTCGGTTATGCAGTACACTCCAGGTTTCCAGCTCTCCTGAGCTGTCACCCATGCTTGGGTGGGCTTTGGTGATGCAGATGCCTTTGAGTCATTCCTGCTCCACAAGTAACCCCTCTAACACTCACTGTAAACAACCCCAATAAAACTCTTTGGCTCATCAAGTTGGCCTTGGTGGTATCTGTCCTTTACTCTGCTGTTAGTTCTCCATCCAGGGTAAGTACATGTTTGTCCCCATCTCACCAGAAATAGTGTCACACAACACTTCCTCCTAAATCTCACTTCTTGGAAGAACTTCAGAAGAAGCGGTGTCATTTGCCAACATTCACACTTAATCTGACAAAATAATACAGAGCAAAACAACAACGCAGTGAAGATTTCTTCCGTACTTTGGTAACCCCATACTCATATTTTCCCCAAATAGTGGCTTGGTACCATTGTCAGCAAACTCTAGTGGATATACAAGGAAACCGTGTCTTCTACTTTAATACTGGGACTTCAGTTACATCATTAGTTCTGATACTACAGCCACTGTTCCCTGCTAAACAGCAATGGGAACATAATCCTAAGTGATAATAGCTTATCAGGAGAACTCATACAGACTAAAACAAACAAAAGGGGGGAAAGTTAGAGAACATATCCAACATAGCAGGTGCACAAAGTACAACAAAGAGAAATAAAAAAAATAAGACACACACCCACAATGACAACTCTTCAAGTTCACAACTCCTAACTAGCTCACCTAAAGATAACAAGACAGAGGAAATTCCAGGAAAATACTGCCTACATGGAAAAAATGGGGACAAGGTAGATGGGAATAAGTATTACTTAGCCTTATACCTACAAATAACTGTAGCTATCACCCCTGACATCAAGATTGACAAAGAGAGACAATCAGTTGAGGGACTACACAAGAAAGTTATCCAAAGACTGCCGTACTAAGGGATCCATCCCATATACAGCTACAAAACCCAGACACTATTGTGGATGCCCACAAGTGCTTGCTGACCAGAGCCAGATATAGCTGTCGCCTGGGAGGCCCTGCTAGTGCATGACAAATACAGAGGGGCACACTCTCAGCCAACCATTGGACTGAGCACAGGGTCCCCAATGGAGGAGCTAGAGAAAAGACCCAAGGAGCTGAAGGGGTTTGCAGCCCCATAGGAGGAACAACAATATGAGCCACCCAGTATTCTCAGAGCTCCCAGGGACAAAACCATCAACCAAAGAGTACACATGGAATCACCCATGGCTCCAGACACATAGGCAGCAGAGGATGGAATTGTTGGTCATCAAAGAGAGGTCCCTGGTCCTGAGAAGGCTCAATGCTACAGTGTAGGAGACTTCCCACAGGACAGGGAAGCAGGAGAGGGTTAATTGGGGAACAGAGAGAGGGGAGATGGTTTATGAGACTTTGGGGGAGGACCAGGAAAGGGGACAGCATTTGAAATGTAAATAAGGATATATGTAATAAAAAGTAAAAAATGAAAAAAAAAGGCATAAAAACTTTTTCTTTCAGTAACTTGGAGAACTAAAAAGACATGGGAGAAATTTGCAGCAAGAAAATTAACTTTAAAAATGAATCAAACATAAATGGCAAAAGTAAAGAACACAATCAATCAAATAATAAACATCAATCAAATAAGGAACATCATTAACAAACATCGATCAAATAGTAAACATCACTGACAAACAAGACCAGAGAGGAAAGATTTTCAGAGCTAGATGACAAAACTTGGAAAGCAATGCAACCCAAAAATTATACAGAAAAATTAATGAATACATCACAAACTTCCCAGAAGTTTGTGACACATTCAATAGATCAAACCTAAAATTTAATAGACAAAAGAAGGAAGTGATGTAAAGTCCTTTACCCAATTAAAATGCAGCAGAAATGTCCCCAAACCTAGAGAAAGAAATGGAGATCCAAGAAACATGAACATTGAGAACCCAAACATATCAGACAAGAAGTCAAAAATATAAAATATAGAAACAAAATGTGTAAGAAATTTGGGAGGCTTATGAGGTTATGGGTCTTCAAAGAGAATCCACTCCTACCTAGCATAAATCTTAACTGCATTCTAAAACGTACCCTTATGCCCACAAATAACTGCAGCTTTCACTCCTTGAATCAAAGAACTTTCTCTTTTCAATGAGTAAAGACCATTGCAGAAAATCACTACTGATATCAAAGCAGAATTATTGAACGTTGGGGAGCCAAGCACAAAGGTATACATCCTGATTCTATGGCTCAGGAAAAGATGGTATAAGCCAGAGGACCAGGAAATCTGCTTTGAGACAGTGTCCTAGAATTGACTGTCTAAACAAGACCTGAACAATGGCAAAAATCAATAGATATATTAATGTACAAGAAGAAATATCTCATGAGATCCCAACTCTAGAGAAAGAACTATAGGTAACTAATATCTACCAAGAAAGGAAAAAATAACCTCTCCCAGGAATGAGCATCTTAATTACAGAGACTTTGAAACACAAAGTGGTCAGCTCTAAAATCTTATGTACATAAAACAACAAAACAGACTCAGTATGGTGTGTGTGTGTGTGTGTGTGTGTGTGTGTGTGTGTGTGTGTGTTAATCAAAGCAAAAGAAACTACAAGTTTATGAAGGAGTGAGGAATAAATATGGATGGGTTGGATGGAGAAGACACGGGGTTAGTTGGAGGAAGGAAAGGGAGGGGAGTGTAAGATACTTATATTTTAATTAAATCATTTTAAAAATATTACTGAAAAAGCAATAAAGAAAAATAATGACTCACATTAAAAAACACCAACAACAAAATACCATGAAATTGTAAGTAACCTTAAAAGTCAGAAAAATATGAAATGATATATTTTAAGCCCTGAAAGTAAATAGCTATCAACCAATACTGTTATACTTGCCAACGTTATTTCTTCAAAGTGATAGAAAAATAAGATTATTAAAAAGGGTAAGCAAAAGTTAAGGCAATTCAGAAAAAAAAAACAAGTCAATCTATTAGTTACACCACAACCAAGGCAATTTATTAAAAAATAAATCATTTAATTGAACTTATGTTTGCATAGGGTTAATAGCTGTGATGGCAGAGTGAAGGCATGGCAGCGGGAACAATTGAGAGCTTATATCTCAACCCACAAGCAGGAAGCAGAGAGAGATGAGCTCAAATTACCACAAGTATTTTGAAATCTCAGAGTCTAGCCCCCACCAGTGATAAATCTCCCACATGACCACACCTCCAGTGCTAGATAGTTTCATGTTAACTTGAAGCAAGATAGTCATCAGAGTGTATGGAGCCACAATTATGGAAATGCCTCCATAAGACTGGGCTATAGGCAGTCTTATAGGGTATTTTCTTAATTAGTCATTGATGTGGAAGGGCCTAGGCCATTTTGGAGTCTTGCTTTCTTATAGAAAGTAG